>JAYKXQ010000044.1:60000-100000 GCA_035357415.1 Ophraella communa
AGGCATAGTTCACCATCTTTCGGGTCCCAGCGTGTACGCTCTTGGTGCGCCTCTTCTCGTAATGAGAACGAGACGCCCCGGGAGTGCGAAGCGATCACTTTTAAGGGCAAATCGCTCATCCTCCCTCGGTCTACGCAAGGCAAACCTTTACTTTCATTACGCCTTTAGGTTTAGTTAAGTCCCAATGACTCGCGCACATGCTAGACTCCTTGGTCCGTGTTTCAAGACGGGTCCTGAAAGTACCCAAATCTATAGCGTCGTTGATCGGCGTTTCAAAACGAGGTCTGTTCGAGAACACCGTAACCAACAGTCGTTCCGGGACAGAATCGGCACTAAGTCCGATCGCCGTCAAACACGAAACGTGCTTGCTACGGGCCGAACGCTAACTGTGTAGCGGCCCCGCGCCATATTTATACCGTCGAGCGAGTCTGTCGGAACATCGAGGGTCCACATAATTAAAAATCACGTGGGCTCCACCTCGAGCCTTAGACAGACACCCAACGGATCACGACGTCCTACTAGAGGAAAAGTGCACGCGTTCGACATCTATTAGAAAAACATAAGATGCGGACTCATGCGTCGAAACACATCATCCGTCAAACAAACATTTAACTTAGACAATCGAAACGCGAATGAATTTCCCCTTTCGACCTTTCGGGTTTCTCAGGTTTACCCCTGAACGGTTTCACGTACTCTTGAACTCTCTCTTCAAAGTGCTTTTCAACTTTCCCTCACGGTACTTGTTCGCTATCGGTCTCGTGGTCATATTTAGCCTTAGATGGAGTTTACCACCCACTTAGGGCTGCACTCTCAAGCAACCCGACTCTGAGGAGAGATCCTCCCGCAATCGGCAACGGTCACTACGGGCCTGGCACCCTCTATGGGCTGTGGCCCCGTTCAAGAAGGACTTGGACGCGCCGCACGATCTCGGGATAAACGGATCCTCCCTAACACCACATTTCCCGGTGGCCGATATCGACCACGGGATTCGGTGCTGGGCTTATCCCTGTTCGCTCGCAGCTACTGAGGGAATCCTAGTTAGTTTCTTTTCCTCCGCTTAGTAATATGCTTAAATTCAGCGGGTAGTCTCACCTGCTCTGAGGTCGATATAATTAATATCAAATTCGTACACAATCCAACAACACTAGGACTTTATAAATTTATACTCCAAATGTACTGTTTGTTTATAGGTTAATATTAATATTTTGTCGTTAATCACAGATCAGACGTCTCGTCTTCGAAATATTAATTTCTCTCGGACACGACGACCGTGTAGTTACGACTATATATAATAATCATCTTAACCAACAAACTTTGTTCATCTGTTAGTACGAGTATTATTTTATAATCGACCATACGTGTGCAGTTGTGTACAAAAGTACGTATTTTATATACCTAAAGTATAAAAATACGTTGCTTTCGCATTTTAAGATGTCGCAAATAATCATTGAAAAAATGATATATGCGTTTTACATCCAACACGCTCCGACATTTTCAAAAAATTGAAAACCGAGCAGTCTTTGAAATTGATACGACCCTCAGCCAGGAGTGGTCCGGGAACGAGTATCCGAGGACCGCAATGTGCGTTCGAAATGTCGATGTTCATGTGTCCTGCAGTTCACAAGTTGACGCGCAATTAGCTGCGTTCTTCATCGACCCACGAGCCAAGTGATTCACCGTTCAGGGTAATCGTTTAGTTAAACGTGATCCATTCCTGTATACAAAATACACGTATAGATCTTTACGTCTTTTAATCAAAATGGCAAGTTTTAAATTTTAGATAAAAGAGAAAAATTGTTTTGGGTACCTTTACATAGATAATGCACTGCACACACATGTATTACAAACGAGGCGTGCAAAAAGGTATTCGCACAATTTATATCCTCTTTTAATTTTGTTGCGTCATCATAAAAGTATGCGTGTACCACAATTTGAACGGTCAGGCGAATATCTTTTAATACCATCGGAATATTATTTATATATAGATACATATAATATTCCTTTAAAAAATATTACAGATTTTATACATAATTAAAATATGTATTATCTTGTAGTATTCTTTAAGGTACCCGATACAGTCATATACTTTATTGGAAAATAAAGCTGACCGCGTTCAAATCTTTCAAATTTAGGCAAGACACGCTTTATACTCAAAGATAAATTAAAAAATGCACAAAGATGTACTTTAAAAACTTTATCTTGATATACGCGTATTTATAATCGTATATAATCAAGATGAATTTAAAGTTTTAATTTGTGGAATTCGTGTTTTATTTCAATTCGATTTGAATATATAATTCATTCGAATTAATTAATAAAACAATTCGTTCGAATATATAGAAAACGAAAACGTTTTCTATTTATACAGACTTGTCGTTTTTATACGAACAAACACTGTAATGATCCTTCCGCAGGTTCACCTACGGAAACCTTGTTACGACTTTTACTTCCTCTAAATGATCAAGTTTGGTCATCTTTCCGAAGCATCGGTGACGCCGAAACGCCACCGCGCTCAGTCCGAAGACCTCACTAAATCATTCAATCGGTAGTAGCGACGGGCGGTGTGTACAAAGGGCAGGGACGTAATCAACGCGAGCTTATGACTCGCGCTTACTGGGAATTCCTCGTTCATGGGGAACAATTGCAAGCCCCAATCCCTAGCACGAAGGAGGTTCAGCGGGTTACCCGGGCCGCTCGGCCAGGGAGGACACGCTGATTCCTTCAGTGTAGCGCGCGTGCGGCCCAGAACATCTAAGGGCATCACAGACCTGTTATTGCTCAATCTCGTGCGGCTAGAAGCCGCCTGTCCCTCTAAGAAGAATTGTTTGTACGCCGACAGTAAAAACCGCGTACAGTAGGAGCCGAAACTCCATACCGACGGGCCTTTGGGATGTCGAAATACGCCTAGTTAGCAGGCTAGAGTCTCGTTCGTTATCGGAATTAACCAGACAAATCGCTCCACCAACTAAGAACGGCCATGCACCACCACCCACCGAATCAAGAAAGAGCTCTCAATCTGTCAATCCTTCCGGTGTCCGGGCCTGGTGAGGTTTCCCGTGTTGAGTCAAATTAAGCCGCAGGCTCCACTCCTGGTGGTGCCCTTCCGTCAATTCCTTTAAGTTTCAGCTTTGCAACCATACTTCCACCGGAACCCAAAAGCTTTGGTTTCCCGGAAGCTGCCCGCCGAGTCATCGGAGGAACGTCGGCGGATCGCTAGCTGGCATCGTTTATGGTTAGAACTAGGGCGGTATCTGATCGCCTTCGAACCTCTAACTTTCGTTCTTGATCAATGAAAGCGTTTTTGGCAAATGCTTTCGCTTCTGTCCGTCTTGCGACGATCCAAGAATTTCACCTCTAACGTCGCAATACGAATGCCCCCATCCGTTCCTATTAATCATTACCTCGGGGTTCCGAAAACCAACAAAAATAGAACCGAGGTCCTATTCCATTATTCCATGCACACAGTATTCAGGCGAAATTTTGGCCTGCTTTAAGCACTCTAATTTGTTCAAAGTAAACGTGCCGGCCCACCTCGACACTCAGTCAAGAGCACCGCGGCGGGATTGAGTTGGGCCGCCCTTGCGAAGCTAAGCCCACCGGCAGGACGTCCCACGACACGCCAGTTGACACCGCATGCGATGAACCAGCGGCGTGGGACACAGATTCGACTACGAGCTTTTTAACCGCAACAACTTTAATATACGCTATTGGAGCTGGAATTACCGCGGCTGCTGGCACCAGACTTGCCCTCCAATTGATCCTCGTTAAAGGGTTTAGAGTGTACTCATTCCGATTACGGGGCCTCGGATGAGTCCCGTATCGTTATTTTTCGTCACTACCTCCCCGTGCCGGGAGTGGGTAATTTGCGCGCCTGCTGCCTTCCTTGGATGTGGTAGCCGTTTCTCAGGCTCCCTCTCCGGAATCGAACCCTGATTCCCCGTTACCCGTTACAACCATGGTAGGCGCAGAACCTACCATCGACAGTTGATAAGGCAGACATTTGAAAGATGCGTCGCCGGTGCGAGACCGTGCGATCAGCGTAAAGTTATTCAGAGTCACCAAATTGTACGATGACGAGAAACTCGCCACCGATTGGTTTTGATCTAATAAAAGCGCTCCTTCCGTCTCCGGTCGGAGCTCTATTTGCATGTATTAGCTCTAGAATTACCACAGTTATCCAAGTAAATGTGGGTACGATCTAAGGAACCATAACTGATTTAATGAGCCTTTCGCGGTTTCACCTTAATTTGGCTTGTACTGAGACATGCATGGCTTAATCTTTGAGACAAGCATATGACTACTGGCAGGATCAACCAGGGAGCTGCTGTTGTGTACTAGTGTATACTAGTATCGTTGAAAAAGACAACAAATAATAGATACAACACACACACACACACATATCAGTCTCCTCTAGTTTCTAAAATCTATTAATAAAAATAGATCTTATAGAAAAAAAAAGACATGAAATTGTGTATCTCGTCTATCGTATTCACATATATGTATTATCTTTTTCGTATGCGTGTTTAATGCGTATATTCGAAAAGATACACTTTTCGACGCCACGCTTTACGAAAATGTTTTAATACAATGATTACATATAGAGAGAAACGATTGCACATTTCATTTTCTCTTTTATGTTTATATCGAATCGACTTTTGTAATACTAATTTTATACATACTACACTCGTGCTGTATATTACACATCTAACATGAAATAAGCACGCTTGAATAGTAGTTTTATTAGTTTTACAATAAAACGCCGATCGATTTGTAACTTCAACATTCTCTCGACCCTTCGCTAGATTGAAAGCGACATGGTACTCTCGAAAGAAGCGTTACGGTATTTGAATTATTCTCGCTCGGTTTGAGGAGAGCTATCGCAAAAGTTATTTCATTCATTTTGTTTAGCCTTAAATAGGTATTAAACAAAATGAATTTTTTATTTGATCGCCTATGAATCGCTTACGAAAAACGTTTGCTAAATTCGCGATCTCGCTGTAAATGAGTGTGATGGCATGTTCACCTATAAAGCAACTTATGTCTCTTATCGTCGAAACGTATAACGAAACATAAAGCTTTATTCTAAACACAGATGTGTTTAGTGTAACAACCATCAAAATATTGTGATAGGAGGAAATCTTTTTTGAAATTGAATAATATTACTTGTTCAACTTTACGAGATATCCTACTATCACATATAACTGATAAACATATCGGCTACCGTTGGAACGGTGTTGTAACACATGTACATACACACACATACACACACATGAACACACACACATACACACACACAAACAAACAAACACACACACAAACCACACACACAAACAAACAAACACACACACAAACACACACATACTCACACGCACACACGCACACACATACTCACACGCACACACATACTCACACGCATACATATCCACATACACATACGCATTCCTATCGTAAACATGCGTGGTCGATTTAGTGGATTTACAATATTTTTATCAAAAATGACGAAACTTTGATTTTCGACTAAAATTCGAAGACATCAAATTCAAAGGTATTAGCTTTGCCATTTTTTTGGGTGAAAAAATTTTTTTGATGAAAATGTATGAAAATATGTAAAATGGGGTTTTTTGGACGCTGAATCGATTGGTGTAATCAGTTGTTCGATAGGATGTGTAGAACACTGTTAAATCTGGGTGGGAAAGTATCGAAGTGGAGTAGTAAAGTAAAACTTAAAAGTAGTACATTTTGTTTGAAAACTATTAGGAATATTGAAATTTTGAGTACATTTTCGTATTCTGCGTGGTCGATTTAGTGGATTCACAATATTTTTATCAAAAATGACGAAACTTTGATTTTCGACTAAAATTCGAAGACATCAAATTCAAAGGTATTAGCTTTGCCACACATACTCACACGCATACATATCCACATACACATACGCATTCCTATCGTAAACATGCGTGGTCGATTTAGTGGATTCACAATATTTTTATCAAAAATGACGAAACTTTGATTTTCGACTAAAATTCGAAGACATCAAATTCAAAGGTATTAGCTTTGCCACACATACTCACACGCATACATATCCACATACACATACGCATTCCTATCGTAAACATGCGTGGTCGATTTAGTGGATTTACAATATTTTTATCAAAAATGACGAAACTTTGATTTTCGACTAAAATTCGAAGACATCAAATTCAAAGGTATTAGCTTTGCCATTTTTTTGGGTGAAAAAATTTTTTTGATGAAAATGTATGAAAATATGTAAAATGGGGTTTTTTTGGACGCTGAATCGATTGGTGTAATCAGTTGTTCGATAGGATGTGTAGAACACTGTTAAATCTGGGTGGGAAAGTATCGAAGTGGAGTAGTAAAGTAAAACTTAAAAGTAGTACATTTTGTTTGAAAACTATTAGGAATATTGAAATTTTGAGTACATTTTCGTATTCTGCGTGGTCGATTTAGTGGATTCACAATATTTTTATCAAAAATGACGAAACTTTGATTTTCGACTAAAATTCGAAGACATCAAATTCAAAGGTATTAGCTTTGCCACACATACTCACACGCATACATATCCACATACACATACGCATTCCTATCGTAAACATGCGTGGTCGATTTAGTGGATTTACAATATTTTTATCAAAAATGACGAAACTTTGATTTTCGACTAAAATTCGAAGACATCAAATTCAAAGGTATTAGCTTTGCCATTTTTTTGGGTGAAAAAATTTTTTTTGATGAAAATGTATGAAAATATGTAAAATGGGGTTTTTTTGGACGCTGAATCGATTGGTGTAATCAGTTGTTCGATAGGATGTGTAGAACACTGTTAAATCTGGGTGGGAAAGTATCGAAGTGGAGTAGTACAGTAAAACTTAAAAGTAGTACATTTTGTTTGAAAACTATTAGGAATATTGAAATTTTGAGTACATTTTCGTATTCTGCGTGGTCGATTTAGTGGATTTACGCTATTTTTATCAAAAATGACGAAACTTTGATTTTCGACAAAAATTCGAAGATATCAAATTCAAAGGTATTAGCTTTGCCATTTTTTTTGGGTAAAATAATTTTTTTTGCTGAAAATGTATGAAAATATGTGAAATGGGGTTTTTTTGGACGCTGAATCGATTGGTATAATCAGTTGTTCGATAGGATGTGTAGAACACTGTTAAATCTGGGTAGTGGATTTAATGGTTTTACACATGCACATACACAACACACACACATCGTAGTAGGAATGTCAATTCGTTTTTTTCCATGTAGTTTTCCAAGGCTTGAAATTTGTTATGGGTCGAGATCGGAATCGGGGGATTTAGAATTTTTACCTTTTTTATTATGGGGATGAGTAATAATAGGGGTTTGTTTGCAATAAGAAATAATGGTTTACCTAGGTCTTTTACGATGTAACTTACACCTTCAACGGCATTATAAGCTTATTTGGTTTAGTTTAGCTAGTAAGACCCATTGCATGTTATTTTTCATATGGTATAAAATTCTACATCCTAAAAAAATATAGATTCGGATGTCTATCAAATTTTACTCATCTAGAACTTGATTAAAAACTCATTCATATACAATACTAGGAAATTTTACAACTCACTTACTGTTGTAAATTTTGTGATATCACTTTTACTATAATTGAAATACTTATATACATATACACACAACACATACACACACACACACACACACACACACACACACACACACACACACACACACACACACACACACAATAATAGTAATTTATACAAAGTTACAAAGTATAAAAATGCACTTGTTTAAAGTAAATCAAATTATTAATTACGTTGATTATATTGTTCATAAAGTGAAAGATCTCCGTTTGCTTAGTAAATAGGGGTAGGTGATAATCATCTTTTTTAAATTCATAAAAATAAACTAAATTTGTGGCCCTTAAAAGGGCCGGTGTAAGTATATGGTTTAATAGGATATTTTTTCTTTTAAAAAAATTATGCCTTCTTCTCAGTTTTTTTAGGTAAAAGTACAGCCTGAATATTAGGAAGTACACCACCTTGGGCTATTGTAACTCCAGATAACAATTTGTTCAATTCTTCATCGTTTCTAATGGCTAATTGTAAATGTCTTGGAATGATACGGGTTTTTTATTGTCTCTTGCAGCATTTCCCGCTAATTCCAATACCTCAGCTGCCAAATATTCCATGACTGCTGCCAAATAAACTGGAGCTCCGGCACCAACTCTTTCGGCATAGTTACCTTTTCTTAGCAAACGATGAATACGTCCTACTGGAAACTGTAAACCGGCACGATTTGATCGAGACTTTGCCTTTCCTTTAACTTTACCACCTTTACCACGTCCTGACATATTTTATTGAAATATTTAAAAGTATTTAATGTGTACTTCAAACGACTCACTATAACAAACTGTTTTAGTTGCCTAGCCTAGCCTAATTTGTACAAGCCCGAAGCGAAGGGTTCATATCCAGTCTTTAGGATATCGACTCCCGCGCCCCTTTTCCAACCACCCCCGGTCCTCCTGGTACCGGTCTGTACAAATTTCAGTTCTTCGGTTCAAAGAACAGACTTGTTGTCTTGTCCGTTGAACCAGTTTGATGCTAGGCATCTTTTACTGGTGTCCTCTTGTTGTTGTCTCTCTCAGTTTGGCAGGCTTCATTGGTCATCTCGTGTTATCCGATTAGATCGGCCTCGTCTTTTTCTTTGGGTCCTCTTCTTCTTGGAGTACCTGTAACATACTTAAATTTTGATTAGTGTGGTAGAAGCTGGTGCTTCGGTCTAACGTGCTTCCACTGCCCATCGCCCGGGTCGTAATCTAGCAGGTACCTGAGTTCCGCATTTGGATGGTCTTCAAGTCTGGCAAAACCTATCTCCGCTTTATCGTTCATAAGATCTAGAATTGTTTCCAATTCCAGATCTCTGAAGATGTCTTGGTTGCGAACGTACCAGGGTGCGTTCACTGCCTGTCGGATACATAGGTTCTGCTGAACTTGTACCATGTTCCTGTTGGTTTTGCAAGTTTGCCCCCAAGCCAGGGATGCGTATGTCAGGATCGGCATGATTACGGTCCGGATGAGCAGCAGTTTTGTGCGCAATTGTAGGTCGCTGTTGCGTCCTATCAGGCACTGCAGTTGAGACCTTGCTGTTTTAGCTTTCGCTACAACCGTTTGGACATGCTCTTTGAAAGTCAGCCCTTTGTCAAGGGTGACTCCCAAGTACTTCGCCGTGGAACTCCATGGAACTCTCTGCTCGCTGATTTCCACTTGTTCTGGTGTTGGTTGTCTTCTTTTGACACAGTATGGCCTGTGTCTTGTCTGCGTTGATTTTTATTTTCCATTTTGTACACCATCTTTCTACAAGGGTAGCTTCTTCTTGTAGATATCTGGATACCAGGCGGGAATGTGTGCTACGCGCTGATATTGCTGTGTCGTCAGCGTACAGGGATAACCTGGTGTTCATCGTTTTTGGTATATCCGCTGTGTATATGGTGTACAGCAAGGGTGAAAGGACTGCTCCTTGTGGCACCCCAGCTTCCAATCTCGTGTATCTGGTGGTTGTGTTGTTGATCTTGACTCTGGAGAGTCTTCCATCAAGGAAGGATCCCAGTAGTTTTACTAGGGATCTCGGGATGCCAAACTCGTCCATTTTGAAGAGTAGACCTTCATGCCACACTCTGTCGAACGCCTTGCTTACGTCCAGTAGAACAGTGCCAGTGATTTGGTTTCTGCTGAAACCTTCACTGATGTGCTCTACCAGTCGCAAGACTTGGTGCTCTGTAGAGTGTTTTGCTCTGAAGCCAAACTGTTCGTCTGGGATTAAGTTGAGGTTGTCGCAGATGCGTTGAAGTCTCTTCTTGATGACCCTCTCGGCTATCTTGGACATCGCAGGCAGTAGACTGATCGGCCTGTAGTTTTGGGGAAAGAGTGGATCTTTCCCCGGCTTCCTGATCATGATGACATCCGCCTTCTTCCACCTCTCCGGAAAATGCCTTTGCCTCAGAATTCCGTTGATGATCGCAGTAAGAAATACTACGCCCTTCAACGGAAGTTTCTTTAGCATTAGGTTTGACACAGAGTCGTACCCCGGCGCTTTCCTCGGAGGTAGTTTCCGGATGATGTCTCTGACCTCCGCTGGGCTTGTTGGGTCGATGACCTCGTCGTCTTCTTCGTTCTTCATTTCCTCAACGGCATCCTCGACAACCTCCTCAAAATCTATGTCGTCGTCCTCATGCTGGTTGAGTTGGCATTCCCGCTCCAGAGTCTCGAGAAGTGCTTGTCCTTTCTCCTCGTCGGTGTATACAATACCTCGCGCTCCGTGGAGCGGGGTATTGGTTTCCTGTCCTTTCGCAGTACTTTTTGTAGGTTCCAGATTCCACTGTCCTGTGGATTCAGCGTTTGCAGAAAGTTCCGCCAGCGTTCGTGAAGGTGATCTTTCAACGCTTCTTTGACTCGCTGATGGAGTTCGTTGGCTAGTCGCTTGTCGTCTGGGTGCAGCGTCCGCTGGGCCCTTTTTCTGGCTCTACGTTTCTCTCGGATCAGTGCCTGAGTGTTGTCGTCTATCTCTCCGTATTTCTTTGGCCTCTCTACCGTCGTCGTTACAGTGTGTGCAGCGTAAGCTACTCCGATAGCGGTTTCGAGCCGGTCTATCGCCTCGCCGACATCTTCGATGCTATTAACCTCGGGAATCGGCCCCACGACCTGTCCTACGTGCGCCCTGTAGGCCTCCCAGTTTGTTCTTTTGAATTCTCTCTGTCTCAGCGTTAGCTCACCTTCTCCTACGTCTAGTAGGATTGGGTTATGCCCCGCAGATCCTTCTGGCAGAGAGAAAATCTCTGCCCCGAATCTTACGTTGCTGAGAAGAGCGAAATCCAGAACATCGGGAAGTCCCACCGGCGGGTAGTGAGTCGGGGAGTCAGGTCCCACGGCTATACATCGGTTTCTGTCGTCGAGGAAATCTACCAGCTGTCTACCTCTCGGGTTTGTAGTTCGGCTGTTCCACTGTGGTGACTTGGCGTTAAGGTCTCCGATTAGGATTGATTGACGGTTCTCTGGCAGGAGAAGGTCCAGGTCCTCATTGTGCAGAACTTCCTGTGGCGCAAGGTATGCTGAGGTTATGGCGACTTCTCCGTATGCAGTTTGCACTGCTACGGATGTCGCCTCCACCGACAACATAAATGGCACAGGTAGCTGATTGTGAGTCAGCTCGTTCCGAACGAAGATCGCAGTACCTCCTCCCTGACGTCCTATTCGATCGGTCCGATAGACAGCGTATCCTAGAGTCGTATGGTCGCGTCGCCGCGAAGCCACGTCTCCTGTATCGCTGCTATATCTATCTTTTCTCTCTCAAGGAGTTCTTCGAGAACGTTTACGTTCGGCGTAATCCCTCCTGGGTTCCAGGAAAGGATCTTCAGGCGGCCTGGTCTTTGAGGTCGTAGAGGCATTATAGGCTAGTTCGAGGCATCGATGAGAAAAATGAGGCCATAGTTTCGTACATTTTACGAAACTCGTCCATCATTTTCATCATCTCTGGCATCGGGTTTGCCGTGGTTCCGGCTGCCGCTGCGCTGTACGATCGACCTGGCGTGGTCGTCGCATTTTGGGGCGCCTTTGTGGGTCCTTTGCCGCTGGCGGCGGACCTCTAGGCGTGTTGGTCGCTTTCGGTTGTGGCCTAGGATACCTGGGGCATCCTCGGAAACTCGCCGGATGATCGCCTCCGCAGTTCGCGCAGGTGGGTTTCTCCTCCCTTTTCTTGGGACAATCCGCCGCTCTGTGAGGTTGTGCGCACTTGACGCACTTTAGTTGTGAGGTGCACCTTCCTTGGGTGTGGTGGTACCCCTGGCAGCGGAAGCATTGGCTGGGACCAGCCGGCTTCCTCAGGGCTTCCACTTTTACCCTCAGGTGGACGCAGGTTTCAAGCTTGTAAAGCTTGTCTGCCTGGTCCCGGGGGGCGTCCAGGAGAAATAGGGACAGTGGCTGTCCGCTTCTCCTAGACGTCATCCTCTGCACCTTAGTCACAGTTATCCCCTGTGCGGCGAGGTCCTCTAGAATATCCTTTGGGTCAGTTTCCGCGGGAACATGGCGCAGAACTACTTTCAACTCGCGCTCCGATGGGAGCGCGTATGTGAAATATTCCTCGCCGCTCCCGTTAAACATTGCCGTGATATTACGGTGGTCTTTTGATGTGGCCGGGAATATTCTGATTCCTTCGGCGCACGTCTGGGCTTTTATGTAGTTGAACTTCCTACGTGAAAGCTCACTACTAACCTCTTTCCACCTGTTTGATTTGCGGAGGGTGATCGGTGGCGGTCTCCTTTCCGTAGTTGTCGTTGTTTCGGCTTGTTCTTCGCTTTGGTCCTGTCCTGTTTGCCTTGTTTCGTTTTGCGTCGTCTCGGTGGTGGTTTTCGGCTTTTTGGCCGCTGTCTGTTCTGCTTGTCGTTGCCTCTTTTGCTGCTTCAGGATGGTCTTGAAGGGTACCGGGTCGTCCTCCATTTCCATGGTGTCCTGGGCTTGTTCCTGTGTGGTTTCCTTCGGTTGTTGTTTTTGGCTGGCTTCCTCGTACCTCCTTTTGGTTCTTTCCAGCTCTTCTCTTAGCTCTTTTGTCTCTTGCTTGTACTTCGCAAGAGCTTTCCTCGTCTCGATTAGTTCCCTCATCACCTCCTCCATGGTGAATTCTTTTCTTTGTCTTTTTGGTCTTCTTTTTCGTCGTCCGTTCTCCGTTTTCTTCAGCAATGGAGCCGTCCGACTCCATGCTTGACTTGCTTCCCTTTTTGTTAGTCAAATCCCTAACAGGAGGTCCCTAACAGGTTGTGTGAAAGGATGTGTTATCGGGATGGGTAGTCAAACCAGCTGAGACAGCGGACTCACTGCCCAAAGGATTTTAAAATCCTTGGCTAAAGAATTCCTGGCCACTGGAAGTTTGACTATGGGGGTGTTTTATATTTACCTGTCCCTGAAGTCTTCTTTCTTCTTTCCTGTATCCTGGGTGGTTTCTAATTTTAAATACTTATTAAAAGTATTTTATTAGGCCCACCTGGAGTAGCTGAAATTGATTTAAATTTATAGATAAATATTAAATATTGTATTGAATTGAAAAATTCAATACAAATGTTAATGGTTTGGGATTAAAAATCCCGTTAAAGTCGTTAAGACTTCGGTCGCAGTAATCGTTCGTAGAACTCGGGTATTACCTGCAACAGGTAGTATACCTTCGCTCGCCGTACAAAGAAATCTCGCTCTCTAAGCTTGGGTACAACCTTTCGCTATGAAAGCTTGTCGATCTCTACTGTGTTTTTGTGTTTTAGTTGTACCTTTTACCTACATATTTAAACTATTACGCCCCACCAATGAAGTTCGAGCGATTGCGTAAAAGCAGAGGGGCGGAGCCTATAACTTGAAGGATCGCTCACATAAATACAAGGAAACTTATAGTTTTGCATTAAAGAGATCGACAAGCTTTCATAGCGAAAGGTTGTACCCAAGCTTAGAGAGCGAGATTTCTTTGTACGGCGAGCGGAGGTATACTACCTGTAGCAGGTAATACCCGAGTTCTACGAACGATTACTGCGACCGAAGTCTTAACGACTTTAACGGGATTTTTTAATCCCAAACCATTAACATTTGTATTGAATTTTTCAATTCAATACAATATTTAATATTTATCTATAAATTTAAATCAATTTCAGCTACTCCAGGTGGGCCTAATAAAATACTTTTAATAAGTATTTAAAATTAGAAACCACCCAGGATACAGGAAAGAAGAAAGAAGACTTCAGGGACAGGTAAATATAAAACACCCCCATAGTCAAACTTCCAGTGGCCAGGAATTCTTTAGCCAAGGATTTTTAAATCCTTTGGGCAGTGAGTCCGCTGTCTCAGCTGGTTTGACTACCCATCCCGATAACACATCCTTTCACACAACCTGTTAGGGACCTCCTGTTAGGGATTTGACTAACAAAAAAGGGAAGTAAGTCAGGCATGGAGTCGGACGGCTCCATTGCTGAAGAAAACGGAGAACGGACGACGAAAAAGAAGACCAAAAAGACAAAAGAAAAAGAATTCACCATGGAGGAGGTGATGAGGGAACTAATCGAGACGAGGAAAGCTCTTGCGAAGTACAAGCAAGAGACAAAAGAGCTAAGAGAAGAGCTGGAAAGAACCAAAAGGAGGTACGAGGAAGCCAGCCAAAAACAACAACCGAAGGACACCACACAGGAACAAGCCCAGGACAACATGGAAATGGAGGACGACCCGGTACCCTTCAAGACCATCCTGAAGCAGCAAAAGAGGCAACGACAAGCAGAACAGACAGCGGCCAAAAAGCCGAAAACCACCACCGAGACGACGCAAAACGAACCAAGGCAAACAGGACAGGACCAAAGCGAAGAACAAGCCGAAACAACGACAACTACGGAAAGGAGACCGCCACCGATCACCCTCCGCAAATCAAACAGGTGGAAAGAGGTTAGTAGTGAGCTTTCACGTAGGAAGTTCAACTACATAAAAGCCCAGACGTGCGCCGAAGGAATCAGAATATTCCCGGCCACATCAAAAGACCACCGTAATATCACGGCGATGTTTAACGGGAGCGGCGAGGAATATTTCACATACGCGCTCCCATCGGAGCGCGAGTTGAAAGTAGTTCTGCGCCATGTTCCCGCGGAAACTGACCCAAAGGATATTCTAGAGGACCTCGCCGCACAGGGGATAACTGTGACTAAGGTGCAGAGGATGACGTCTAGGAGAAGCGGACAGCCACTGTCCCTATTTCTCCTGGACGCCCCCCGGGACCAGGCAGACAAGCTTTACAAGCTTGAAACCTGCGTCCACCTGAGGGTAAAAGTGGAAGCCCTGAGGAAGCCGGCTGGTCCCAGCCAATGCTTCCGCTGCCAGGGGTACCACCACACCCAAGGAAGGTGCACCTCACAGCTCAAGTGCGTCAAGTGCGCACAACCTCACAGAGCGGCGGATTGTCCCAAGAAAAGGGAGGAGAAACCCACCTGCGCGAACTGCGGAGGCGATCATCCGGCGAGTTTCCGAGGATGCCCCAGGTATCCTAGGCCACAACCGAAAGCGACCAACACGCCTAGAGGTCCGCCGCCAGCGGCAAAAGGACCCACAAAGGCGCCCCAAAATGCGACGACCACGCCAGGTCGATCGTACAGCGCAGCGGCAGCCGGAACCACGGCAAACCCGATGCCAGAGATGATGAAAATGATGGACGAGTTTCGTAAAATGTACGAAACTATGGCCTCATTTTTCTCATCGATGCCTCGAACTAGCCTATAATGCCTCTACGACCTCAAAGACCAGGCCGCCTGAAGATCCTTTCCTGGAACCCAGGAGGGATTACGCCGAACGTAAACGTTCTCGAAGAACTCCTTGAGAGAGAAAAGATAGATATAGCAGCGATACAGGAGACGTGGCTTCGCGGCGACGCGACCATACGACTCCTAGGATACGCTGTCTATCGGACCGATCGAATAGGACGTCAGGGAGGAGGTACTGCGATCTTCGTTCGGAACGAGCTGACTCACAATCAGCTACCTGTGCCATTTATGTTGTCGGTGGAGGCGACATCCGTAGCAGTGCAAACTGCATACGGAGAAGTCGCCATAACCTCAGCATACCTTGCGCCACAGGAAGTTCTGCACAATGAGGACCTGGACCTTCTCCTGCCAGAGAACCGTCAATCAATCCTAATCGGAGACCTTAACGCCAAGTCACCACAGTGGAACAGCCGAACTACAAACCCGAGAGGTAGACAGCTGGTAGATTTTCTCGACGACAGAAACCAATGTATAGCCGTGGGACCTGACTCCCCGACTCACTACCCGCCGGTGGGACTTCCCGATGTTCTGGATTTCGCTCTTCTCAGCAACGTAAGATTCGGGGCAGAGATTTTCTCTCTGCCAGAAGGATCTGCGGGGCATAACCCAATCCTACTAGACGTAGGAGAAGGTGAGCTAACGCTGAGACAGAGAGAATTCAAAAGAACAAACTGGGAGGCCTACAGGGCGCACGTAGGACAGGTCGTGGGGCCGATTCCCGAGGTTAATAGCATCGAAGATGTCGGCGAGGCGATAGACCGGCTCGAAACCGCTATCGGAGTAGCTTACGCTGCACACACTGTAACGACGACGGTAGAGAGGCCAAAGAAATACGGAGAGATAGACGACAACACTCAGGCACTGATCCGAGAGAAACGTAGAGCCAGAAAAAGGGCCCAGCGGACGCTGCACCCAGACGACAAGCGACTAGCCAACGAACTCCATCAGCGAGTCAAAGAAGCGTTGAAAGATCACCTTCACGAACGCTGGCGGAACTTTCTGCAAACGCTGAATCCACAGGACAGTGGAATCTGGAACCTACAAAAAGTACTGCGAAAGGACAGGAAACCAATACCCCCGCTCCACGGAGCGCGAGGTATTGTATACACCGACGAGGAGAAAGGACAAGCACTTCTCGAGACTCTGGAGCGGGAATGCCAACTCAACCAGCATGAGGACGACGACATAGATTTTGAGGAGGTTGTCGAGGATGCCGTTGAGGAAATAAAGAACGAAGAAGACGACGAGGTCATCGACCCAACGAGTCCAGCGGAGGTCAGAGACATCATCCGGAAACTACCTCCGAGGAAAGCGCCGGGGTACGACTCTGTGTCAAACCTAATGCTAAAGAAACTTCCGTTGAAGGGCGTAGTATTTCTTACTGCGATCATCAACGGAATTCTGAGGCAAAGGCATTTTCCGGAGAGGTGGAAGAAGGCGGATGTCATCATGATCAGGAAGCCGGGGAAAGATCCACTCTTTCCCCAAAACTACAGGCCGATCAGTCTACTGCCTGCGATGTCCAAGATAGCCGAGAGGGTTATCAAGAAGAGACTTCAACGCATCTGCGACAACCTCAACTTAATCCCAGACGAACAGTTTGGCTTCAGAGCAAAACACTCTACAGAGCACCAAGTCTTGCGACTGGTAGAGCACATCAGTGAAGGTTTCAGCAGAAACCAAATCACTGGCACTGTTCTACTGGACGTAAGCAAGGCGTTCGACAGAGTGTGGCATGAAGGTCTACTCTTCAAAATGGACGAGTTTGGCATCCCGAGATCCCTAGTAAAACTACTGGGATCCTTCCTTGATGGAAGACTCTCCAGAGTCAAGATCAACAACACAACCACCAGATACACGAGATTGGAAGCTGGGGTGCCACAAGGAGCAGTCCTTTCACCCTTGCTGTACACCATATACACAGCGGATATACCAAAAACGATGAACACCAGGTTATCCCTGTACGCTGACGACACAGCAATATCAGCGCGTAGCACACATTCCCGCCTGGTATCCAGATATCTACAAGAAGCAGCTACCCTTGTAGAAAGATGGTGTACAAAATGGAAAATAAAAATCAACGGCGACAAGACACAGGCCATACTGTGTCAAAAAGAAGACAACCAACACCAGAACAAGTGGAAATCAGCGAGCAGAGAGTTCCATGGAGTTCCACGGCGAAGTACTTGGGAGTCACCCTTGACAAAGGGCTGACTTTCAAAGAGCATGTCCAAACGGTTGTAGCGAAAGCTAAAACAGCAAGGTCTCAACTGCAGTGCCTGATAGGACGCAACAGCGACCTACAATTGCGCACAAAACTGCTGCTCATCCGGACCGTAATCATGCCGATCCTGACATACGCATCCCTGGCTTGGGGGCAAACTTGCAAAACCAACAGGAACATGGTACAAGTTCAGCAGAACCTATGTATCCGACAGGCAGTGAACGCACCCTGGTACGTTCGCAACCAAGACATCTTCAGAGATCTGGAATTGGAAACAATTCTAGATCTTATGAACGATAAAGCGGAGATAGGTTTTGCCAGACTTGAAGACCATCCAAATGCGGAACTCAGGTACCTGCTAGATTACGACCCGGGCGATGGGCAGTGGAAGCACGTTAGACCGAAGCACCAGCTTCTACCACACTAATCAATAATTTAAGTATGTTACAGGTACTCCAAGAAGAAGAGGACCCAAAGAAAAAGACGAGGCCGATCTAATCGGATAACACGAGATGACCAATGAAGCCTGCCAAACCGAGAGAGACAACAACAAGAGGACACCAGTAAAAGATGCCTAGCATCAAACTGGTTCAACGGACAAGACAACAAGTCTGTTCTTTGAACCGAAGAACTGAAATTTGTACAGACCGGTACCAGGAGGACCGGGGTGGTTGGAAAAGGGGCGCGGGAGTCGATATCCTAAAGACTGGATATGAACCCTTCGCTTCGGGCTTGTACAAATTAGGCTAGGCTAGTTTTGCATTAGTACATGTCTGTCGTTCTAAGCGTACGTATCGTTGTTTAACTGTAATTTGAACAGAATGCCACCAAAAGCAAGCGGAAAGGCCGCTAAAAAAGGCCGGAAAAGCCCAAAAAAATATTTCAAAGGCAGATAAAAAAAGAAGAGAAGGAGGAAGGAAAGTTATGCGATTTATATCTACAAAGTATTGAAACAAGTTCATCCTGACACCGGTATCTCCAGTAAAGCCATGAGTATCATGAACAGTTTTGTTAATGATATATTTGAAAGGATTGCTGCTGAAGCATCTAGATTAGCTCATTACAATAAGCGATCAACAATAACAAGTAGAGAAATTCAGACGGCAGTAAGACTTTTACTTCCAGGAGAATTGGCAAAACACGCCGTCAGTGAAGGAACTAAAGCCGTCACCAAATACACTAGTTCTAAATAATTTAAAAATTTGATTCTATATGCCACAACAATAAACAAACGGTTCTTTTCAGAACCACAAAATTTTCATTATTTATGTAAGTGAATTGGTGAAGAAATTTATTATTTATATATTTAAAAAAATCGATTTATTTTACAAATTAGTTAAAAGCAACCATATCATGTATAAATTATTAGATTTGTTTACGATTTGTCAAGAATAACAAAAATGGTTAGGGTAAGGAAGGCGTTTGTGTTTTTTTGTTATGTATGTGTATTATTAATGTCTTAGTAAATCAAAAAAGGCAATAAACATTTTAATTATTATTGAAAAAGTATTACATTATTTAAAATAAAATTTAGTAAAAATTAGTGCTCTGGTTTACTTTAATACTTACAATTATTAACGTTGCAGACGTTAATAAAATTTAAAAAAATTAAATTAAAAACATTAAACTTATAACTTTTTAATAAAACTCTCGCTATTTATTCAAAGAACTTAATTTTTATAGTAAATTACTTCTGTTCCAATATAGTGCCATCGTCAGAATGACATATTGAAAATGATGATTATTAACATTTTTAATATATATTTCTATCAACGTTAATAAATAAACAAAAATGTTATTGTCAATTTATGGGGAAAGCAAAACTTTATTTATTTGTGCACTCTGTACATATATATTTATTATATTCATAATAAGAAAAAAATATTGTGGCTCTGAAAAGAACCGTTTCTGTATATATGTGTATAAATGTGTTATGTGTATTTTCTTGTATTAATCCAAAGGCGAAGTAATGGAAATGAAATTAACCACCAAAACCATACAAAGTACGGCCTTGTCGCTTAAGTGCGTAGACAACATCCATAGCTGTGACCGTTTTCCTTTTAGCATGTTCGGTATAGGTTACGGCATCTCTGATTACGTTTTCCAAAAATACTTTAAGCACTCCACGAGTTTCTTCGTAAATTAAACCTGATATACGTTTAACACCACCACGTCTAGCCAATCTTCTGATAGCCGGTTTAGTAATACCTTGAATATTGTCACGTAAAACTTTACGATGCCGTTTAGCACCACCTTTTTCCCAATCCTTTACCACCTTTTCCACGTCCAGTCATTTTTTAAAAAGTTTGTTACAAACGATATAGTCACCTTCCAGCGATTTTAAAATACTGATGCCTGGCACTTTTTGAACCTCAGTTTTGTTAACTTTTAAGCACCGCCCATAAAGGTTAATCTGACCAATCGCTACTTCAGTCGTGTTCGGTATAACCGTAAACGGGATCTTATAAATATCAGTCGTGTTAAAATCTTCTTTACTATCGCGTCGTATTGCTCGCAAAATTATTTTAAATTTAATTTGTGATTGTCATTAGTAATAAATAAATAATGGCTCGTACAAAACAAACTGCTAGAAAATCAACTGGAGGAAAAGCTCCTCGTAAACAATTGGCAACAAAAGCCGCTCGTAAAAGTGCGCCAGCAACCGGTGGAGTAAAAACCTCATCGTTATAGACCAGGTACTGTTGCTCTTCGTGAAATTAGGCGTTACCAAAAAAGTACCGAATTACTTATTAGGAAACTACCATTCCAACGGTTGGTACGTGAAATTGCTCAAGATTTTAAAACAGACTTACGTTTCCAAAGTTCAGCAGTTATGGCCCTTCAAGAAGCTAGCGAGGCTTATTTAGTAGGTCTTTTTGAAGACACTAACTTATGTGCCATTCATGCAAAACGTGTTACTATCATGCCTAAAGATATTCAATTGGCTAGAAGAATTCGTGGAGAACGCGCTTAAATTCTGTTAATTTAAAAAGAAAATGTAATTAAAAAAAACGGTTCTTTTCAGAACCACAAATGACTTAATATTAATGCATTACACGTCGTTTAATAATTATTGTCTTCTTCATGCTTTGAAAGATTATTTAATAAACGGTATTATATTTTTATCGAGTTTTAAACTGTAATTTTGGTGTCATGTAAAACCAACACATTTTTATCGTATTCTTATTTATAGACAAAAATAAAAAATATCTTTTACCTATGTATGAATGAATGAATGAATGCATGCGTGTATGACCATTGATTGTAGTCTTGTTAAATTTTAATATTTTTGTTATATAACCATAATTATTTGGATAACGAATAAAAGAGGATTTTTTAAAAATATTGACGTTTAACACCATATTTCTAGTATAACTATTAATCGGGTACAGAACTTAATTAAATGATAAATATCATAATCATATATCATAAGTTCCGTAATATAATTTTTATAATTTCATAAATATAGCAAAATTTTGTGGCCCTGAAAAGGGCCATTTGTTATAACTATCGTCGGTTTCAAAGAAATAATCATGTTTGCACATCGTATGACTTACGATGTCCTAAAGAAAATAAACCTAATTTATTTCTTCTTTTTGGGAGATGCTGCTTTTCTGGCTTTTGGAGAGCTACTTGCAACTTTGGATGTTTTTGGTTTAGGAGCTTTCGGTTTTTGGTAGGACTACCCTTGTTGGATTTTTTTTGCTTTTGTTGAACTCTTTGTTTTAACAGCGGATGTAGCACTAGCTGCAGCATTGGTACAAATTGTCGCCGTTGCCTTGGATATTTTTTGTCGGTTTTCTTAGATTTAACAACTTGTTTTTCTGTAACTGGAGCAGTTGTCGCTTTTACAGATGCTGTAGCAGTAACTTTTTTGCCTTTATGAGATTTTTTAGCAATTTTGGCCTTATCACCTGCACCTGCAGAACGTTTTGAAGGTGTCACTTTTTTTGACTTGCTGGCTGTAGATTTTTTCTTGTCACTTGTACTTGGTTTAGCTGAGCCTCCTGTAGAAGTAGCCGATGCTAATTTGAAAGACCCAGAAGCTCCTTTGCCTTTTGTTTGTACCAAAGAACCAGAAACGACGGACGCCTTTAAGTATTTTTTTATGAACGGTGCCACTTTTTCAGCATCTACTTTATAATTTGCGGAAATGTACTTTTTGATAGCTTGAAGTGAAGAACCTCCCCTTTCTTTTAATCCTTTAATAGCATTGTTTACCATTTCTGATGTTGGTGGATGTGATGGTTTAGCTCTAGGATTCTTAACTTTTTTTCTTTTTTAACCGGAGATGAAGAAGCTTGTGGAGAATTAGATGCGGAAGTTGCAGATGCTCCAGAAGCTTGATTTTCTATATCTGCCATAATGTCGTTTTTAAATTCGTCGTCTAACTGAGAACTATATATTTAATAAGAAATATAATACGTACAGTAACCGTAACGGAATAAAACTAACTACTGTCTAGATGTGAGTGCGTCGTCCGTCATTAAGATCAGACGGACGGAAGACTGAACGGGTATAGAACAGAATATTTACGTCGAAAAAGTTTTTGGCCACATTTTAGTAATTGGCTTTTTTATCATTGTAATCAGTCAATAACCATATAATAAATTTATAAATGAAAAAGATAATCTTTTCGCCGGTTAATAGTGATTTTTATGGAAAACTAATACAATACGTATAAAATCTATTCAAAATCAAAAACCTTAAAATATTTTCGCAGAAAATTCTTAAGGGTTTACATCAAAATAATCTATAGCCTTTTGATCCTAAGCCTTTTCTCTTATTAATTTAAATAAATCAAACTCTTTAGAATAATGTTCAAACATTTTTTCGGACAAATATATTATATTATAATCGTAATAAATAAACAAACGGTAACATGTCTGCCCTGGAATGATAACTCATCTGCAATACATGAAAGACACCTAAAGCAAGAATGTTATTGAGTTTCAACTTGTTATATTATATGTGTGATCATTTTTATGAGAAATAATAATAGTTTAGAATAATACGTCGTTATATTTCCAGCGAAAATGGGAGTCTCTCATAAAATTTCTTATACCGTTTTGTTCCAATATTTAAATACATATATTTTACATATATTTGGTATGTAGTAAAAGTTTAATATAAACGTATAAAAAACTACAAGTATAATGTTCTATTTTCTAGTACTTGATCACAAGAAGACAAACAATATATCGTAAATACCGTCATTTTTGTTTAAATAAAACTTTTTGTGTCTATGTGTTAAACGTGTGCCCTCTTTCTTCACGTCAACTAACCGTGAATAAAAATCTATAACAATATAGATAAACATCTACTCCCGCCGATTACACGCGCTTGCTTTAAAACATAGCGAGTGTACCTTAAGAGAGTCATACCTACTCCCGCCGATTACACGCGCTTGCTTTAAAACATAGCGAGTGTACCTTAAGAGAGTCATACCTACTCCCGCCGATTACACGCGCTTGCTTTAAAACATAGCGAGTGTACCTTAAGAGAGTCATACCTACTCCCGCCGATTACACGCGCCTTAAAAGATAGTATATTAAGTGCGGAAAAAAGTGAGTAAGTAATTTTAATTTAAAAATAATTTTATGGATCGAGTTTCTTTTTCATTTTAAAGGTGTATAGAATGTTTTTGTTTAAAAAATTTATAATAATACCTACCACGAAAAAAATAGTTGTTTGGATAGGATAGAGATTCTTTTTCATTTTAAAGGTGTATAGAATGTTTTTGTTTAAAAAATTTCTAATAATACCTACCACGAAAAAAAATAGTTGTTTGGATAGGATAGAGATTCTTTTTCATTTTAAAGGTGTATAGAATGTTTTTGTTTAAAAAATTTCTAATAATACCTACCACGAAAAAAATAATTTTATGGATAGGATAGAGTTTCGAGTTTCTTTTTCATTTTAAAGGTGTATAGAATGTTTTTGTTTAAAAAATTTCTAATAATACCTACCACGAAAAAAAATAGTTGTTTGGATAGGATAGAGATTCTTTTTCATTTTAAAGGTGTATAGAATGTTTTTGTTTAAAAAATTTCTAATAATACCTACCACGAAAAAAAATAGTTGTTTGGATAGGATAGAGATTCTTTTTCATTTTAAAGGTGTATAGAATGTTTTTGTTTAAAAAATTTTAATATTACCTACCAAAAACTTAAACATAAAAACTGTGCCATTTGAAAAGTGTATAGAACAAGTTTATAAAAAAAAAAACCGTTTTCGGTATACAATTATACCGAAAACGGTTTTTTCTTTTAACGTAAAAAATACGTAAGAATATAAAGGGGCCTCGTCTAATCGACAAGACGAATCCCCAAGCTAAGGGCTGAGTCTCAATAGATCGCAGCGTGGAAACTGCTCTACCAGGTACAACACCCTGCCAGGTACGTAAGTCGTCTACAGACAATTCCGAGTTTCAACATCGAAATAAATTTTTTACCCATATTCGTCTATTAGAAGATCATGTCGAACATAGCAAGGATCGATCCCACCGTCGACAGTTGATCTCATATAGAAATAGGGCTCGTGCGACGATCGTAGCAAAAACTACGACCGCCTAGTAAAGTCACATTGTTTTGAGCCTTTCGACTCTCGAAACTCCAAGAGATATCGTTGCCACCTTTGACTAGAAAGGATACGGCCTTAGAGGCGTTCAGGCATAATCCCACGGATGGTAGCTTCGCACCATTACCCGCTCGAGTAAGTGCGTCAACCAAATGTCCGAACCTGCGGTTCCTCTCGTACTGAGCAGGATTACTATCGCAACGACGAGTCATCAGTAGGGTAAAACTAACCTGTCTCACGACGGTCTAAACCCAGCTCACGTTCCCTTTAGACGGGTGAACTAGTTGAAGCGCCACAACATTGTGGCTGTTTTTCCTATGTATATATATATATAAATATTAGTTATAAAAAATTTGTTTTTGAAAAATGTACTGACATTAAAAATGGTATACATTGTATTTATTTTGTTGCTGCGAACCTCGCTGCGCTCGGCACGCAGTGATGGATTTTTTAAATATAGTATGTATTACAATAATGTAGTTAATAAAACTATTTAGAATACTGTAAATTTAGTGAAAACATAATAGTGTATCATTAATTTTTAAAAATTTGTAAATTTTAAATACTTTTAACCTTTAACTATTAAAAAAAAAATGTTTTTAATAATAAATCTGGAAAATGTGACTATTAAATATCAATTCTATTGATGAAATGGGTAATTAGATATTAAAAATTATTCTTAATTTATATAACATGTATTATATACATAATTATAGACTATGATCATAAAATTATACAAATATTTATAAAAAACTTACCAGAAATAGTTTAAAACCATAAAAACACAATTTAACATACACTTTAACACAAATTTTGACAATGACACACACTTTCTTTCAAACGATCTAACTAAAAAACATATTTTTGTTTACAATTTGTTTTACATCGAAGCAACCTATAAAAACTATTAAATTAAAATAGTAATGTCCCTAAATGTCGGCAACACATTATACAGTATAATCCATCAATACATGACATTTTGTGAGTCGATTTTAAAAAAAAAATCGACTTTAATAAAATACGAAACTCTGATCAAATGATTTGCTATATTTTAAATGTTATGTACCAAATGACTTTTTAGTGAAACATACGTTATTTTAGAGAAATAGAATATTTTCATTGGGAAATATTATATTATTTGACAATTCTATAAACGTCAAGAACAATTTAACATTATAAAAATCTTAAACAATTAATAAAATATTTTTTTTATAATAAAAGAGTCAAACCCCTAAATGTCGGCAACACATTATACAAAATGTATAATTAATTAATTTCTTAAAGATTACTCTTAATTTATATACATATAACATCAATAATAAAAATAATTTTGGACTATAATCATAATACTATATATATAATTATAAAAAACTTACCAAAAATAGTTTAAAAACACAATTTAACACATAATTTACCACAAACATTGACAACGAATCGTAATGACACACCCTCTCCTTCGAACTATCTAATGGCGTATGTAAATGGTTTTGTTCTTTTTTTATTGGATCGGCTGTTACCAATTAAAAATAAACTGAACATTAAACAATCTCCAACTATTTATTCTACCAATCGTAGAAAAGGAGGGCAGAAATGAAAATTTTATATTTAAATTCCTATTGAAGGCTATAGGGATTGGTGGATATGTTGGTAGAAGTTAAAAATATTTAGTACGGTAGATAAATTTAAAAATTTAATACGGGAGGTAAATCTAAAAAGTTGGTAGAAGTTAAAAAGACTTTTTTAACATAAATTGAATACGAGGGTAAATCAAATAGTTGTTAAACAATAAAAAGATTTTATTTAACATAAATAGAATACGAGGGTACATCAAAAAGTTGTTAAACGTTAAAAGACTTTATTAAACAGAAATTGAATACGAGGGTAAATCAAATAGTTGTTAAACATTAAAAAGATTTTATTTAACATAAATAGAATACGAGGGTACATCAAAAAGTTGTTTAACATTAAAAGACTTTATTTAATAAAAAGTGAATACGAGGGTATATCAAAAGTTGTTAAACGTTAAAAAGACTTTATTTAACAGAAAATGAATACGGGGTACATCAAAAAGTTGTTAAACGTTAAAAAGACTTTATTAAACAGAAATTGAATACGAGGGTACATCAAAAAGTTGTTTAACATTAAAAAGACTTTATTTAATAAAAATTGAATACGAGGGTATATCAAAAAGTTATTAAACGTTAAAAAGAGTTTAATTAACATAAATTGAATACGATGGTACATCAAAAAGTTGTTAAACGTCAAAAAGACTTTATAAAACAGAAATTGAATACGAGGGTAAATCAAATAGTTGTTAAACATTAAAAAGATTTTATTTAACATAAATAGAATACGAGGGTAGATCAAAAAGTTGTTTAACATTAAAAAGACTTTATTTAATAAAAAGTGAATACGAGGGTATATCAAAAAGTTGTTAAACATTAAAAAGACTTTATTTAACAGAAAATGAATACGGGGGTACATCAAAAAGTTGTTAAACGTTAAAAAGATTTTATTAAACAGAAATTGGATACGAGGGTACATCAAAAAGTTGTTTAACATTAAAAAGACTTTATTTAATAAAAATTGAATACGAGGGTATATCAAAAAGTTATTAAACGTTAAAAAGACTTTAATTAACATAAATTGAATACGAGGGTACATCAAAAAGTTATTAAACGTTAAAAAGACTTTATTAAACAGAAATTGAATACGAGGGTACATCAAAAAGTTGTTTAACATTAAAAAGACTTTATTTAATAAAAAGTGAATACGAGGGTATATCAAAAAGTTGTTAAACGTTAAAAAGATTTTATTTAACATAAATAGAATACGAGGGTACATCAAATAGTTGTTAAACGTTAAAAAGATTTTATTAAACAGAAATTGAATACGAGGGTACATCAAAAAGTTGTTTAACATTAAAAAGACTTTATTTAATAAAAGTTGAATATGAGGGTATATCAAAAAGTTGTTAAACGTTAAAAAGACTTTATTTAACATAAATTGAATACGAGGGTACATTAAAAAGTTGTAAAACGTTAAAAAGACTTTATTAAACAGAAATTGAATACGAGGGTACATCAAAAAGTTGTTTAACCTTAAAAAAACTTTATTTAATAAAAATTTTTAAATGGTATACTTTGTATTTATTTTGTTGCTGCGAACCTCGCTACGCTCGGCACGCAGTGATGGATTTTTTAAATATAGTATGTATTACAATAATGTAGTTGATAAAACTATTTAGAATACTGTAAATTTGGTAAAAACATAATAGTGTACCATTAATTTTTAAAAATTTGTGAATTTTAAATACTTTTAACCTTTAACTATTGAAAAAAAAATGTTTTTAATAATAAATCTGGAAAATGTGACTATTAAATATCAATTCTATTGATGAAATGGGTAATTAGATATTAAAAATTATTCTTAATTTATATAACATGTATTATATACATAATTATAGACTATGATCATAAAATTATACAAATATTTATAAAAAACTTACCAGAAATAGTTTAAAACCATAAAAACACAATTTAACATACACTTTAACACAAATTTTGACAATGACACACACTTTCTTTCAAACGATCTAACTAAAAAACATATTTTTGTTTACAATTTGTTTTACATCGAAGCAACCTATAAAAACTATTAAATTAAAATAGTAATGTCCCTAAATGTCGGCAACACATTATACAGTATAATCCATCAATACATGACATTTTGTGAGTCGATTTAAAAAAAAATCGACTTTAATAAAATACGAAATTCTGATCAAATGATTTGCTATATTTTAAATGTTATGTACCAAATGACTTTTTAGTGAAACATACGTTATTTTAGAGAAATAGAATATTTTCATTGGGAAATATTATATTTTCATTGGGAAATATTATATTATTTGACAATTCTATAAACGTCAAGAACAGTTAAACATTATAAAAATCTTAAACAATTAATAAAATATTTTTTTTATAATAAAAGAGTCAAACCCCTAAATGTCGGCAACACATTATACAAAATGTATAATTAATTAATTTCTTAAAGATTACTCTTAATTTATATATATATATAACATCAATAATATAAATAATTATGGACTATAATCATAATACTATATATATAATTATAAAAAACTTATCAAAAATAGTTTAAAAACACAATTTAACACATAATTTACCACAAACTTTAACAACGAATCGTAATGACACACCCTCTCCTTCGAACTATCTAATGGCGTATGTAAATGGTTTTGTTCCTTTTTTATTGGATCGGCTGTTACCAATTAAAAATCGCCTGAACATTAAACAATCTCCAACTATTTATTCTACCAATCGTAGAAAAGGAGGGCAGAAATGAAAATTTTATATTTAAATTCCTATTGAAGGCTATAGGGATTGGTAGAAATGTTGGTGGATGTTAAAAATATTTAGTACGGGACTTTATTTAACATAAATTGAATACGAGGGTAAATCAAAAAGTTGTTAAATATTAAAAAGACTTTATTTAATTAAAATTGAATACGGGGGTATATCAAAAAATTGTTAAACGTTAAAAAGACTTTATTTAACAGAATTTGAATACGAGGGTACATCAAATAGTTGTTAAACATTAAAAAAAAATTTAATTCATTATAATTGAATACGAGGGTATATCAAAAAGTTGTTAAACGTTAAAAAGACTTTATTTAACAGAAATTGAATACGAGGGTACATCAAAAAGTTGTTTAACATTAAAAAGACTTTATTTAATTAAAATTAAATACGAGGGTATATTAAAAAGTTGTTAAACGTTAAAAAGACTTTATTTAACAGAAATTGAATACGAGGGTACATCAAAAAGTTGTTAAACATTTAAAAAGACTTTATTTAATTAAAATTGAATACGAGGGTATATCAAAAAGTTGTTAAACGTTAAAAAGACTTTATTTAACAGAAATTGAATACGAGGGTACATATAAAAGTTGTTTAACATTAAAAAGACTTTATTTAAAAAAAAATTGAATACGAGGGTATATCAAAAAGTTGTTAAACATTAAAAGAACTTTATTTAACAGAAATTGAATGGATGGTACATCAAAAAGTTGTTTAACGTAATAAAAGACTTTATTTAACAGAAATTGAATACGAGGGTACATGAAAATGTTGTTTAACATTAAAAAGACTTTATTTAAGAAAAATTGAATACGAGGGTATATCAGAAAGTTGTTAAACATTAAAAAGACTTTATTTAATAATAATTGAATACGAGGGTATATGAAAAAGCTGTTAAACATTAAAAAGTCTTTATTTAACAGAAATTGAAATACAAGGGTACATCAAAAAGTTGTTAAACATTAAAAAGACTTTATTTAACAGAAATTGAATACGAGGGTACATCAAAAAGGTGTTAAATATTAAAAAGACTTTATTTAATTAAAATTGAATACGGGGGTTATTAAAAAGTTGTTAAACGTTAAAAAGACTTTATTTAACAGAAATTGAATACGAGGGTACATCAAAAAGGTGTTTAATATTAGAAGGACTTTATTTAATTAAAATTGAATACAAGGGTTATTAAAAAGTTGTTAAATGTTAAAAAGACCTTATTTAACTGAATTTGAATACAAGAGGACATCAAAAAGATGTTAAACTTTAAAAAGACTTTATTTAACTAAAAATTAATGCTAGGTTTACCGGAAAAATTACGCAATATAAGATTTTCGAGTCCAATAAACTTAAAAATGATGTTTTTTTTGGGGGGGTATCAATTTTAACTCGGAAAACCAATTTTCCTGAAATATTTATGTGAAGAAAATTTTTTTTCAAGAAACTGACTTTTTTTTCGGAATGTCCATCCCCAAAAACCCCCGTATGCAAAATTTGGTCCAAATCCAAGATCAATGATTTTTTTTTGATTTTCGTTCCAAAGGGGTACCCCTTTGAAATGAAAATTGAAATTTTTTAAAATGCAATAACTTGGACTGTAATTAAAAAAATTTCGAATTGTATTTTTTTTATGATTATATAGGTGGTCCCCTTTTGTTTGATGTGTATTTGGTTCCTTAATATCCAGTGGCGTAGACCTAATAAGGGTTTTAAAAAATTTTTTTTAAAAATTTTTTTTTCAACTTTGACCCTGTATAACTTTGACAAATGTAAAATCGAAGAAACCAAAATAGGTCTATCCTGTAGATTGTTTTTTTCTCTATCTAACTATGCCCTTTTGGTTTCTTAAATATATACTGGAAAAAAGTTATTCAAATTTAAAGAGACCGATGTAAAAATTTTGTAAAATTTTTCACGGATTTTGAGCTAGATTTATAAAAATTTGGTTTGTAGGAAATTAATGGGAAAAATTACGCATTATAGGATATTTGGGCCCACTAAATTTAAAAATGATGTTTTTTTGGGGGTGGGATCAATTTCAACCAATTTTCCTGGAAAATTTATGTGAAGAAAATTTTTTTTCAAGAAACTGACTTTTTTTTCGGAATGTCCATCCCCAAAAACCCCCGTATGCAAAATTTGGTCCAAATCCAAGATCAATGATTTTTTTTTTATTTTCGTTCCAAAGGGGTACCCCTTTGAAATGAAAATTGAAATTTTTTAAAATGCAATAACTTGGACTGTAATTAAAAAAATTTCGAATTGTATTTTTTTTATGATTATATAGGTGGTCTCCCTTTGTTTGATGTGTATTTGGTTCCTTAATATCCAGTGGCGTAGACGTAATAAGGGTTTTAAAAAAATTTTTTTAAAAAATTTTTTTTCAACTTTGACCCTGTATAACTTTGACAAATATAAAATCGAAGAAACCAAAATAGGTCCATCCTGTAGATTGTTTTTTTCTCTATCTACCTATGCCCTTTTGGTTTCTTAAATATATACTGGAAAAAAGTTATTCAAATTTAAAGAGACCGATGTAAAAATTTTGTAAAATTTTTCACGGATTTTGAGCTAGATTTATAAAAATTTGGTTTGTAGGAAATTAATGGGAAAAATTACGCATTATAGGATATTTGGGCCCACTAAATTCAAAAATAATGTTTTTTTGGGGGTGGGATCAATTTCAACCAATTTTCCTGGAAAATTTATGTGAAGAAAATTTTTTTTTAAGAAACTGACTTTTTTTTCGGAATGTCCATCCCCAAAAACCCCCGTATGCAAAATTTGGTCCAAATCCAAGATCAATGATTTTTTTTTTATTTTCGTTCCAAAGGGGTACCCCTTTGAAATGAAAATTGAAATTTTTTAAAATGCAATAACTTGGACTGTAATTAAAAAAATTTCGAATTGTATTTTTTTTATGATTATATAGGTGGTCCCCCTTTGTTTGATGTGTATTTGGTTCCTTAATATCCAGTGGCGTAGACGTAATAAGGGTTTTAAAAAAATTTAAAAAAAAAATTTTTTTTCAACTTTGACCCTGTATAACTTTGACAAATTTAAAATCGAAAAAACCAAAATAGGTCCATCCTGTAGATTGTTTTTTTCTCTATCTACCTATGCCCTTTTGGTTTCTTAAATATATACTGGAAAAAAGTTATTCAAATTTAAAGATACCGATGTAAAAATTTTGTAAAATTTTTCACGGATTTTGAGCTAGATTTATAAAAATTTGGTTTGTAGGAAATTAATGGGAAAAATTACGCATTATAGGATATTTGGGCCCACTAAATTCAAAAATGATGTTTTTTTGGGGGTGGGATCAATTTCAACTCGGAAAACCAATTTTCCTGGAAAATTTATGTGAAAAAAATTTTTTTTTAAGAAACTGACTTTTTTTTCGGAATGTCCATCCCCAAAAACCCCCGTATGCTAAATTTGGTCCAAATCCAAGATCAATGATTTTTTTTTTGATTTTCGTTCCAAAGGGGTACCCCTTTGAAATGAAAATTGAAATTTTTTAAAATGCAATAACTTGGACTGTAATTAAAAAAATTTCGAATTGTATTTTTTTTATGATTATATAGGTGGTCCCCTTTTGTTTGATGTGTATTTGGTTCCTTAATATCCAGTGGCGTAGACCTAATAAGGGTTTTAAAAAATTTTTTTTAAAAATTTTTTTTTCAACTTTGACCCTGTATAACTTTGACAAATGTAAAATCGAAGAAACCAAAATAGGTCCATCCTGTAGATTGTTTTTTTCTCTATCTAACTATGCCCTTTTGGTTTCTTAAATATATACTGGAAAAAAGTTATTCAAATTTAAAGAGACCGATGTAAAAATTTTGTAAAATTTTTCACGGATTTTGAGCTAGATTTATAAAAATTTGGTTTGTAGGAAATTAATGGGAAAAATTACGCATTATAGGATATTTGGGCCCACTAAATTTAAAAATGATGTTTTTTTGGGGGTGGGATCAATTTCAACCAATTTTCCTGGAAAATTTATGTGAAGAAAATTTTTTTTCAAGAAACTGACTTTTTTTTCGGAATGTCCATCCCCAAAAACCCCCGTATGCAAAATTTGGTCCAAATCCAAGATCAATGATTTTTTTTTTATTTTCGTTCCAAAGGGGTACCCCTTTGAAATGAAAATTGAAATTTTTTAAAATGCAATAACTTGGACTGTAATTAAAAAAATTTCGAATTTTATTTTTTTTATGATTATATAGGTGGTCCCCTTTTGTTTGATGTGTATTTGGTTCCTTAATATCCAGTGGCGTAGACGTAATAAGGGTTTTAAAAAAATTTTTTAAAAAAATTTTTTTTCAACTTTGACCCTGTATAACTTTGACAAATATTAAATCGAAGAAACCAAAATAGGTCCATCCTGTAGATTGTTTTTTTCTCTATCTACCTATGCCCTATTGGTTTCTTAAATATATACTGGAAAAAAGTTATTCAAATTTAAAGAGACCGATGTAAAAATTTTGTAAAATTTTTCACGGATTTTGAGCTAGATTTATAAAAATTGGGTATGTAAGAAATTGATGGGAAAAATTACCCATTATAAGGTATTTTGGTCCACTGAATTTAAAAATGACGTTTTTTTCAGGGTGGGATTATTAACAACTCGGGAAAACCAATTTTCCTGGAAAATTTTGAGAAAAAATTTTTTTTTTTAACAAATTGACTTTTTTTTCGGAATGTCCATCCCCAAAAACCCCCGTATGCAAAATTTGGTCCAAATCCAAGATCAATGATTTTTTTTTGATTTTCGTTCCAAAGGGGTACCCCTTTGAAATGAAAATTGAAATTTTTTAAAATGCAATAACTTGGACTGTAATTAAAAAAATTTCGAAGTGTATTTTTTTTATCATTATATAGGTGGTCCCCTTTCGTTTGATGTGTATTTGGTTCCTTAATATCCAGTGGTGTAGACGTAATAAGGGTTTAAAAAAAAATTTTTTCAAAAATTTTTTTTCAACTTTGACCCTGTATAACTCTGACAAATATAAAATCGAAGAAACCAAAATAGGTCCATCTTTTAGCTTATTCTTCCCTCTATCCAACTATGCCCTTTTGGCTTCTTAAATATGTACTGAAAAAAAGTTATTCAAATTTAAAGAGACCGATGTATATTTTCTTTAAAAATTTCTACTGATTTAGCCCAAAATGTACAAATTTTTTTGTTAATGGAAATCAATGGAATAAAAAATGTTTTTAATATGATATTTTGGTTTTAAATCCAAATAAAAAATTATTTTTTAAAATTTTTATTTGGTTCGGGTAGAAAAAAATTGTTTTTATCTTTTTTAATTAGTTTGGGGGGGTAAGAAAAATGAAAAAAAAAATCTTTTTCCGTTTTTAACTTTTTCTACACATTTTATATGATTTGTAAAAATTTCAAATCAAAAAAATATTTTTTACTATTTTTAAGACTCAAAAAACCTTAAATTTTTGATTTTTTTGACAGTTTTTTCACCGTTAAGGGTCTTTAATAATTTTTTATTTTTAAACCAATATTTTTTTCAAAATCCTTGACCCCAAATACCCCCTTCTACAAATTTTCAGCAAAATCGTAGCATTTTTATTTTTAAACGATCCCCCCCCGGACCTGATAAATTTTTTATTTTGGAATAAAAAAAAAATTTACCATTTTTTTTAAATTTTAACCTTACCATCGGTTTTTTAGGGTCAAAATACCCCCGTATACCGATTTTTGTGAAAATCGGAGAAAGTCGAGTTTTTTGCACCCCCCCGCCGGTCCTGATACTACATTAACGGGGAACATGAGCTGGGTTTTTGGGCATGAAGGAAGCGTCCGATTTAAAAAAAAAACCATTGTATAGAGGATCAAAATTCATTAGAATCGAGATCAAAGACAATTTGGTGGGGGGGAAAGATTCCAGTGGCGTCCATAGGGTAATATTTTTAATATTATAGAAATTGGAAAAACTGATTATGGGGTATTGTAGTAAAGTGCAAGTGTACCAAGGAAAAAATTATGACACACCCCCAATCCCCCCCCTTAAAATGACACTTGTTTAAAAAAATACAACTTTATTCTTTAAAGTGCTATGAAAAAACTTTTAAATACTTTTTTGTAAAGAATTTTAAGACCTTTACATAGAAATTTTCAAAACTCACATCGAGATATAAACTAAGGTCAAAATTGCGAATTTTCAAAAAAAAATTTTTTGAAAATTTTTTGAAAATTTTTATTTTATGCCCATCAAAATTCTGGGCATCAACTCTATGGGAAACCATATTTTTTTTTTTTCAAAACTCCAAAATTTAGGCGCCACAAGAGGCGCTAAATTTTGAGGTTATGTCAAAATTTTTAGTAAATTTGTAATACCCGACGTACGCCTATACCTAATAACACCATCCCAATGCTCCATAATCAATTTGAGGTCATTCTTGGGAAGGTCAAAAGGGGTGTTCAGAAAAAAATCGACCCCGTCAAACTTATTCCTTTTACCAATGAGGAAGATCCCCAAAATATCTTTTTTCTGAGATCAATATTTAGCGATGCGTGAGCTAAAAAAAAATTCAGGGGGAGCATTGGGGGCACGTCAGCATAATGAAAACACCGAAAGAAAAGAAAAATTTTTCACCCCCTTATTTTTTTTAACACTTTAATTTTTACCCCAATTTACCCCCCTATATGATGATTCCTATGCATTCGTACGATTTTTCTCTATCTAGAACCGTTTTTATTTTTTGGATATCTCAAATAATAAAAAAGGTCGTTTGCGCGGGTCCATAGAACTCTGAACATAAGGGGGGGGGCAAGGGGGGGTATTTTTTTTCTTGAGCCAAAAGGAAGGTATGAATTCATTTTCGGGGTCCCATAATCACAGCTCTTCTAATTTCCGAGATACGGCATATGGTGGTAGTGGGGGGGGGAGGGGGGTGGTCGGGGGGGTCATCAAAGTTCTTATTTTTTTTTTCTCTATCCATCCATATAGGCATTGTTGGGTCAAAGTTTTTTTTTTATAGAGCTCAGGTTCCCTTTTAATGGTTAGGACAATCCGACGCTTGGCGAATTCTGCTTCGCAATGATAGGAAGAGCCGACATCGAAGGATCAAAAAGCGACGTCGCTATGAACGCTTGGCCGCCACAAGCCAGTTATCCCTGTGGTAACTTTTCTGACACCTCTTGCTGAAAACTCTTCAAGCCAAAAGGATCGATAGGCCGTGCTTTCGCAGTCCCTATGCGTACTGAACATCGGGATCAAGCCAGCTTTTGCCCTTTTGCTCTACGCGAGGTTTCTGTCCTCGCTGAGCTGGCCTTAGGACACCTGCGTTATTCTTTGACAGATGTACCGCCCCAGTCAAACTCCCCGCCTGGCAGTGTCCTCGAATCGAATCAGGCTGGAGGTAAATTGACGCGAACGAAACGTCGGACACGAACATCAGTCGCCCGCAAGGCACGAAGCCTCACGAACTGAACCGACGAACGGTACGCGACGCAACGACACGTCACTCCGTGCCCTTGGCTCGAGAATACCGTGACAGTCGCCGCCTCGTGAGCGAACGACGCACGCGTTTCGCCTTACCGAGTAAGTAAAGAAACGATGAAAGTAGTGGTATTTCACCGGCGATGTTGCCATCTCCCACTTATGCTACACCTCTCATGTCTCCTTACAATGCCAGACTAGAGTCAAGCTCAACAGGGTCTTCTTTCCCCGCTAATTTTTCCAAGCCCGTTCCCTTGGCAGTGGTTTCGCTAGATAGTGGGTAGGGACATTTTTTCATTTTACTTTATTACAAATGACCTGGATCCTTATAAATTAATTCCAGGTCGGACTTGAGACAAAACATGCAATTAATTTCCTAATCCTACTTGAGTTAGCCTATCCTATTTTTCTACAATACTATTTTTTAGTTGTTAGTATTCCCTAATCTACTAGTGCGGACTTCATGCTACATGCTTTATAAGTTCATGCAATAATTAACATTCATTATTTAATTTTAAGTTTTCATTTCTACATGCACTATCTTAAATCTATGTTAGTATCCTAATTAAGTTAAACTAAATCTACAATATTAGTACTAAACTACTATTACTAAACTATCTACCTTATTCTAACATGCAGTTTATTGGCAAAAAATTTTTTACAATGTTTACAATTTTTAAATACCGCGTACGCTTTCCCTTCGGTAGTTCGGAATCCAGAACTTTTCCAGAAGGTTCACCATACGCGGGTGGTTTCTACTCCTTTCTTTCATCTATTGTCGAAGATCTCTTGTTGTCTTTTCGAGATCTTCTGTGATAGTGAGTTAAGTTTCGAATATAGTTCATATGATGTTAATATTTCTCGGACTGGTGTTTCATTTAATTCCTCGCGTAGCTTTTCAGGATCTTCATACAGTCTGCATCTCAGCACAACATGCTCTGGCGTTCCGACCTCTCCACATTCGCACCTGTCAGTTTCCTTAAGGCCGAATTTGTGGAGATATACTGGATACGGTCCATGTCCCGAGAGAAAGTGAACTAGACCTGATGATGGTTGGAAGTGTTCTGGGATCTCGTTGACGTTTGGCAAGAATTGATAGACTCTTCTTGCCTTGTCCGTGGTTTCCCATTCTGCTTGCCACGTTTTGTATATTTCTTTGTCAACTTCTCTGACTCTTTGTGTTCTTTTACCCAGAATTTCTTCCACCTTGTCTATTCTTTCCTTCCTGACCCAATAAAGAGCCGCCCTTCTCTTCAGTTCCAGATGCATCGGCAGTACACCCACTAATGTTGTGAGTGCCTGCGTTGATGTAGTTCTGAAGGCTCCAGTCATTCTAATCAGGAAACCTCTTTGTGCTCTGTCCACTTTCTCTCTGTTCTTTATATTTCCTAGTCTGTGCTGCCATACGCTGCTTCCATGGGCAACAATTGATGCAAGTACCGCACTCAGGTAGACTCTCACCTGTCGAGTAGGTATCTTGTACTCTCTTTGCGCTAAGTTGGCAATTTTATGCATAGCGGATTTTGCTCTTTCGCATACCGTGGTTATGTGACTACTGAAAAGTCTAGACTCATCTATAGTCACTCCCAGGTATTTGAATTCTTTTGATCTTTTTATTGTTCTTTCCCCAATATTAATGATAGGATCTCTGGACAATTTTCCTTTGATCAGACAGTATGTTGTCTTCTCTCTGGAAATTGTTAACTTCACTTTCTTGCACCACTGGTGTACAATACTCATGATGTTGTTTGCGTTCGATTCCAGATCCCTCCTATTTTGGGCTTCTACTATTATTAGTAGATCATCCGCATATGCTACACTGCCAACCGCTTCATTTTGTTGATCTAGAATGTCCAGCAGTTCTTCAAGCATGACGTCCCAAAAGATTGGGCCGCACACCGATCCCTGTGGACACCCTTTTGTTATTTTATTTGTCATCTTTTCATTTGGACAGCCAAGAGTTGCATACCTATCCTGACAATAATTTCGAAAGCTCTTAAACAGGTCTTCCGAGCATCTCAGTTCTCTGAGCCTCTTAAAGAACGCGGGCCACCAGAGATTGTCGAATGCCCCCGATATGTCTATCGAGATCATTACGACATACCTCTCCTGGCTACTGTCTACTATTTCTAACGCTCTGTTTATTGCGTCTTCAGTTGATTTTCCTTTTCTATACCCAAACTGATTTGCATTCATCCCCAATGCTTCTCTGTGTTCTTCTAATCTTTTACACAGCAACTTTTCTTGCAATTTCCCTAATGTATTCAATAGACATATGGGTCTATATGATTTGGGATCCATCGGATCTTTGTGTTCACCTTTGTTGATAATAATTATATTGGCTTGTTTGAAATTGTTGGGAAACCTTCCTTGTCTCAGACATTCATTGTAGAGTGCGCACAGAACCGGTGTGAGTTTTTCACAAAGGGCATGCAGCACTTCCACATGAATGTTGTCTGGTCCGGGTGCCTTTTTCTTTTTCAGTTGACTCATACACTCCACAATTTCTGCTTCTGTGTATGGTCTTTCTCGATTTTGTACTAGACTGCCCAATAGCATTTGCCTTCTAATGCCTGTTTGTTCTGGATCCTCTTCCTCCATGCTGTCCGGAGGCAGAAGCACCCTCATGAGGGTCTCCGCTGATTCCTTCCAGCAGGTGGTCATGGTTCCATCTTCTCTCCTAAGAGATGTTAGCATTGTTGGACTTTTGATCTTTTTTGTTGCTATTTTATAAGGCATACCCCAGGCGTCGATTTCCAGGTGGTCCCCAACAAATTTCTCCCAACTTTTTGCCTTTGTTTCCCAAATTTCCCCTATATATCTCTTTTTTATGTCGCGATACACTTGAAGAAGCCGTAGGCGTTCCTCGTGTATGCCACATCTTTGATATATTTTCCTTGCTTTTCTCACTTGACTTCTCAGTCTCGTGAGCTCTGGTTTCCACGCACTATTTTTTACTGTTCTCCCTTGTTTGATTTTGGGAATTGCTTTATTCATTGCTGTGTAAAGGCTTGCTAGTAATTCTTTAACTTTTTCGTTTATTTCGTCACCCTCCTCCGTCAGTCGCGGTGCTTTGAATTCGCTCACAAGTTTCTGCCAGTTCGCTTTGCCTATGTTGTATTGGATACCTAGTTCCTGCCTTTCTTGATCTGTTTCATTCTGTTTCCTCAGATCGAAGGAGATGAGATTGTGATCACTTGTTGTGAGATTTTCCTCCACTCTCCAACCAGTTACCCAGTTAGCAGCTTTCACATTAGATATTGTTATATCAATGTTACTTGCTGCACCAGCCCTGTTTTGGAAAGTAGGAGGATTACCTGCACGGTTGTGAATCACAAGTTCTTGTTCATCTATTAGATTCTCTAAGAGGTCTCCTTTCTCATCATTGTGTCTCGAATGCCACAAAACGGATTTTGCATTAGCATCCGCGACAACAATAACCATTTGATTTTTGTAACATAGAACTATGTTCCTGATTTTCTCTATGTATCCCTCTATAGGCTCATTAAACTGACAGTATAAATTTGCGACTATAAACTTTGCTGTTTTTGTTATGACTTCCACACAGATGCAGTGTTCGTCACTGAACTGCCCAATAAGAAACATTTGATACTTTCGATTGTACATGATTGTCACTGCTTTTGGATTGTCTCCCACACTCGCGATTTGCGCTGTGAGTGGCATCCCTTGAATTTTTCCTTGCCTGGTATATGGCTCCTGCAAGCAGACCATATCCAAGCCAAGCTCTTCTGAGATCTTTCTGACTTCATGGCTTACCGCTGCACTTCTCATGCAGTTGATCTGTCCCACTTTAACCATCACGGATGATGCGTGTGGTAGTGGTTGTTCGGCCAATTGATTCTATGATCAGATGCAATTCTGCCATGAGTCATAACAAAGTCTCTGTACAATTCATTGATACATAGTTTTTCCTGTCTTCTATCAAATACTCTCCTGAGCAGCCCATGCAACTCCTCCACATCTGTAGGAATGTTTGAGCATTTGAGCTGAATTCTGTCGACCGCTTCCGGCA
>JAYKXQ010000044.1:105000-135000 GCA_035357415.1 Ophraella communa
AATGTCGATGTTCATGTGTCCTGCAGTTCACAAGTTGACGCGCAATTAGCTGCGTTCTTCATCGACCCACGAGCCAAGTGATTCACCGTTCAGGGTAATCGTTTAGTTAAACGTGATCCATTCCTGTATACAAAATACACGTATAGATCTTTACGTCTTTTAATCAAAATGGCAAGTTTTAAATTTTAGATAAAAGAGAAAAATTGTTTTGGGTACCTTTACATAGATAATGCACTGCACACACATGTATTACAAACGAGGCGTGCAAAAAGGTATTCGCACAATTTATATCCTCTTTTAATTTTGTTGCGTCATCATAAAAGTATGCGTGTACCACAATTTGAACGGTCAGGCGAATATCTTTTAATACCATCGGAATATTATTTATATATAGATACATATAATATTCCTTTAAAAAATATTACAGATTTTATACATAATTAAAATATGTATTATCTTGTAGTATTCTTTAAGGTACCCGATACAGTCATATACTTTATTGGAAAATAAAGCTGACCGCGTTCAAATCTTTCAAATTTAGGCAAGACACGCTTTATACTCAAAGATAACTTAAAAATGCACAAAGATGTACTTTAAAAACTTTATCTTGATATACGCGTATTTATAATCGTATATAATCAAGATGAATTTAAAGTTTTAATTTGTGGCATTCGTGTTTTATTTCAATTCGATTTGAATATATAATTCATTCGAATTAATTAATAAAACAATTCGTTCGAATATATAGAAAACGAAAACGTTTTCTATTTATACAGACTTGTCGTTTTTATACGAACAAACACTGTAATGATCCTTCCGCAGGTTCACCTACGGAAACCTTGTTACGACTTTTACTTCCTCTAAATGATCAAGTTTGGTCATCTTTCCGAAGCATCGGTGACGCCGAAACGCCACCGCGCTCAGTCCGAAGACCTCACTAAATCATTCAATCGGTAGTAGCGACGGGCGGTGTGTACAAAGGGCAGGGACGTAATCAACGCGAGCTTATGACTCGCGCTTACTGGGAATTCCTCGTTCATGGGGAACAATTGCAAGCCCCAATCCCTAGCACGAAGGAGGTTCAGCGGGTTACCCGGGCCGCTCGGCCAGGGAGGACACGCTGATTCCTTCAGTGTAGCGCGCGTGCGGCCCAGAACATCTAAGGGCATCACAGACCTGTTATTGCTCAATCTCGTGCGGCTAGAAGCCGCCTGTCCCTCTAAGAAGAATTGTTTGTACGCCGACAGTAAAAACCGCGTACAGTAGGAGCCGAAACTCCATACCGACGGGCCTTTGGGATGTCGAAATACGCCTAGTTAGCAGGCTAGAGTCTCGTTCGTTATCGGAATTAACCAGACAAATCGCTCCACCAACTAAGAACGGCCATGCACCACCACCCACCGAATCAAGAAAGAGCTCTCAATCTGTCAATCCTTCCGGTGTCCGGGCCTGGTGAGGTTTCCCGTGTTGAGTCAAATTAAGCCGCAGGCTCCACTCCTGGTGGTGCCCTTCCGTCAATTCCTTTAAGTTTCAGCTTTGCAACCATACTTCCCCGGAACCCAAAAGCTTTGGTTTCCCGGAAGCTGCCCGCCGAGTCATCGGAGGAACGTCGGCGGATCGCTAGCTGGCATCGTTTATGGTTAGAACTAGGGCGGTATCTGATCGCCTTCGAACCTCTAACTTTCGTTCTTGATCAATGAAAGCGTTTTTGGCAAATGCTTTCGCTTCTGTCCGTCTTGCGACGATCCAAGAATTTCACCTCTAACGTCGCAATACGAATGCCCCCATCCGTTCCTATTAATCATTACCTCGGGGTTCCGAAAACCAACAAAATAGAACCGAGGTCCTATTCCATTATTCCATGCACACAGTATTCAGGCGAAATTTTGGCCTGCTTTAAGCACTCTAATTTGTTCAAAGTAAACGTGCCGGCCCACCTCGACACTCAGTCAAGAGCACCGCGGCGGGATTGAGTTGGGCCGCCCTTGCGAGCTAAGCCCACCGGCAGGACGTCCCACGACACGCCAGTTGACACCGCATGCGATGAACCAGCGGCGTGGGACACAGATTCGACTACGAGCTTTTTAACCGCAACAACTTTAATATACGCTATTGGAGCTGGAATTACCGCGGCTGCTGGCACCAGACTTGCCCTCCAATTGATCCTCGTTAAAGGGTTTAGAGTGTACTCATTCCGATTACGGGGCCTCGGATGAGTCCCGTATCGTTATTTTTCGTCACTACCTCCCCGTGCCGGGAGTGGGTAATTTGCGCGCCTGCTGCCTTCCTTGGATGTGGTAGCCGTTTCTCAGGCTCCCTCTCCGGAATCGAACCCTGATTCCCCGTTACCCGTTACAACCATGGTAGGCGCAGAACCTACCATCGACAGTTGATAAGGCAGACATTTGAAAGATGCGTCGCCGGTGCGAGACCGTGCGATCAGCGTAAAGTTATTCAGAGTCACCAAATTGTACGATGACGAGAAACTCGCCACCGATTGGTTTTGATCTAATAAAGCGCTCCTTCCGTCTCCGGTCGGAGCTCTATTTGCATGTATTAGCTCTAGAATTACCACAGTTATCCAAGTAAATGTGGGTACGATCTAAGGAACCATAACTGATTTAATGAGCCTTTCGCGGTTTCACCTTAATTTGGCTTGTACTGAGACATGCATGGCTTAATCTTTGAGACAAGCATATGACTACTGGCAGGATCAACCAGGGAGCTGCTGTTGTGTACTAGTGTATACTAGTATCGTTGAAAAAGACAACAAATAATAGATACAACACACACACACACACATATCAGTCTCCTCTAGTTTCTAAAATCTATTAATAAAAATAGATCTTATAGAAAAAAAGACATGAAATTGTGTATCTCGTCTATCGTATTCACATATATGTATTATCTTTTTCGTATGCGTGTTTAATGCGTATATTCGAAAAGATACACTTTTCGACGCCACGCTTTACGAAAATGTTTTAATACAATGATTACATATAGAGAGAAACGATTGCACATTTCATTTTCTCTTTTATGTTTATATCGAATCGACTTTTGTAATACTAATTTTATACATACTACACTCGTGCTGTATATTACACATCTAACATGAAATAAGCACGCTTGAATAGTAGTTTTATTAGTTTTACAATAAAACGCCGATCGATTTGTAACTTCAACATTCTCTCGACCCTTCGCTAGATTGAAAGCGACATGGTACTCTCGAAAGAAGCGTTACGGTATTTGAATTATTCTCGCTCGGTTTGAGGAGAGCTATCGCAAAAGTTATTTCATTCATTTTGTTTAGCCTTAAATAGGTATTAAACAAAATGAATTTTTTATTTGATCGCCTATGAATCGCTTACGAAAAACGTTTGCTAAATTCGCGATCTCGCTGTAAATGAGTGTGATGGCATGTTCACCTATAAAGCAACTTATGTCTCTTATCGTCGAAACGTATAACGAAACATAAAGCTTTATTCTAAACACAGATGTGTTTAGTGTAACAACCATCAAAATATTGTGATAGGAGGAAATCTTTTTTGAAATTGAATAATATTACTTGTTCAACTTTACGAGATATCCTACTATCACATATAACTGATAAACATATCGGCTACCGTTGGAACGGTGTTGTAACACATGTACATACACACACATACACACACATGAACACACACACATACACACACACAAACAAACAAACACACACACAAACCACACACACAAACAAACAAACACACACACAAACACACACATACTCACACGCACACACGCACACACATACTCACACGCACACACATACTCACACGCATACATATCCACATACACATACGCATTCCTATCGTAAACATGCGTGGTCGATTTAGTGGATTTACAATATTTTTATCAAAAATGACGAAACTTTGATTTTCGACTAAAATTCGAAGACATCAAATTCAAAGGTATTAGCTTTGCCATTTTTTTGGGTGAAAAAATTTTTTTGATGAAAATGTATGAAAATATGTAAAATGGGGTTTTTTGGACGCTGAATCGATTGGTGTAATCAGTTGTTCGATAGGATGTGTAGAACACTGTTAAATCTGGGTGGGAAAGTATCGAAGTGGAGTAGTAAAGTAAAACTTAAAAGTAGTACATTTTGTTTGAAAACTATTAGGAATATTGAAATTTTGAGTACATTTTCGTATTCTGCGTGGTCGATTTAGTGGATTCACAATATTTTTATCAAAAATGACGAAACTTTGATTTTCGACTAAAATTCGAAGACATCAAATTCAAAGGTATTAGCTTTGCCACACATACTCACACGCATACATATCCACATACACATACGCATTCCTATCGTAAACATGCGTGGTCGATTTAGTGGATTCACAATATTTTTATCAAAAATGACGAAACTTTGATTTTCGACTAAAATTCGAAGACATCAAATTCAAAGGTATTAGCTTTGCCACACATACTCACACGCATACATATCCACATACACATACGCATTCCTATCGTAAACATGCGTGGTCGATTTAGTGGATTTACAATATTTTTATCAAAAATGACGAAACTTTGATTTTCGACTAAAATTCGAAGACATCAAATTCAAAGGTATTAGCTTTGCCATTTTTTTGGGTGAAAAAATTTTTTTGATGAAAATGTATGAAAATATGTAAAATGGGGTTTTTTTGGACGCTGAATCGATTGGTGTAATCAGTTGTTCGATAGGATGTGTAGAACACTGTTAAATCTGGGTGGGAAAGTATCGAAGTGGAGTAGTAAAGTAAAACTTAAAAGTAGTACATTTTGTTTGAAAACTATTAGGAATATTGAAATTTTGAGTACATTTTCGTATTCTGCGTGGTCGATTTAGTGGATTCACAATATTTTTATCAAAAATGACGAAACTTTGATTTTCGACTAAAATTCGAAGACATCAAATTCAAAGGTATTAGCTTTGCCACACATACTCACACGCATACATATCCACATACACATACGCATTCCTATCGTAAACATGCGTGGTCGATTTAGTGGATTTACAATATTTTTATCAAAAATGACGAAACTTTGATTTTCGACTAAAATTCGAAGACATCAAATTCAAAGGTATTAGCTTTGCCATTTTTTTGGGTGAAAAAATTTTTTTGATGAAAATGTATGAAAATATGTAAAATGGGGTTTTTTGGACGCTGAATCGATTGGTGTAATCAGTTGTTCGATAGGATGTGTAGAACACTGTTAAATCTGGGTGGGAAAGTATCGAAGTGGAGTAGTACAGTAAAACTTAAAAGTAGTACATTTTGTTTGAAAACTATTAGGAATATTGAAATTTTGAGTACATTTTCGTATTCTGCGTGGTCGATTTAGTGGATTTACAATATTTTTATCAAAAATGACGAAACTTTGATTTTCGACTAAAATTCGAAGACATCAAATTCAAAGGTATTAGCTTTGCCATTTTTTTGGGTGAAAAAATTTTTTTGATGAAAATGTATGAAAATATGAGAAATGGGTTTTTTTTGGACGCTGAATCGATTGGTGTAATCAGTTGTTCGATAGGATGTGTAGAACACTCTTAAATCTGGGTAGTGGATTTAATGGTTTTTCACATGCACATACACAACACACACACACATCGTAGTAGGAATGTCAATTCGTTTTTTTCCATGTAGTTTTCCAAGGCTTGAAATTTGTTATGGGTCGAGATCGGAATCGGGGGGATTTAGAATTTTTACCTTTTTATTATGGGGATGAGTAATAATAGGGGTTTGTTTGCAATAAGAAATAATGGTTTACCTAGGTCTTTTACGATGTAACTTACACCTTCAACGGCATTATAAGCTTATTTGGTTTAGTTTAGCTAGTAAGACCCATTGCATGTTATTTTTCATATGGTATAAAATTCTACATCCTAAAAAAAATATAGATTCGGATGTCTATCAAATTTTACTCATCTAGAACTTGATTAAAAACTCATTCATATACAATACTAGGAAATTTTACAACTCACTTACTGTTGTAAATTTTGTGATATCACTTTTACTATAATTGAAATACTTATATACATATACACACAACACATACACACACACACACACACACACACACACACACACACACACACACACACACACACACACACACACACACACAATAATAGTAATTTATACAAAGTTACAAAGTATAAAAATGCACTTGTTTAAAGTAAATCAAATTATTAATTACGTTGATTATATTGTTCATAAAGTGAAAGATCTCCGTTTGCTTAGTAAATAGGGGTAGGTGATAATCATCTTTTTTTTTAAATTCATAAAAATAAACTAAATTTGTGGCCCTTAAAAGGGCCGGTGTAAGTATATGGTTTAATAGGATATTTTTTCTTTTAAAAAAATTATGCCTTCTTCTCAGTTTTTTTAGGTAAAAGTACAGCCTGAATATTAGGAAGTACACCACCTTGGGCTATTGTAACTCCAGATAACAATTTGTTCAATTCTTCATCGTTTCTAATGGCTAATTGTAAATGTCTTGGAATGATACGGGTTTTTTTATTGTCTCTTGCAGCATTTCCCGCTAATTCCAATACCTCAGCTGCCAAATATTCCATGACTGCTGCCAAATAAACTGGAGCTCCGGCACCAACTCTTTCGGCATAGTTACCTTTTCTTAGCAAACGATGAATACGTCCTACTGGAAACTGTAAACCGGCACGATTTGATCGAGACTTTGCCTTTCCTTTAACTTTACCACCTTTACCACGTCCTGACATATTTTATTGAAATATTTAAAAAGTATTTAATGTGTACTTCAAACGACTCACTATAACAAACTGTTTTAGTTGCCTAGCCTAGCCTAATTTGTACAAGCCCGAAGCGAAGGGTTCATATCCAGTCTTTAGGATATCGACTCCCGCGCCCCTTTTCCAACCACCCCCGGTCCTCCTGGTACCGGTCTGTACAAATTTCAGTTCTTCGGTTCAAAGAACAGACTTGTTGTCTTGTCCGTTGAACCAGTTTGATGCTAGGCATCTTTTACTGGTGTCCTCTTGTTGTTGTCTCTCTCAGTTTGGCAGGCTTCATTGGTCATCTCGTGTTATCCGATTAGATCGGCCTCGTCTTTTTCTTTGGGTCCTCTTCTTCTTGGAGTACCTGTAACATACTTAAATTTTGATTAGTGTGGTAGAAGCTGGTGCTTCGGTCTAACGTGCTTCCACTGCCCATCGCCCGGGTCGTAATCTAGCAGGTACCTGAGTTCCGCATTTGGATGGTCTTCAAGTCTGGCAAAACCTATCTCCGCTTTATCGTTCATAAGATCTAGAATTGTTTCCAATTCCAGATCTCTGAAGATGTCTTGGTTGCGAACGTACCAGGGTGCGTTCACTGCCTGTCGGATACATAGGTTCTGCTGAACTTGTACCATGTTCCTGTTGGTTTTGCAAGTTTGCCCCCAAGCCAGGGATGCGTATGTCAGGATCGGCATGATTACGGTCCGGATGAGCAGCAGTTTTGTGCGCAATTGTAGGTCGCTGTTGCGTCCTATCAGGCACTGCAGTTGAGACCTTGCTGTTTTAGCTTTCGCTACAACCGTTTGGACATGCTCTTTGAAAGTCAGCCCTTTGTCAAGGGTGACTCCCAAGTACTTCGCCGTGGAACTCCATGGAACTCTCTGCTCGCTGATTTCCACTTGTTCTGGTGTTGGTTGTCTTCTTTTTGACACAGTATGGCCTGTGTCTTGTCTGCGTTGATTTTTATTTTCCATTTTGTACACCATCTTTCTACAAGGGTAGCTTCTTCTTGTAGATATCTGGATACCAGGCGGGAATGTGTGCTACGCGCTGATATTGCTGTGTCGTCAGCGTACAGGGATAACCTGGTGTTCATCGTTTTTGGTATATCCGCTGTGTATATGGTGTACAGCAAGGGTGAAAGGACTGCTCCTTGTGGCACCCCAGCTTCCAATCTCGTGTATCTGGTGGTTGTGTTGTTGATCTTGACTCTGGAGAGTCTTCCATCAAGGAAGGATCCCAGTAGTTTTACTAGGGATCTCGGGATGCCAAACTCGTCCATTTTGAAGAGTAGACCTTCATGCCACACTCTGTCGAACGCCTTGCTTACGTCCAGTAGAACAGTGCCAGTGATTTGGTTTCTGCTGAAACCTTCACTGATGTGCTCTACCAGTCGCAAGACTTGGTGCTCTGTAGAGTGTTTTGCTCTGAAGCCAAACTGTTCGTCTGGGATTAAGTTGAGGTTGTCGCAGATGCGTTGAAGTCTCTTCTTGATGACCCTCTCGGCTATCTTGGACATCGCAGGCAGTAGACTGATCGGCCTGTAGTTTTGGGGAAAGAGTGGATCTTTCCCCGGCTTCCTGATCATGATGACATCCGCCTTCTTCCACCTCTCCGGAAAATGCCTTTGCCTCAGAATTCCGTTGATGATCGCAGTAAGAAATACTACGCCCTTCAACGGAAGTTTCTTTAGCATTAGGTTTGACACAGAGTCGTACCCCGGCGCTTTCCTCGGAGGTAGTTTCCGGATGATGTCTCTGACCTCCGCTGGGCTTGTTGGGTCGATGACCTCGTCGTCTTCTTCGTTCTTCATTTCCTCAACGGCATCCTCGACAACCTCCTCAAAATCTATGTCGTCGTCCTCATGCTGGTTGAGTTGGCATTCCCGCTCCAGAGTCTCGAGAAGTGCTTGTCCTTTCTCCTCGTCGGTGTATACAATACCTCGCGCTCCGTGGAGCGGGGGTATTGGTTTCCTGTCCTTTCGCAGTACTTTTTGTAGGTTCCAGATTCCACTGTCCTGTGGATTCAGCGTTTGCAGAAAGTTCCGCCAGCGTTCGTGAAGGTGATCTTTCAACGCTTCTTTGACTCGCTGATGGAGTTCGTTGGCTAGTCGCTTGTCGTCTGGGTGCAGCGTCCGCTGGGCCCTTTTTCTGGCTCTACGTTTCTCTCGGATCAGTGCCTGAGTGTTGTCGTCTATCTCTCCGTATTTCTTTGGCCTCTCTACCGTCGTCGTTACAGTGTGTGCAGCGTAAGCTACTCCGATAGCGGTTTCGAGCCGGTCTATCGCCTCGCCGACATCTTCGATGCTATTAACCTCGGGAATCGGCCCCACGACCTGTCCTACGTGCGCCCTGTAGGCCTCCCAGTTTGTTCTTTTGAATTCTCTCTGTCTCAGCGTTAGCTCACCTTCTCCTACGTCTAGTAGGATTGGGTTATGCCCCGCAGATCCTTCTGGCAGAGAGAAAATCTCTGCCCCGAATCTTACGTTGCTGAGAAGAGCGAAATCCAGAACATCGGGAAGTCCCACCGGCGGGTAGTGAGTCGGGGAGTCAGGTCCCACGGCTATACATCGGTTTCTGTCGTCGAGGAAATCTACCAGCTGTCTACCTCTCGGGTTTGTAGTTCGGCTGTTCCACTGTGGTGACTTGGCGTTAAGGTCTCCGATTAGGATTGATTGACGGTTCTCTGGCAGGAGAAGGTCCAGGTCCTCATTGTGCAGAACTTCCTGTGGCGCAAGGTATGCTGAGGTTATGGCGACTTCTCCGTATGCAGTTTGCACTGCTACGGATGTCGCCTCCACCGACAACATAAATGGCACAGGTAGCTGATTGTGAGTCAGCTCGTTCCGAACGAAGATCGCAGTACCTCCTCCCTGACGTCCTATTCGATCGGTCCGATAGACAGCGTATCCTAGAGTCGTATGGTCGCGTCGCCGCGAAGCCACGTCTCCTGTATCGCTGCTATATCTATCTTTTCTCTCTCAAGGAGTTCTTCGAGAACGTTTACGTTCGGCGTAATCCCTCCTGGGTTCCAGGAAAGGATCTTCAGGCGGCCTGGTCTTTGAGGTCGTAGAGGCATTATAGGCTAGTTCGAGGCATCGATGAGAAAAATGAGGCCATAGTTTCGTACATTTTACGAAACTCGTCCATCATTTTCATCATCTCTGGCATCGGGTTTGCCGTGGTTCCGGCTGCCGCTGCGCTGTACGATCGACCTGGCGTGGTCGTCGCATTTTGGGGCGCCTTTGTGGGTCCTTTTGCCGCTGGCGGCGGACCTCTAGGCGTGTTGGTCGCTTTCGGTTGTGGCCTAGGATACCTGGGGCATCCTCGGAAACTCGCCGGATGATCGCCTCCGCAGTTCGCGCAGGTGGGTTTCTCCTCCCTTTTCTTGGGACAATCCGCCGCTCTGTGAGGTTGTGCGCACTTGACGCACTTTAGTTGTGAGGTGCACCTTCCTTGGGTGTGGTGGTACCCCTGGCAGCGGAAGCATTGGCTGGGACCAGCCGGCTTCCTCAGGGCTTCCACTTTTACCCTCAGGTGGACGCAGGTTTCAAGCTTGTAAAGCTTGTCTGCCTGGTCCCGGGGGGCGTCCAGGAGAAATAGGGACAGTGGCTGTCCGCTTCTCCTAGACGTCATCCTCTGCACCTTAGTCACAGTTATCCCCTGTGCGGCGAGGTCCTCTAGAATATCCTTTGGGTCAGTTTCCGCGGGAACATGGCGCAGAACTACTTTCAACTCGCGCTCCGATGGGAGCGCGTATGTGAAATATTCCTCGCCGCTCCCGTTAAACATTGCCGTGATATTACGGTGGTCTTTTGATGTGGCCGGGAATATTCTGATTCCTTCGGCGCACGTCTGGGCTTTTATGTAGTTGAACTTCCTACGTGAAAGCTCACTACTAACCTCTTTCCACCTGTTTGATTTGCGGAGGGTGATCGGTGGCGGTCTCCTTTCCGTAGTTGTCGTTGTTTCGGCTTGTTCTTCGCTTTGGTCCTGTCCTGTTTGCCTTGTTTCGTTTTGCGTCGTCTCGGTGGTGGTTTTCGGCTTTTTGGCCGCTGTCTGTTCTGCTTGTCGTTGCCTCTTTTGCTGCTTCAGGATGGTCTTGAAGGGTACCGGGTCGTCCTCCATTTCCATGGTGTCCTGGGCTTGTTCCTGTGTGGTTTCCTTCGGTTGTTGTTTTTGGCTGGCTTCCTCGTACCTCCTTTTGGTTCTTTCCAGCTCTTCTCTTAGCTCTTTTGTCTCTTGCTTGTACTTCGCAAGAGCTTTCCTCGTCTCGATTAGTTCCCTCATCACCTCCTCCATGGTGAATTCTTTTCTTTTGTCTTTTGGTCTTCTTTTTCGTCGTCCGTTCTCCGTTTTCTTCAGCAATGGAGCCGTCCGACTCCATGCTTGACTTGCTTCCCTTTTTGTTAGTCAAATCCCTAACAGGAGGTCCCTAACAGGTTGTGTGAAAGGATGTGTTATCGGGATGGGTAGTCAAACCAGCTGAGACAGCGGACTCACTGCCCAAAGGATTTTAAAATCCTTGGCTAAAGAATTCCTGGCCACTGGAAGTTTGACTATGGGGGTGTTTTATATTTACCTGTCCCTGAAGTCTTCTTTCTTCTTTCCTGTATCCTGGGTGGTTTCTAATTTTAAATACTTATTAAAAGTATTTTATTAGGCCCACCTGGAGTAGCTGAAATTGATTTAAATTTATAGATAAATATTAAATATTGTATTGAATTGAAAAATTCAATACAAATGTTAATGGTTTGGGATTAAAAAATCCCGTTAAAGTCGTTAAGACTTCGGTCGCAGTAATCGTTCGTAGAACTCGGGTATTACCTGCAACAGGTAGTATACCTTCGCTCGCCGTACAAAGAAATCTCGCTCTCTAAGCTTGGGTACAACCTTTCGCTATGAAAGCTTGTCGATCTCTACTGTGTTTTTGTGTTTTAGTTGTACCTTTTACCTACATATTTAAACTATTACGCCCCACCAATGAAGTTCGAGCGATTGCGTAAAAGCAGAGGGGCGGAGCCTATAACTTGAAGGATCGCTCACATAAATACAAGGAAACTTATAGTTTTGCATTAGTACATGTCTGTCGTTCTAAGCGTACGTATCGTTGTTTAACTGTAATTTGAACAGAATGCCACCAAAAGCAAGCGGAAAGGCCGCTAAAAAGGCCGGAAAAGCCCAAAAAAATATTTCAAAGGCAGATAAAAAAAAGAAGAGAAGGAGGAAGGAAAGTTATGCGATTTATATCTACAAAGTATTGAAACAAGTTCATCCTGACACCGGTATCTCCAGTAAAGCCATGAGTATCATGAACAGTTTTGTTAATGATATATTTGAAAGGATTGCTGCTGAAGCATCTAGATTAGCTCATTACAATAAGCGATCAACAATAACAAGTAGAGAAATTCAGACGGCAGTAAGACTTTTACTTCCAGGAGAATTGGCAAAACACGCCGTCAGTGAAGGAACTAAAGCCGTCACCAAATACACTAGTTCTAAATAATTTAAAAATTTGATTCTATATGCCACAACAATAAACAAACGGTTCTTTTCAGAACCACAAAATTTTCATTATTTATGTAAGTGAATTGGTGAAGAAATTTATTATTTATATATTTAAAAAAAAATCGATTTTTTTTACAAATTAGTTAAAAGCAACCATATCATGTATAAATTATTAGATTTGTTTACGATTTGTCAAGAATAACAAAAATGGTTAGGGTAAGGAAGGCGTTTGTGTTTTTTTGTTATGTATGTGTATTATTAATGTCTTAGTAAATCAAAAAAGGCAATAAACATTTTAATTATTATTGAAAAGTATTACATTATTTAAAATAAAATTTAGTAAAAATTAGTGCTCTGGTTTACTTTAATACTTACAATTATTAACGTTGCAGACGTTAATAAAATTTAAAAAAAAATTTAATTAAAAACATTAAACTTATAACTTTTTAATAAAACTCTCGCTATTTATTCAAAGAACTTAATTTTTATAGTAAATTACTTCTGTTCCAATATAGTGCCATCGTCAGAATGACATATTGAAAATGATGATTATTAACATTTTTAATATATATTTCTATCAACGTTAATAAATAAACAAAAATGTTATTGTCAATTTATGGGGAAAGCAAAACTTTATTTATTTGTGCACTCTGTACATATATATTTATTATATTCATAATAAGAAAAAATATTGTGGCTCTGAAAAGAACCGTTTCTGTATATATGTGTATAAATGTGTTATGTGTATTTTCTTGTATTAATCCAAAGGCGAAGTAATGGAAATGAAATTAACCACCAAAACCATACAAAGTACGGCCTTGTCGCTTAAGTGCGTAGACAACATCCATAGCTGTGACCGTTTTCCTTTTAGCATGTTCGGTATAGGTTACGGCATCTCTGATTACGTTTTCCAAAAATACTTTAAGCACTCCACGAGTTTCTTCGTAAATTAAACCTGATATACGTTTAACACCACCACGTCTAGCCAATCTTCTGATAGCCGGTTTAGTAATACCTTGAATATTGTCACGTAAAACTTTACGATGCCGTTTAGCACCACCTTTTCCCAATCCTTTACCACCTTTTCCACGTCCAGTCATTTTTTAAAAAGTTTGTTACAAACGATATAGTCACCTTCCAGCGATTTTAAAATACTGATGCCTGGCACTTTTTGAACCTCAGTTTTGTTAACTTTTAAGCACCGCCCATAAAGGTTAATCTGACCAATCGCTACTTCAGTCGTGTTCGGTATAACCGTAAACGGGATCTTATAAATATCAGTCGTGTTAAAATCTTCTTTACTATCGCGTCGTATTGCTCGCAAAATTATTTTAAATTTAATTTGTGATTGTCATTAGTAATAAATAAATAATGGCTCGTACAAAACAAACTGCTAGAAAATCAACTGGAGGAAAAGCTCCTCGTAAACAATTGGCAACAAAAGCCGCTCGTAAAAGTGCGCCAGCAACCGGTGGAGTAAAAAAACCTCATCGTTATAGACCAGGTACTGTTGCTCTTCGTGAAATTAGGCGTTACCAAAAAAGTACCGAATTACTTATTAGGAAACTACCATTCCAACGGTTGGTACGTGAAATTGCTCAAGATTTTAAAACAGACTTACGTTTCCAAAGTTCAGCAGTTATGGCCCTTCAAGAAGCTAGCGAGGCTTATTTAGTAGGTCTTTTGAAGACACTAACTTATGTGCCATTCATGCAAAACGTGTTACTATCATGCCTAAAGATATTCAATTGGCTAGAAGAATTCGTGGAGAACGCGCTTAAATTCTGTTAATTTAAAAAGAAAATGTAATTAAAAAAAACGGTTCTTTTCAGAACCACAAATGACTTAATATTAATGCATTACACGTCGTTTAATAATTATTGTCTTCTTCATGCTTTGAAAGATTATTTAATAAACGGTATTATATTTTTATCGAGTTTTAAACTGTAATTTTGGTGTCATGTGAAACCAACACATTTTTATCGTATTCTTATTTATAGACAAAAATAAAAAATATCTTTTACCTATGTATGAATGAATGAATGAATGCATGCGTGTATGACCATTGATTGTAGTCTTGTTAAATTTTAATATTTTTGTTATATAACCATAATTATTTGGATAACGAATAAAAGAGGATTTTTAAAAAATATTGACGTTTAACACCATATTTCTAGTATAACTATTAATCGGGTACAGAACTTAATTAAATGATAAATATCATAATCATATATCATAAGTTCCGTAATATAATTTTTTATAATTTCATAAATATAGCAAAAATTTTGTGGCCCTGAAAAGGGCCATTTGTTATAACTATCGTCGGTTTCAAAGAAATAATCATGTTTGCACATCGTATGACTTACGATGTCCTAAAGAAAATAAACCTAATTTATTTCTTCTTTTTGGGAGATGCTGCTTTTCTGGCTTTTGGAGAGCTACTTGCAACTTTGGATGTTTTTGGTTTAGGAGCTTTCGGTTTTTTGGTAGGACTACCCTTGTTGGATTTTTTGCTTTTGTTGAACTCTTTGTTTTAACAGCGGATGTAGCACTAGATGCAGCATTGGTAGAAATTGTCGCCGTTGCCTTGGATATTTTTTTGTCGGTTTTCTTAGATTTAACAACTTGTTTTTCTGTAACTGGAGCAGTTGTCGCTTTTACAGATGCTGTAGCAGTAACTTTTTTGCCTTTATGAGATTTTTTAGCAATTTTGGCCTTATCACCTGCACCTGCAGAACGTTTTGAAGGTGTCACTTTTTTTGACTTGCTGGCTGTAGATTTTTTCTTGTCACTTGTACTTGGTTTAGCTGAGCCTCCTGTAGAAGTAGCCGATGCTAATTTGAAAGACCCAGAAGCTCCTTTGCCTTTTGTTTGTACCAAAGAACCAGAAACGACGGACGCCTTTAAGTATTTTTTTATGAACGGTGCCACTTTTTCAGCATCTACTTTATAATTTGCGGAAATGTACTTTTTGATAGCTTGAAGTGAAGAACCTCTCTTTCTTTTAATCCTTTAATAGCATTGTTTACCATTTCTGATGTTGGTGGATGTGATGGTTTAGCTCTAGGATTCTTAACTTTTTTTCTTTTTTAACCGGAGATGAAGAAGCTTGTGGAGAATTAGATGCGGAAGTTGCAGATGCTCCAGAAGCTTGATTTTCTATATCTGCCATAATGTCGTTTTTAAATTCGTCGTCTAACTGAGAACTATATATTTAATAAGAAATATAATACGTACAGTAACCGTAACGGAATAAAACTAACTACTGTCTAGATGTGAGTGCGTCGTCCGTCATTAAGATCAGACGGACGGAAGACTGAACGGGTATAGAACAGAATATTTACGTCGAAAAAGTTTTTGGCCACATTTTAGTAATTGGCTTTTTTATCATTGTAATCAGTCAATAACCATATAATAAATTTATAAATGAAAAAGATAATCTTTTCGCCGGTTAATAGTGATTTTTATGGAAAACTAATACAATACGTATAAAATCTATTCAAAATCAAAAACCTTAAAATATTTTCGCAGAAAATTCTTAAGGGTTTACATCAAAATAATCTATAGCCTTTTGATCCTAAGCCTTTTCTCTTATTAATTTAAATAAATCAAACTCTTTAGAATAATGTTCAAACATTTTTTCGGACAAATATATTATATTATAATCGTAATAAATAAACAAACGGTAACATGTCTGCCCTGGAATGATAACTCATCTGCAATACATGAAAGACACCTAAAGCAAGAATGTTATTGAGTTTCAACTTGTTATATTATATGTGTGATCATTTTTATGAGAAATAATAATAGTTTAGAATAATACGTCGTTATATTTCCAGCGAAAATGGGAGTCTCTCATAAAATTTCTTATACCGTTTTGTTCCAATATTTAAATACATATATTTTACATATATTTGGTATGTAGTAAAAGTTTAATATAAACGTATAAAAAACTACAAGTATAATGTTCTATTTTCTAGTACTTGATCACAAGAAGACAAACAATATATCGTAAATACCGTCATTTTTGTTTAAATAAAACTTTTTGTGTCTATGTGTTAAACGTGTGCCCTCTTTCTTCACGTCAACTAACCGTGAATAAAAATCTATAACAATATAGATAAACATCTACTCCCGCCGATTACACGCGCTTGCTTTAAAACATAGCGAGTGTACCTTAAGAGAGTCATACCTACTCCCGCCGATTACACGCGCTTGCTTTAAAACATAGCGAGTGTACCTTAAGAGAGTCATACCTACTCCCGCCGATTACACGCGCTTGCTTTAAAACATAGCGAGTGTACCTTAAGAGAGTCATACCTACTCCCGCCGATTACACGCGCCTTAAAAGATAGTATATTAAGTGCGGAAAAAAGTGAGTAAGTAATTTTAATTTAAAAATAATTTTATGGATCGAGTTTCTTTTTCATTTTAAAGGTGTATAGAATGTTTTTGTTTAAAAAATTTATAATAATACCTACCACGAAAAAAATAGTTGTTTGGATAGGATAGAGATTCTTTTTCATTTTAAAGGTGTATAGAATGTTTTTGTTTAAAAAATTTCTAATAATACCTACCACGAAAAAAAATAGTTGTTTGGATAGGATAGAGATTCTTTTTCATTTTAAAGGTGTATAGAATGTTTTTGTTTAAAAAATTTCTAATAATACCTACCACGAAAAAAATAATTTTATGGATAGGATAGAGTTTCGAGTTTCTTTTTCATTTTAAAGGTGTATAGAATGTTTTTGTTTAAAAAATTTCTAATAATACCTACCACGAAAAAAAATAGTTGTTTGGATAGGATAGAGATTCTTTTTCATTTTAAAGGTGTATAGAATGTTTTTGTGTAAGAATTTCTAATAATACGTACCACGAAAAAAATAGTTGTTTGGATAGGATAGAGATTCTTTTTCATTTTAAAGGTGTATAGAATGTTTTTGTTTAAAAAAATTTTAATATTACCTACCAAAAACTTAAACATAAAAACTGTGCCATTTGAAAAGTGTATAGAACAAGTTTATAAAAAAAAAAACCGTTTTCGGTATACAATTATACCGAAAACGGTTTTTTCTTTTAACGTAAAAAATACGTAAGAATATAAAGGGGCCTCGTCTAATCGACAAGACGAATCCCCAAGCTAAGGGCTGAGTCTCAATAGATCGCAGCGTGGAAACTGCTCTACCAGGTACAACACCCTGCCAGGTACGTAAGTCGTCTACAGACAATTCCGAGTTTCAACATCGAAATAAATTTTTTACCCATATTCGTCTATTAGAAGATCATGTCGAACATAGCAAGGATCGATCCCACCGTCGACAGTTGATCTCATATAGAAATAGGGCTCGTGCGACGATCGTAGCAAAAACTACGACCGCCTAGTAAAGTCACATTGTTTTGAGCCTTTCGACTCTCGAAACTCCAAGAGATATCGTTGCCACCTTTGACTAGAAAGGATACGGCCTTAGAGGCGTTCAGGCATAATCCCACGGATGGTAGCTTCGCACCATTACCCGCTCGAGTAAGTGCGTCAACCAAATGTCCGAACCTGCGGTTCCTCTCGTACTGAGCAGGATTACTATCGCAACGACGAGTCATCAGTAGGGTAAAACTAACCTGTCTCACGACGGTCTAAACCCAGCTCACGTTCCCTTTAGACGGGTGAACTAGTTGAAGCGCCACAACATTGTGGCTGTTTTTCCTATGTATATATATTTATAAATATTGGTTATAAAAAATTTGTTATTATAAAATGTAATGACAATAAAAAATGGTATACTTTGTATTTATTTTGTTGCTGCGAACCTCGCTACGCTCGGCACGCAGTGATGGATTTTTTAAATATAGTATGTATTACAATAATGTAGTTGATGAAACTATTTAGAATACTGTAAATTTAGTGAAAACATAATAGTGTATCATTAATTTTTAAAAATTTGTCAATTTTAAATACTTTTAACCTTTAACTATTGAAAAAAAATGTTTTTAATAAAAAATCTGAAAAATGTGACTATTAAATTACAACTCTATTAATGAAATGGGTAATTAGATATTAAACATTATTCTTAATTTATATAACATGTATTATATACATAATTATAGACTATGATCATAAAATTATACAAATATTTATAAAAAACTTACCAGAAATAGTTTAAAACCATAAAAACACAATTTAACATACACTTTAACACAAATTTTGACAATGACACACACTTTCTTTCAAACGATCTAACTAAAAAACATATTTTTGTTTACAATTTGTTTTACATCGAAGCAACCTATAAAAACTATTAAATTAAAATAGTAATGTCCCTAAATGTCGGCAACACATTATACAGTATAATCCATCAATACATGATATTTTGTGAGTCGATTTAAAAAAAAATCGCCTTTAATAAAATACGAAATTCTGATTAAATGATTTGCTATATTTTAAATGTTATGTACCAAATGACTTTTTAGTGAAATATACGTTATTTTAGAAATATATGATTATGGGATTGAAAAATATTATTTTTTTACAATTTCATTAACGTCAATCAAAATTTAATATCGTAAAAACCTTAAACAATCAATAAAATATTTTTTTTATATTAAAACAGTAATACCCCTAGATATCGGCAACACATTATACAAAATGTATAATTAATTAATTTCTTAAAGATAACTCTTAATTTATATATATATAACATCAATAATATAAATAATTATGGACTATAATCATAATACTATACATATAATTATAAAAACTTACCAAAAATAGTTTAAAAACACAATTTAACACATAATTTACCAAAAACTTTGACAACGAATCGTAATGACACACCCTCTCCTTCGAACTATCTAATAGCGTATGTAAATGGTTTTGTTCTTTTTTTATTGGATCGGCTGTTACTAATTAAAAATCGCCTGAACATTAAACAATCTCCAACTATTTATTCTACCAATCGTAGAAAAGGAGGGCAGAAATGAAAATTTTATATTTAAATTCCTATTGAAGGCTATAGGGATTGGTGGATATGTTGGTAGAAGTTAAAAATATTTAGTACGGTAGATAAATTTAAAAATTTCATACGGGAGGTAAATCTAAAAAGTTGGTAGAAGTTAAAAGACTTTTTTAACATAAATTGAATACGAGGGTAAATCAAATAGTTGTTAAACAATAAAAAGATTTTATTTAACATAAATAGAATACGAGGGTACATCAAAAAGTTGTTAAACGTTAAAAAGACTTTATTAAACAGAAATTGTATACGAGGGTAAATCAAATAGTTGTTAAACATTAAAAAGATTTTATTTAACATAAATAGAATACGAGGGTACATCAAAAAGTTGTTTAACATTAAAAAGACTTTATTTAATAAAAAGTGAATACGAGGGTATATCAAAAAGTTGTTAAACGTTAAAAAGACTTTATTTAACAGAAAATGAATACGGGGGTACATCAAAAAGTTGTTAAACGTTAAAAAGACTTTATTAAACAGAAATTGAATACGAGGGTACATCAAAAAGTTGTTTAACATTAAAAAGACTTTATTTAATAAAAATTGAATACGAGGGTATATCAAAAAGTTGTTTAACATTAAAAAGACTTTATTTAATAAAAAGTGAATACGAGGGTATATCAAAAAGTTGTTTAATGATTAAAAGACTTTATTTAACAGAAAATGAATACGGGGGTACATCAAAAAGTTGTTAAACGTTAAAAAGACTTTATTAAACAGAAATTGAATACGAGGGAACATCAAAAAGTTGTTTAACATTAAAAAGACTTTATTTAATAAAAATTGAATACGAGGGTATATCAAAAAGTTATTAAACGTTAAAAAGAGTTTAATTAACATAAATTGAATACGATGGTACATCAAAAAGTTGTTAAACGTTAAAAAGACTTTATTAAACAGAAATTGAATACGAGGGTAAATCAAATAGTTGTTAAACATTAAAAAGATTTTATTTAACATAAATAGAATACGAGGGTAGATTAAAAAGTTGTTTAACATTAAAAAGACTTTATTAAATAAAAAGTGAATACGAGGGTATATCAAAAAGTTGTTTAATGATTAAAAGACTTTATTTAACAGAAAATGAATACGGGGGTACATCAAAAAGTTGTTAAACGTTAAAAAGACTTTATTAAACAGAAATTGAATACGAGGGTACATCAAAAAGTTGTTTAACATTAAAAAGAATTTATTTAATGAAAATTGAATACGAGGGTACATCAAAAAGTTGTTAAACGTTAAAAAGACTTTATTAAACAGAAATTGAATACGAGGGTACATCAAAAAGTTGTTTAACATTAAAAAGACTTTATTTAATGAAAATTGAATACGAGGGTACATTAAAAAGTTGTAAAACGTTAAAAAGACTTTATTAAACAGAAATTGAATACGAGGGTACATCAAAAAGTTGTTTAACCTTAAAAGACTTTATTTAATAAAAATTTTAAAATGGTATACTTTGTATTTATTTTGTTGCTGCGAACCTCGCTACGCTCGGCACGCAGTGATGGATTTTTTAAATATAGTATGTATTACAATAATGTAGTTTGATAAAACTATTTAGAATACTGTAAATTTAGTAAAAACATAATAGTGTATCATTATTTTTAAAAATTTGTGAATTTTAAATACTTTTAACCTTTAACTATTGAAAAAAAAAATGTTTTTAATAATAAATCTGGAAAATGTGACTATTAAATATCAATTCTATTGATGAAATGGGTAATTAGATATTAAAAATTATTCTTAATTTATATAACATGTATTATATACATAATTATAGACTATGATCATAAAATTATACAAATATTTATAAAAAACTTACCAGAAATAGTTTAAAACCATAAAAACACAATTTAACATACACTTTAACACAAATTTTGACAATGACACACACTTTCTTTCAAACGATCTAACTAAAAAACATATTTTTGTTTACAATTTGTTTTACATCGAAGCAACCTATAAAAACTATTAAATTAAAATAGTAATGTCCCTAAATGTCGGCAACACATTATACAGTATAATCCATCAATACATGACATTTTGTGAGTCGATTTAAAAAAAATCGCCTTTAATAAAATACGAAATTCTGATTAAATGATTTGCTATATTTTAAATGTTATGTACCAAATGACTTTTTAGTGAAATATACGTTATTTTAGAAATATATGATTATGGGATTGAAAAATATTATTTTTTTACAATTTCATTAACGTCAATCAAAATTTAATATCGTAAAAACCTTAAACAATCAATAAAATATTTTTTTTATATTAAAACAGTAATACCCCTAGATATCGGCAACACATTATACAAAATGTATAATTAATTAATTTCTTAAAGATAACTCTTAATTCATATATATATATAACATCAATAATATAAATAATTATGGACTATAATCATAATACTATACATATAATTATAAAAACTTACCAAAAATAGTTTAAAAACACAATTTAACACATAATTTACTAAAAACTTTGACAACGAATCGTAATGATACACCCTCTCCTTCGAACTATCTAATAGCGTATGTAAATGGTTTTGTTCCTTTTTTATTGGATCGGCTGTTACCAATTAAAAATCGCCTGAACATTAAACAATCTCCAACTATTTATTCTACCAATCGTAGAAAAGGAGGGCAGAAATGAAAATTTTATATTTAAATTCCTATTGAAGGCTATAGGGATTGGTAGAAATGTTGGTGGATGTTAAAAATATTTAGTACGGGACTTTATTTAACATAAATTGAATACGAGGGTAAATCAAAAAGTTGTTAAATATTAAAAAGACTTTATTTAATTAAAATTGAATACGAGGGTATATCAAATAGTTGTTAAACATTAAAAGATTTTATTTAACATAAATTGAATACGAGGGTACATCAAAAAGTTGTTAAACGTTAAAAAGACTTTATTAAACAGAAATTGAATACGAGGGTACATCAAAAAGTTATTTAACATTAAAAAGACTTTATTTAATAAAAATTGAATACGAGGGTATATCAAAAAGTTGTTAAACATTAAAAAGACTTTATTTAATAAAAATTGAATACGAGGGTATATCAAAAAGTTGTTAAACGATAAAAAGACTTTATTTAACAGATATTGAATACGAGGGTACATCAAATAGTTGTTAAACATTAAAAAGACTTTATTTAAATAAAATTGAATACGAGGGTATATCAAAAAAGTTGTTAAACGTTAAAAAGACTTTATTTAACAGATATTGAATACGAGGGTACATCAAATAGTTGTTAAACATTAAAAAGACTTTATTTAATTAAAATTGAATACGAGGGTATATCAAAAAGTTGTTAAACGTTAAAAATACTTTATTTAACAGAAATTGAATACGAAGGTAGGTACATCAAAAAGTTGTTTAACAATAAAAAGACTTTATTTAATAAAAATTGAATACGAGGGTATATCAAAAAGTTGTTAAACATTAAAAAGACTTTATTTAATAAAAATTGAATACGAGGGTATATCAAAAAGTTGTTAAACGATAAAAAGACTTTATTTAACAGATATTGAATACGGGGGTATATCAAAAAGTTGTTAAACGATAAAAAGACTTTATTTAACAGATATTGAATACGAGGGTACATCAAATAGTTGTTAAACATTAAAAGACTTTATTTAAATAAAATTGAATACGAGGGTATATCAAAAAGTTGTTAAACGTTAAAAAGACCTTATTTAACAGAATTTGAATACGAGGGTACATCAAATAGTTGTTAAACATTAAAAATACTTTATTTAATTTAAATTGAATACGAGGGTATATCAAAAAGTTGTTAAACGTTAAAAATACTTAATTTAACAGAAACTGAATACGAAGGTACATCAAAAAGTTGTTTAACAATAAAAAGACTTTATTTAATAAAAATTAAATACGAGGGTATATTAAAAAGTTGTTAAACGTTAAAAGGACCTTATTTAACAGAATTTGACTACGGGGTTCATCAAATAGTTGTTAAACATTAAAAATACTTTATTTAATTAAAATTGAATACGAGGGTAAATCAAAAAGTGGTTTAACATTAAAAAGACTATATATTTAATAAAAATTGAATACGAGGGTATATCAAAAAGTTGTTAAACGTTAAAAAAACCTTATTTAACGGAATTTGAATACTAGGATACATCAAAAAGATGTTAAACGTTAAAAAGACTTTATTTAACTAAAAATTAATGCTAGGTTTACCAAAAAAATTACGCATCATAAGGTTTTCGGGCCCATTAAACTCAAAAATAATGTTTTTTTTGGGATATCAACTCGGAAAACTAATTTTCCTGGAAAATTTATGTGAAGAAAATTTTTTTTTAAGAAACTGACTTTTTTTTCGGAATGTCCGTCCCAAAAAACCCCCATATGCAAAATTTGGTCCAAATCCAAGATCAATGATTTTTTTTTTTGATTTTCGTTCCAAAGGGGTACCCCTTTGAAATGAAAATTGAAATTTTTTAAAATGCAATAACTTGGACTGCAAATAAAAAATTTCGAAGTGTATTTTTTTAAGATTATATATGTGGTCCCATATCGTTTGATGTGGATTTGGTTCCTTAATATCCAGTGGCGTAGACGTAATAAGGGTTTTAAAAAAAATTTTTTTTAAAATTTTTTTCCAACTTTGACCCTGTATAACTTTGACAAATATAAAATCGAAGAAACCAAAATAGGTCCATCCTGTAGATTGTTTTTTTCTCTAACTATCTATGCCCTTTTGGTTTCTTAAATATATACTGGAAAAAAGTTATTCGAATTTAAAGAGACCGATGTAAAAATTTTGTAAAATTTTTCACGGATTTTGAGCTAGATTTATAAAAATTTGGTTTGTAAGAAATTAATGGGAAAAATTACCCATTATAAGGTATTTTGGTCCACTAAATTCAAAAATGATGTTTTTTTGGGGGTGGGATCAATTTTAACTCGGAAAATCAATTTTCCTGGAAAATTTATGTGAAGAAAATTTTTTTTAAAAACTGACTTTTTTTCGGAATGTCCGTCCCCAAAAACCCCTATATGCAAAATTTGGTCCAAATCCAAGATCAATGATTTTTTTTCGATTTTTGTTCCAAAGGGGTACCCCTTTGAATTAAAAATTGAAATTTTTTAAAATACAATAACTTGGACTGTAAATAAAAAATTTCGAAGTGTATTTTTTTATGATTATATAGGTGGTCCCCTTTCGTTTGATGTGTATTTAGTTCCTTAATATCCAGTGGCGTAGACGTAATAAGGGTTTTAAAAAAAATTTTTTTAAATTTTTTTCCAACTTTGACCCTGTATAACTTTGACAAATATAAAATAGAAGAAACCAAAATAGGTCCATCCTGTAGATTTTTTTTTTCTCTAACTACCTATGCCCTTTTGGTTTCTTAAATATATACTGAAAAAAAGTTATCCGAATTTAAAGAGACCGATGTAAAAATTTTGTAAAATTTTTCACGGATTTTGAGCTAGATTTATAAAAATTTGGTTTGTAGGAAATTAATGGGAAAAATTACGCATTATAGGATATTTGGGCCCACTAAATTCAAAAATGATGTTTTTTTGGGGTGGGATCAATTTCAACCAATTTTCCTGGAAAATTAATGTGAAGAAAATTTTTTTCAAGAAACTGACTTTTTTTCGGAATGTCCATCCCCAAAAACCCCCGTATGCAAAATTTGGTCCAAATCCAAGATCAATGATTTTTTTTGATTTTCGTTCCAAAGGGGTACCCCTTTGAAATGAAAATTGAAATTTTTAAAATGCAATAACTTGGACTGTAATTAAAAAATTTCGAATTGTATTTTTTTATGATTATATAGGTGGTCCCCTTTTGTTTGATGTGTATTTGGTTCCTTAATATCCAGTGGCGTAGACGTAATAAGGGTTTTAAAAAATTTTTTAAAAAATTTTTTTCAACTTTGACCCTGTATAACTATGACAAATATAAAATCGAAGAAACCAAAATAGGTCCATCCTGTAGATTGTTTTTTTCTCTATCTACCTATGCCCTTTTGGTTTCTTAAATATATACTGGGAAAAAGTTATTCAAATTTAAAGAGACCGATGTAAAAATTTTGTAAAATTTTTCACGGATTTTGAGCTAGATTTATAAAAATTTGGTTTGTAGGAAATTAATGGGAAAAATGACGCATTATAGGATGTTTGGGCCCACTAAATTCAAAAATGATGATTTTTTGGGGGTGGGATAAATTTCAACTTGGAAAACTAATTTTCCTGGAAAATTTATGTGAAGAAAATTTTTTTCAAGAAACTGACTTTTTTTTCGGAATGTCCATCCCCAAAAACCCCCGTATGCAAAATTTGGTCCAAATCCAAGATCAATGATTTTTTTTGATTTTCGTTCCAAAGGGGTACCCCTTTGAAATGAAAATTGAAATTTTTTAAAATGCAATAACTTGGACTGTAATTAAAAAAATTTCGAATTGTATTTTTTATGATTATATAGGTGGTCCCCTTTTGTTTGATGTGTATTTGGTTCCTTAATATCCAGTGGCATATACGTAATAAGGGTTTTAAAAAAAATTTTAAAAAAATTTTTTTCAAATTTGACCCTGTATAACTTTGACAAATATAAAATCGAAGAAACCAAAATAGGTCCATCCTGTAGATTGTTTTTTTCTCTATCTACCTATGCCCTTTTGGTTTCTTAAATATATACTGGAAAAAAGTTATTCAAATTTAAAGAGACCGATGTAAAAATTTTGTAAAATTTTTCACGGATTTTGAGCTAGATTTATAAAAATTTGGTTTGTAGGAAATTAATGGGAAAAATTACGCATTATAGGATGTTTGGGCCCACTAAATTCAAAAATGATGTTTTTTGGGGTGGGATAAATTTCAACTTGGAAAACCAATTTTCCTGGAAAATTTATGTGAAGAAAATTTTTTTCAAGAAACTGACTTTTTTTCGGAATGTCCATCCCCAAAAACCCCCGTATGCAACATTTGGTCCAAATCCAAGATCAATGATTTTTTTTTGATTTTCGTTCCAAAGGGGTACCCCTGTGAAATGAAAATTGAAATTTTTTAAAATGCAATAACTTGGACTGTAATTAAAAAATTTCGAATTGTATTTTTTTATGATTATATAGGTGGTCCCCTTTTGTTTGATGTATATTTGGTTCCTTAATATCCAGTGGCGTAGACGTAATAAGGGTTTTAAAAAAAATTTTAAAAAAAATTTTTTTTCAAATTTGACCCTGTATAACTTTGACAAATATAAAATCGAAGAAACCAAAATATGTCCATCCTGTAGATTGTTTTTTTCTCTATCTACCTATGCCCTTTTGGTTTCTTAAATATATACTGGAAAAAAGTTATTCAAATTTAAAGAGACCGATGTAAAAATTTTGTAAAATTTTTCACGGATTTTGAGCTAGATTTATAAAAATTTGGTTTGTAGGAAATTAATGGGAAAAATTACGCATTATAGGATGTTTGGGCCCACTAAATTCAAAAATGATGTTTTTTGGGGGTGGGATAAATTTCAACTTGGAAAACCAATTTTCCTGGAAAATTTATGTGAAGAAATTTTTTTTCAAGAAACTGACTTTTTTTTCGGAATGTCCATCCCCAAAAACCCCCGTATGCAACATTTGGTCCAAATCCAAGATCAATGATTTTTTTTTGATTTTCGTTCCAAAGGGGTACCCCTGTGAAATGAAAATTGAAATTTTTTAAAATGCAATAACTTGGACTGTAATTAAAAAAACTTTAAAGTGTATTTTTTTTATGATTATATAGGTGGTCCCCTTTTGTTTGATGTGTATTTGGTTCCTTAATATCCAGTGGCGTAGACGTAATAAGGGTTTTAAAAAAATTTAAAAAAAAATTTTTTTTTCAACTTTGACCCTGTATAACTTTGACAAATATAAAATCGAAGAAACCAAAATAGGTCCATCCTGTAGATTGTTTTTTTCTCTATCTACCTATGCCCTTTTGGTTTCTTAAATATATACTGGAAAAAAGTTATTCAAATTTAAAGAGACCGATGTAAAAATTTTGTAAAATTTTTCACGGATTTTGAGCTAGATTTATAAAAATTTGGTTTGTAGGAAATTAATGGGAAAAATTACGCATTATAGGATATTTGGGCCCACTAAATTCAAAAATGATGTTTTTTTGGGGGTGGGATCAATTTCAACCAATTTTCCTGGAAAATTAATGTGAAGAAAATTTTTTTTCAAGAAACTGACTTTTTTTTCGGAATGTCCATCCCCAAAAACCCCCGTATGCAAAATTTGTTCCAAATCCAATATCAATGATTTTTTTGATTTTCGTTCCAAAGGGGTACCCCTTTGAAATGAAAATTGAAATTTTTTAAAATGCAATAACTTGAACTGTAATTAAAAAAATTTCGAATTGTATTTTTTTTATGATTATATAGGTGGTCCCCTTTTGTTTGATGTGTATTTGGTTCCTTAATATCCAGTGGCGTAGACGTAATAAGGGTTTTAAAAAAAGTTTTAAAAAAAATTTTTTTTCAACTTTGACCCTGTATAACTTTGACAAATATAAAATCGAAGAAACCAAAATAGGTCCATCCTGTAGATTGTTTTTTTCTCTATCTACCTATGCCCTTTTGGTTTCTTAAATATATACTGGAAAAAAGTTATTCAAATTTAAAGAGACCGATGTAAAAATTTTGTAAAATTTTTCACGGATTTTGAGCTAGATTTATAAAAATTTGGTTTGTAGGAAATTAATGGGAAAAATTACGCATTATAGGATATTTGGGCCCACTAAATTCAAAAATGATGTTTTTCTGGGGGTGGGATCAATTTCAACTCGGAAAACCAATTTTCCTGGAAAAATTACGCATTATAGGATATTTGGGCCCACTAAATTCAAAAATGATGTTTTTCTGGGGGTGGGATCAATTTCAACTCGGAAAACCAATTTTCCTGGAAAATTTATGTGAAGAAAATTTTTTTTCAAGAAACTGACTTTTTTTTCGGAATGTCCATCCCCAAAAACCCCCGTATGCAAAATTTGGTCCAAATCCAAGATCAATGATTTTTTTTTGATTTTCGTTCCAAAGGGGTACCCCTGTGAAATGAAAATTGAAATTTTTTAAATTGCAATAACTTGGACTGTAATTAAAAAAATTTCGAATTGTATTTTTTTTATGATTATATAGGTGGTCCCCTTTTGTTTGATGTATATTTGGTTCCTTAATATCCAGTGGCGTAGACGTAATAAGGGTTTTAAAAAAATTTTAAAAAAATTTTTTTCAACTTTGACCCTGTATAACTTTGACAAATATAAAATCGAAGAAACCAAAATAGGTCCATCCTGTAGATTGTTTTTTTCTCTATCTACCTATGCCCTTTTGGTTTCTTAAATATATACTGGAAAAAAGTTATTCAAATTTAAAGAGACCGATGTAAAAATTTTGTAAAATTTTTCACGGATTTTGAGCTAGATTTATAAAAATTTGGTTTGTAGGAAATTAATGGGAAAAATTACGCATTATAGGATATTTGGGCCCACTAAATTCAAAAATGATGTTTTTTGGGGGTGGGATCAATTTCAACCAATTTTCCTGGAAAATTAATGTGAAGAAAATTTTTTTTCAAGAAACTGACTTTTTTTTCGGAATGTCCATCCCCAAAAACCCCCGTATGCAAAATTTGGTCCAAATCCAAGATCAGTGATGGTTTTTTGATTTTCGTTCCAAAGGGGTACCCCTTTGAAATGAAAATTGAAATTTTTTAAAATGCAATAACTTGGACTGTAATTAAAAAAATTTCGAATTGTATTTTTTTTATGATTATATAGGTGGTCCCCTTTTGTTTGATGTGTATTTGGTTCCTTAATATCCAGTGGCGTAGACGTAATAAGGGTTTTAAAAAAATTTTTTAAAAAAATTTTTTTTCAACTTTGACCCTGTATAACTTTGACAAATATAAAATCGAAGAAACCAAAATAGGTCCATCCTGTAGATTGTTTTTTTCTCTATCTACTCATGCCCTTTTGGTTTCTTTAATATATACTGGAAAAAAGTTATTTAAATTTAAAGAGACCGATGTAAAAATTTTGTAAAATTTTTCACGGATTTTGAGCTAGATTTATAAAAATTGGGTATGTAAGAAATTAATGGGAAAAATTACCCATTATAAGGTATTTTGGTCCACTGAATTTAAAAATGACGTTTTTTTCAGGGTGGGATTAATAACAACTCGGGAAAACCAATTTTCCTGGAAAATTTTGAGAAAAATTTTTTTTTTTAACAAATTGACTTTTTTTTCGGAATGTCCATCCCCAAAAACCCCCGTATGCAAAATTTGGTCCAAATCCAAGATCAATGATTTTTTTTTGATTTTCGTTCCAAAGGGGTACCCCTTTGAAATGAAAATTGAAATTTTTAAAATGCAATAACTTGGACTGTAATTAAAAAAATTTCGAAGTGTATTTTTTTTATCATTATATAGGTGGTCCCCTTTCGTTTGATGTGTATTTGGTTCCTTAATATCCAGTGGTGTAGACGTAATAAGGGTTTAAAAAAAAATTTTTTTAAAAATTTTTTTTTAACTTTGACCCTGTATAACTCTGACAAATATAAAATCGAAGAAACCAAAATAGGTCCATCTTTTAGCTTATTCTTCCCTCTATCCAACTATGCCCTTTTGGCTTCTTAAATATGTACTGAAAAAAAGTTATTCAAATTTAAAGAGACCGA
>JAYKXQ010000044.1:140000-157500 GCA_035357415.1 Ophraella communa
CCGCTTCCTCGCCAAGCCCGACACGCCCCGATCCTCAGAGCCAATCCTTATCCCGAAGTTACGGATCCAATTTGCCGACTTCCCTTACCTACATTATTCTATCGACTAGAGGCTCTTCACCTTGGAGACCTGCTGCGGATATGGGTACGAACCGGCGCGAGCCTCCACGTGGCCCTCTCCTGGATTTTCAAGGTCCGAGGGGAAGATCCGGACACCGCTGCAACTGCGGTGCTCTTCGCGTTCCAAACCATATCTCCCTGCTAGAGGATTCCATGGAACTCGAACGCTTATGCAGAAAAGAAAACTCTTCCCGGATCTCCCGACGGCGTCTCCAGGTCCTTTTGGGTTACCCCGACGAACTCTCTTGCGAGGGCCCGACTTTTGACGGTTCCGCTGCCGGGTTCCGGAATAGGAACCGGATTCCCTTTCGCCCGATGGGTGTGTACAACTTGTCACGACTAATATGTACGTAAATAAAGCTACACCACATCAACATCGGCTTTCGCCTAGGGCTTAGGATCGACTGACTCGTGTGCAACGGCTGTTCACACGAAACCCTTCTCCACGTCAGTCCTCCAGGGCCTCGCTGGAGTATTTGCTACTACCACCAAGATCTGCACCGACGGCGGCTCCAGACGGCCTCACGGCCAGCCCTTCTGCGCACACCGCCGCGACCCTCCTACTCGTCAGAGCTTCATGGTCACGTCATAAATGACGCGAACCGCACATGCCGCTGACGGTCGAGTATAAGCACGACGCTTCAGCGCCATCCATTTTCAGGGCTAGTAACTTCGGCAGGTGAGTTGTTACACACTCCTTGGCGGATTCCGACTTCCATGGCCACCGTCCTGCTGTCTTAAGTTACCAACGCCTTTCATGGTATCCCATAAGCGTCGATTTTGGCGCTTTAACTCGACGTTTGGTTCATCCCACAGCGCCAGTTCTGCTTACCAAAAATGGCCCACTTGGCACTCTGATTCGAGTCTCGCGGCTTCATAAGTTCGAGCAAGCCGGAGATCTCACCCATTTAAAGTTTGAGAATAGGTTGAGGTCGTTTCGACCCCAATGCCTCTAATCATTCGCTTTACCGGATGAAACTCGTACGCAACGAGCGCCAGCTATCCTGAGGGAAACTTCGGAGGGAACCAGCTACTAGATGGTTCGATTAGTCTTTCGCCCCTATACCCAGTTCCGACGATCGATTTGCACGTCAGAATCGCTACGGACCTCCATCAGGGTTTCCCCTGACTTCGTCCTGACCAGGCATAGTTCACCATCTTTCGGGTCCCAGCGTGTACGCTCTTGGTGCGCCTCTTCTCGTAATGAGAACGAGACGCCCCGGGAGTGCGAAGCGATCACTTTTAAGGGCAAATCGCTCATCCTCCCTCGGTCTACGCAAGGCAAACCTTTACTTTCATTACGCCTTTAGGTTTAGTTAAGTCCCAATGACTCGCGCACATGCTAGACTCCTTGGTCCGTGTTTCAAGACGGGTCCTGAAAGTACCCAAATCTATAGCGTCGTTGATCGGCGTTTCAAAACGAGGTCTGTTCGAGAACACCGTAACCAACAGTCGTTCCGGGACAGAATCGGCACTAAGTCCGATCGCCGTCAAACACGAAACGTGCTTGCTACGGGCCGAACGCTAACTGTGTAGCGGCCCCGCGCCATATTTATACCGTCGAGCGAGTCTGTCGGAACATCGAGGGTCCACATAATTAAAAATCACGTGGGCTCCACCTCGAGCCTTAGACAGACACCCAACGGATCACGACGTCCTACTAGAGGAAAAGTGCACGCGTTCGACATCTATTAGAAAAACATAAGATGCGGACTCATGCGTCGAAACACATCATCCGTCAAACAAACATTTAACTTAGACAATCGAAACGCGAATGAATTTCCCCTTTCGACCTTTCGGGTTTCTCAGGTTTACCCCTGAACGGTTTCACGTACTCTTGAACTCTCTCTTCAAAGTGCTTTTCAACTTTCCCTCACGGTACTTGTTCGCTATCGGTCTCGTGGTCATATTTAGCCTTAGATGGAGTTTACCACCCACTTAGGGCTGCACTCTCAAGCAACCCGACTCTGAGGAGAGATCCTCCCGCAATCGGCAACGGTCACTACGGGCCTGGCACCCTCTATGGGCTGTGGCCCCGTTCAAGAAGGACTTGGACGCGCCGCACGATCTCGGGATAAACGGATCCTCCCTAACACCACATTTCCCGGTGGCCGATATCGACCACGGGATTCGGTGCTGGGCTTATCCCTGTTCGCTCGCAGCTACTGAGGGAATCCTAGTTAGTTTCTTTTCCTCCGCTTAGTAATATGCTTAAATTCAGCGGGTAGTCTCACCTGCTCTGAGGTCGATATAATTAATATCAAATTCGTACACAATCCAACAACACTAGGACTTTATAAATTTATACTCCAAATGTACTGTTTGTTTATAGGTTAATATTAATATTTTGTCGTTAATCACAGATCAGACGTCTCGTCTTCGAAATATTAATTTCTCTCGGACACGACGACCGTGTAGTTACGACTATATATAATAATCATCTTAACCAACAAACTTTGTTCATCTGTTAGTACGAGTATTATTTTATAATCGACCATACGTGTGCAGCTGTGTACAAAAGTACGTATTTTATATACCTAAAGTATAAAAATACGTTGCTTTCGCATTTTAAGATGTCGCAAATAATCATTGAAAAAATGATATATGCGTTTTACATCCAACACGCTCCGACATTTTCAAAAATTGAAAACCGAGCAGTCTTTGAAATTGATACGACCCTCAGCCAGGAGTGGTCCGGGAACGAGTATCCGAGGACCGCAATGTGCGTTCGAAATGTCGATGTTCATGTGTCCTGCAGTTCACAAGTTGACGCGCAATTAGCTGCGTTCTTCATCGACCCACGAGCCAAGTGATTCACCGTTCAGGGTAATCGTTTAGTTAAACGTGATCCATTCCTGTATACAAAATACACGTATAGATCTTTACGTCTTTTAATCAAAATGGCAAGTTTTAAATTTTAGATAAAAGAGAAAAATTGTTTTGGGTACCTTTACATAGATAATGCACTGCACACACATGTATTACAAACGAGGCGTGCAAAAAGGTATTCGCACAATTTATATCCTCTTTTAATTTTGTTGCGTCATCATAAAAGTATGCGTGTACCACAATTTGAACGGTCAGGCGAATATCTTTTAATACCATCGGAATATTATTTATATATAGATACATATAATATTCCTTTAAAAAATATTACAGATTTTATACATAATTAAAATATGTATTATCTTGTAGTATTCTTTAAGGTACCCGATACAGTCATATACTTTATTGGAAAATAAAGCTGACCGCGTTCAAATCTTTCAAATTTAGGCAAGACACGCTTTATACTCAAAGATAACTTAAAAATGCACAAAGATGTACTTTAAAAACTTTATCTTGATATACGCGTATTTATAATCGTATATAATCAAGATGAATTTAAAGTTTTAATTTGTGGCATTCGTGTTTTATTTCAATTCGATTTGAATATATAATTCATTCGAATTAATTAATAAAACAATTCGTTCGAATATATAGAAAACGAAAACGTTTTCTATTTATACAGACTTGTCGTTTTTATACGAACAAACACTGTAATGATCCTTCCGCAGGTTCACCTACGGAAACCTTGTTACGACTTTTACTTCCTCTAAATGATCAAGTTTGGTCATCTTTCCGAAGCATCGGTGACGCCGAAACGCCACCGCGCTCAGTCCGAAGACCTCACTAAATCATTCAATCGGTAGTAGCGACGGGCGGTGTGTACAAAGGGCAGGGACGTAATCAACGCGAGCTTATGACTCGCGCTTACTGGGAATTCCTCGTTCATGGGGAACAATTGCAAGCCCCAATCCCTAGCACGAAGGAGGTTCAGCGGGTTACCCGGGCCGCTCGGCCAGGGAGGACACGCTGATTCCTTCAGTGTAGCGCGCGTGCGGCCCAGAACATCTAAGGGCATCACAGACCTGTTATTGCTCAATCTCGTGCGGCTAGAAGCCGCCTGTCCCTCTAAGAAGAATTGTTTGTACGCCGACAGTAAAAACCGCGTACAGTAGGAGCCGAAACTCCATACCGACGGGCCTTTGGGATGTCGAAATACGCCTAGTTAGCAGGCTAGAGTCTCGTTCGTTATCGGAATTAACCAGACAAATCGCTCCACCAACTAAGAACGGCCATGCACCACCACCCACCGAATCAAGAAAGAGCTCTCAATCTGTCAATCCTTCCGGTGTCCGGGCCTGGTGAGGTTTCCCGTGTTGAGTCAAATTAAGCCGCAGGCTCCACTCCTGGTGGTGCCCTTCCGTCAATTCCTTTAAGTTTCAGCTTTGCAACCATACTTCCCCCGGAACCCAAAAGCTTTGGTTTCCCGGAAGCTGCCCGCCGAGTCATCGGAGGAACGTCGGCGGATCGCTAGCTGGCATCGTTTATGGTTAGAACTAGGGCGGTATCTGATCGCCTTCGAACCTCTAACTTTCGTTCTTGATCAATGAAAGCGTTTTTGGCAAATGCTTTCGCTTCTGTCCGTCTTGCGACGATCCAAGAATTTCACCTCTAACGTCGCAATACGAATGCCCCCATCCGTTCCTATTAATCATTACCTCGGGGTTCCGAAAACCAACAAAATAGAACCGAGGTCCTATTCCATTATTCCATGCACACAGTATTCAGGCGAAATTTTGGCCTGCTTTAAGCACTCTAATTTGTTCAAAGTAAACGTGCCGGCCCACCTCGACACTCAGTCAAGAGCACCGCGGCGGGATTGAGTTGGGCCGCCCTTGCGAGCTAAGCCCACCGGCAGGACGTCCCACGACACGCCAGTTGACACCGCATGCGATGAACCAGCGGCGTGGGACACAGATTCGACTACGAGCTTTTTAACCGCAACAACTTTAATATACGCTATTGGAGCTGGAATTACCGCGGCTGCTGGCACCAGACTTGCCCTCCAATTGATCCTCGTTAAAGGGTTTAGAGTGTACTCATTCCGATTACGGGGCCTCGGATGAGTCCCGTATCGTTATTTTTCGTCACTACCTCCCCGTGCCGGGAGTGGGTAATTTGCGCGCCTGCTGCCTTGCTTGGATGTGGTAGCCGTTTCTCAGGCTCCCTCTCCGGAATCGAACCCTGATTCCCCGTTACCCGTTACAACCATGGTAGGCGCAGAACCTACCATCGACAGTTGATAAGGCAGACATTTGAAAGATGCGTCGCCGGTGCGAGACCGTGCGATCAGCGTAAAGTTATTCAGAGTCACCAAATTGTACGATGACGAGAAACTCGCCACCGATTGGTTTTGATCTAATAAAAGCGCTCCTTCCGTCTCCGGTCGGAGCTCTATTTGCATGTATTAGCTCTAGAATTACCACAGTTATCCAAGTAAATGTGGGTACGATCTAAGGAACCATAACTGATTTAATGAGCCTTTCGCGGTTTCACCTTAATTTGGCTTGTACTGAGACATGCATGGCTTAATCTTTGAGACAAGCATATGACTACTGGCAGGATCAACCAGGGAGCTGCTGTTGTGTACTAGTGTATACTAGTATCGTTGAAAAAGACAACAAATAATAGATACAACACACACACACACACATATCAGTCTCCTCTAGTTTCTAAAATCTATTAATAAAAATAGATCTTATAGAAAAAAAGACATGAAATTGTGTATCTCGTCTATCGTATTCACATATATGTATTATCTTTTTCGTATGCGTGTTTAATGCGTATATTCGAAAAGATACACTTTTCGACGCCACGCTTTACGAAAATGTTTTAATACAATGATTACATATAGAGAGAAACGATTGCACATTTCATTTTCTCTTTTATGTTTATATCGAATCGACTTTTGTAATACTAATTTTATACATACTACACTCGTGCTGTATATTACACATCTAACATGAAATAAGCACGCTTGAATAGTAGTTTTATTAGTTTTACAATAAAACGCCGATCGATTTGTAACTTCAACATTCTCTCGACCCTTCGCTAGATTGAAAGCGACATGGTACTCTCGAAAGAAGCGTTACGGTATTTGAATTATTCTCGCTCGGTTTGAGGAGAGCTATCGCAAAAGTTATTTCATTCATTTTGTTTAGCCTTAAATAGGTATTAAACAAAATGAATTTTTTATTTGATCGCCTATGAATCGCTTACGAAAAACGTTTGCTAAATTCGCGATCTCGCTGTAAATGAGTGTGATGGCATGTTCACCTATAAAGCAACTTATGTCTCTTATCGTCGAAACGTATAACGAAACATAAAGCTTTATTCTAAACACAGATGTGTTTAGTGTAACAACCATCAAAATATTGTGATAAGAGGAAATCTTTTTGAAATTGAATAATATTACTTGTTCAACTTTACGAGATATCCTACTATCACATATAACTGATAAACATATCGGCTACCGTTGGAACGGTGTTGTAACACATGTACATACACACACATACACACACATGAACACACACACATACACACACACAAACAAACAAACACACACACAAACCACACACACAAACAAACAAACACACACACAAACACACACATACTCACACGCACACACGCACACACATACTCACACGCACACACATACTCACACGCATACATATCCACATACACATACGCATTCCTATCGTAAACATGCGTGGTCGATTTAGTGGATTTACAATATTTTTATCAAAAATGACGAAACTTTGATTTTCGACTAAAATTCGAAGACATCAAATTCAAAGGTATTAGCTTTGCCATTTTTTTGGGTGAAAAAAATTTTATGTTGAAAATTTATTAAGATATGTAAAATGTGGTTTTTTGGACGCTGAATCGATTGGTGTAATCAGTTGTTCGATAGGATGTGTAGAACACTGTTAAATCTGGGTGGGAAAGTATCGAAGTGGAGTAGTAAAGTAAAACTTAAAAGTAGTACATTTTGTTTGAAAACTATTAGGAATATTGAAATTTTGAGTACATTTTCGTATTCTGCGTGGTCGATTTAGTGGATTCACAATATTTTTATCAAAAATGACGAAACTTTGATTTTCGACTAAAATTCGAAGACATCAAATTCAAAGGTATTAGCTTTGCCACACATACTCACACGCATACATATCCACATACACATACGCATTCCTATCGTAAACATGCGTGGTCGATTTAGTGGATTCACAATATTTTTATCAAAAATGACGAAACTTTGATTTTCGACTAAAATTCGAAGACATCAAATTCAAAGGTATTAGCTTTGCCACACATACTCACACGCATACATATCCACATACACATACGCATTCCTATCGTAAACATGCGTGGTCGATTTAGTGGATTTACAATATTTTTATCAAAAATGACGAAACTTTGATTTTCGACTAAAATTCGAAGACATCAAATTCAAAGGTATTAGCTTTGCCATTTTTTTGGGTGAAAAAATTTTTTTGATGAAAATGTATGAAAATATGTAAAATGGGGTTTTTTTGGACGCTGAATCGATTGGTGTAATCAGTTGTTCGATAGGATGTGTAGAACACTGTTAAATCTGGGTGGGAAAGTATCGAAGTGGAGTAGTAAAGTAAAACTTAAAAAGTAGTACATTTTGTTTGAAAACTATTAGGAATATTGAAATTTTGAGTACATTTTCGTATTCTGCGTGGTCGATTTAGTGGATTCACAATATTTTTATCAAAAATGACGAAACTTTGATTTTCGACTAAAATTCGAAGACATCAAATTCAAAGGTATTAGCTTTGCCACACATACTCACACGCATACATATCCACATACACATACGCATTCCTATCGTAAACATGCGTGGTCGATTTAGTGGATTTACAATATTTTTATCAAAAATGACGAAACTTTGATTTTCGACTAAAATTCGAAGACATCAAATTCAAAGGTATTAGCTTTGCCATTTTTTTGGGTGAAAAAATTTTTTTTGATGAAAATGTATGAAAATATGTAAAATGGGGTTTTTTGGACGCTGAATCGATTGGTGTAATCAGTTGTTCGATAGGATGTGTAGAACACTGTTAAATCTGGGTGGGAAAGTATCGAAGTGGAGTAGTACAGTAAAACTTAAAAGTAGTACATTTTGTTTGAAAACTATTAGGAATATTGAAATTTTGAGTACATTTTCGTATTCTGCGTGGTCGATTTAGTGGATTTACAATATTTTTATCAAAAATGACGAAACTTTGATTTTCGACTAAAATTCGAAGACATCAAATTCAAAGGTATTAGCTTTGCCATTTTTTGGGTTTAAAAATTTTTTTGGAGTAAATGTATGAAAATATGAGAAATGGGTTTTTTTTGGACGCTGAATCGATTGGTGTAATCAGTTGTTCGATAGGATGTGTAGAACACTCTTAAATCTGGGTAGTGGATTTAATGGTTTTTCACATGCACATACACAACACACACACACATCGTAGTAGGAATGTCAATTCGTTTTTTCCATGTAGTTTTCCAAGGCTTGAAATTTGTTATGGGTCGAGATCGGAATCGGGGGATTTAGAATTTTTACCTTTTTTATTATGGGGATGAGTAATAATAGGGGTTTGTTTGCAATAAGAAATAATGGTTTACCTAGGTCTTTTACGATGTAACTTACACCTTCAACGGCATTATAAGCTTATTTGGTTTAGTTTAGCTAGTAAGACCCATTGCATGTTATTTTTCATATGGTATAAAATTCTACATCCTAAAAAAATTATAGATTCGGATGTCTATCAAATTTTACTCATCTAGAACTTGATTAAAAACTCATTCATATACAATACTAGGAAATTTTACAACTCACTTACTGTTGTAAATTTTGTGATATCACTTTTACTATAATTGAAATACTTATATACATATACACACAACACATACACACACACACACACACACACACACACACACACACACACACACACACACACACACACACACACACAATAATAGTAATTTATACAAAGTTACAAAGTATAAAAATGCACTTGTTTAAAGTAAATCAAATTATTAATTACGTTGATTATATTGTTCATAAAGTGAAAGATCTCCGTTTGCTTAGTAAATAGGGGTAGGTGATAATCATCTTTTTTAAATTCATAAAAATAAACTAAATTTGTGGCCCTTAAAAGGGCCGGTGTAAGTATATGGTTTAATAGGATATTTTTTCTTTTAAAAAAATTATGCCTTCTTCTCAGTTTTTAGGTAAAAGTACAGCCTGAATATTAGGAAGTACACCACCTTGGGCTATTGTAACTCCAGATAACAATTTGTTCAATTCTTCATCGTTTCTAATGGCTAATTGTAAATGTCTTGGAATGATACGGGTTTTTGATTGTCTCTTGCAGCATTTCCCGCTAATTCCAATACCTCAGCTGCCAAATATTCCATGACTGCTGCCAAATAAACTGGAGCTCCGGCACCAACTCTTTCGGCATAGTTACCTTTTCTTAGCAAACGATGAATACGTCCTACTGGAAACTGTAAACCGGCACGATTTGATCGAGACTTTGCCTTTCCTTTAACTTTACCACCTTTACCACGTCCTGACATATTTTATTGAAATATTTAAAAAGTATTTAATGTGTACTTCAAACGACTCACTATAACAAACTGTTTTAGTTGCCCTAGCCTAGCCTAATTTGTACAAGCCCGAAGCGAAGGGTTCATATCCAGTCTTTAGGATATCGACTCCCGCGCCCCTTTTCCAACCACCCCCGGTCCTCCTGGTACCGGTCTGTACAAATTTCAGTTCTTCGGTTCAAAGAACAGACTTGTTGTCTTGTCCGTTGAACCAGTTTGATGCTAGGCATCTTTTACTGGTGTCCTCTTGTTGTTGTCTCTCTCGGTTTGGCAGGCTTCATTGGTCATCTCGTGTTATCCGATTAGATCGGCCTCGTCTTTTCTTTGGGTCCTCTTCTTCTTGGAGTACCTGTAACATACTTAAATTTTGATTAGTGTGGTAGAAGCTGGTGCTTCGGTCTAACGTGCTTCCACTGCCCATCGCCCGGGTCGTAATCTAGCAGGTACCTGAGTTCCGCATTTGGATGGTCTTCAAGTCTGGCAAAACCTATCTCCGCTTTATCGTTCATAAGATCTAGAATTGTTTCCAATTCCAGATCTCTGAAGATGTCTTGGTTGCGAACGTACCAGGGTGCGTTCACTGCCTGTCGGATACATAGGTTCTGCTGAACTTGTACCATGTTCCTGTTGGTTTTGCAAGTTTGCCTCCAAGCCAGGGATGCGTATGTCAGGATCGGCATGATTACGGTCCGGATGAGCAGCAGTTTTGTGCGCAATTGTAGGTCGCTGTTGCGTCCTATCAGGCACTGCAGTTGAGACCTTGCTGTTTTAGCTTTCGCTACAACCGTTTGGACATGCTCTTTGAAAGTCAGCCCTTTGTCAAGGGTGACTCCCAAGTACTTCGCCGTGGAACTCCATGGAACTCTCTGCTCGCTGATTTCCACTTGTTCTGGTGTTGGTTGTCTTCTTTTTGACACAGTATGGCCTGTGTCTTGTCGCCGTTGATTTTTATTTTCCATTTTGTACACCATCTTTCTACAAGGGTAGCTGCTTCTTGTAGATATCTGGATACCAGGCGGGAATGTGTGCTACGCGCTGATATTGCTGTGTCGTCAGCGTACAGGGATAACCTGGTGTTCATCGTTTTTGGTATATCCGCTGTGTATATGGTGTACAGCAAGGGTGAAAGGACTGCTCCTTGTGGCACCCCAGCTTCCAATCTCGTGTATCTGGTGGTTGTGTTGTTGATCTTGACTCTGGAGAGTCTTCCATCAAGGAAGGATCCCAGTAGTTTTACTAGGGATCTCGGGATGCCAAACTCGTCCATTTTGAAGAGTAGACCTTCATGCCACACTCTGTCGAACGCCTTGCTTACGTCCAGTAGAACAGTGCCAGTGATTTGGTTTCTGCTGAAACCTTCACTGATGTGCTCCACCAGTCGCAAGACTTGGTGCTCTGTAGAGTGTTTTGCTCTGAAGCCAAACTGTTCGTCTGGGATTAAGTTGAGGTTGTCGCAGATGCGTTGAAGTCTCTTCTTGATAACCCTCTCGGCTATCTTGGACATCGCAGGCAGTAGACTGATCGGCCTGTAGTTTTGGGGAAAGAGTGGATCTTTCCCCGGCTTCCTGATCATGATGACATCCGCCTTCTTCCACCTCTCCGGAAAATGCCTTTGCCTCAGAATTCCGTTGATGATCGCAGTAAGAAATACTACGCCCTTCAACGGAAGTTTCTTTAGCATTAGGTTTGACACAGAGTCGTACCCCGGCGCTTTCCTCGGAGGTAGTTTCCGGATGATGTCTCTGACCTCCGCTGGACTCGTTGGGTCGATGACCTCGTCGTCTTCTTCGTTCATCATTTCCTCAACGGCATCCTCGACAACCTCCTCAAAATCTATGTCGTCGTCCTCATGCTGGTTGAGTTGGCATTCCCGCTCCAGAGTCTCGAGAAGTGCTTGTCCTTTCTCCTCGTCGGTGTATACAATACCTCGCGCTCCGTGGAGCGGGGTATTGGTTTCCTGTCCTTTCGCAGTACTTTTTGTAGGTTCCAGATTCCACTGTCCTGTGGATTCAGCGTTTGCAGAAAGTTCCGCCAGCGTTCGTGAAGGTGATCTTTCAACGCTTCTTTGACTCGCTGATGGAGTTCGTTGGCTAGTCGCTTGTCGTCTGGGTGCAGCGTCCGCTGGGCCCTTTTTCTGGCTCTACGTTTCTCTCGGATCAGTGCCTGAGTGTTGTCGTCTATCTCTCCGTATTTCTTTGGCCTCTCTACCGTCGTCGTTACAGTGTGTGCAGCGTAAGCTACTCCGATAGCGGTTTCGAGCCGGTCTATCGCCTCGCCGACATCTTCGATGCTATTAACCTCGGGAATCGGCCCCACGACCTGTCCTACGTGCGCCCTGTAGGCCTCCCAGTTTGTTCTTTTGAATTCTCTCTGTCTCAGCGTTAGCTCACCTTCTCCTACGTCTAGTAGGATTGGGTTATGCCCCGCAGATCCTTCTGGCAGAGAGAAAATCTCTGCCCCGAATCTTACGTTGCTGAGAAGAGCGAAATCCAGAACATCGGGAAGTCCCACCGGCGGGTAGTGAGTCGGGGAGTCAGGTCCCACGGCTATACATCGGTTTCTGTCGTCGAGGAAATCTACCAGCTGTCTACCTCTCGGGTTTGTAGTTCGGCTGTTCCACTGTGGTGACTTGGCGTTAAGGTCTCCGATTAGGATTGATTGACGGTTCTCTGGCAGGAGAAGGTCCAGGTCCTCATTGTGCAGAACTTCCTGTGGCGCAAGGTATGCTGAGGTTATGGCGACTTCTCCGTATGCAGTTTGCACTGCTACGGATGTCGCCTCCACCGACAACATAAATGGCACAGGTAGCTGATTGTGAGTCAGCTCGTTCCGAACGAAGATCGCAGTACCTCCTCCCTGACGTCCTATTCGATCGGTCCGATAGACAGCGTATCCTAGGAGTCGTATGGTCGCGTCGCCGCGAAGCCACGTCTCCTGTATCGCTGCTATATCTATCTTTTCTCTCTCAAGGAGTTCTTCGAGAACGTTTACGTTCGGCGTTATCCCTCCTGGGTTCCAGGAAAGGATCTTCAGGCGGCCTGGTCTTTGAGGTCGTAGAGGCATTATAGGCTAGTTCGAGGCATCGATGAGAAAAATGAGGCCATAGTTTCGTACATTTTACGAAACTCGTCCATCATTTTCATCATCTCTGGCATCGGGTTTGCCGTGGTTCCGGCTGCCGCTGCGCTGTACGATCGACCTGGCGTGGTCGTCGCATTTTGGGGCGCCTTTGTGGGTCCTTTTGCCGCTGGCGGCGGACCTCTAGGCGTGTTGATCGCTTTCGGTTGTGGCCTAGGATACCTGGGGCATCCTCGGAAACTCGCCGGATGATCGCCTCCGCAGTTCGCGCAGGTGGGTTTCTCCTCCCTTTTCTTGGGACAATCCGCCGCTCTGTGAGGTTGTGCGCACTTGACGCACTTGAGCTGTGAGGTGCACCTTCCTTGGGTGTGGTGGTACCCCTGGCAGCGGAAGCATTGGCTGGGACCAGCCGGCTTCCTCAGGGCTTCCACTTTTACCCTCAGGTGGACGCAGGTTTCAAGCTTGTAAAGCTTGTCTGCCTGGTCCCGGGGGGCGTCCAGGAGAAATAGGGACAGTGGCTGTCCGCTTCTCCTAGACGTCATCCTCTGCACCTTAGTCACAGTTATCCCCTGTGCGGCGAGGTCCTCTAGAATATCCTTTGGGTCAGTTTCCGCGGGAACATGGCGCAGAACTACTTTCAACTCGCGCTCCGATGGGAGCGCGTATGTGAAATATTCCTCGCCGCTCCCGTTAAACATCGCCGTGATATTACGGTGGTCTTTTGATGTGGCCGGGAATATTCTGATTCCTTCGGCGCACGTCTGGGCTTTTATGTAGTTGAACTTCCTACGTGAAAGCTCACTACTAACCTCTTTCCACCTGTTTGATTTGCGGAGGGTGATCGGTGGCGGTCTCCTTTCCGTAGTTGTCGTTGTTTCGGCTTGTTCTTCGCTTTGGTCCTGTCCTGTTTGCCTTGGTTCGTTTTGCGTTGTCTCGGTGGTGGTTTTCGGCTTTTTGGCCGCTGTCTGTTCTGCTTGTCGTTGCCTCTTTTGCTGCTTCAGGATGGTCTTGAAGGGTACCGGGTCGTCCTCCATTTCCATGGTGTCCTGGGCTTCTTCCTGTGTGGTTTCCTTTTGTAGTTTTTGGATCGCTTCCTGGTACATCTTTTTCGTTGTCTCTAGCTCTTCTTTCAGCTGATTTGTTTCTTGTCTTTGTCTCGCAAGGGCTTTCCTCGTCTCCCTTAGTTCCTTGATCACCTCCTCCATGGTGAATTCTATCTCTTTTGGCTTTTTGGTCTTCTTTTTCGTCGTCCGTTCTCCGTTTTCTTCAGCAATGGAGCCGTCCGACTCCATGCTTGACTTACTTCCCTTTTGTTAGTCAAATCCCTAACAGGAGGTCCCTAACAGGTTGTGTGAAAGGATGTGTTATCGGGATGGGTAGTCAAACCAGCTGAGACAGCGGACTCACTGCCCAAAGGATTTAAAAATCCTTGGCTAAAGAATTCCTGGCCACTGGAAGTTTGACTATGGGGGTGTTTTATATTTACCTGTCCCTGAAGTCTTCTTTCTTCTTTCCTGTATCCTGGGTGGTTTCTAATTTTAAATACTTATTAAAAGTATTTTATTAGGCCCACCTGGAGTAGCTGAAATTGATTTAAATTTATAGATAAATATTAAATATTGTATTGAATTGAAAAATTCAATACAAATGTTAATGGTTTGGGATTAAAAAATCCCGTTAAAGTCGTTAAGACTTCGGTCGCAGTAATCGTTCGTAGAACTCGGGTATTACCTGCAACAGGTAGTATACCTTCGCTCGCCGTACAAAGAAATCTCGCTCTCTAAGCTTGGGTACAACCTTTCGCTATGAAAGCTTGTCGATCTCTGTGTGTTTTAGTTGTACCTTTTACCTACATATTTAAACTATTACGCCCCACCAATGAAGTTCGAGCGATTGCGTAAAAGCAGAGGGGCGGAGCCTATAACTTGAAGGATCGCTCACATAAATACAAGGAAACTTATAGTTTTGCATTAGTACATGTCTGTCGTTCTAAGCGTACGTATCGTTGTTTAACTGTAATTTGAACAGAATGCCACCAAAAGCAAGCGGAAAGGCCGCTAAAAAGGCCGGAAAAGCCCAAAAAAATATTTCAAAGGCAGATAAAAAAAAAAAAAAAAAAGAAGAGAAGGAGGAAGGAAAGTTATGCGATTTATATCTACAAAGTATTGAAACAAGTTCATCCTGACACCGGTATCTCCAGTAAAGCCATGAGTATCATGAACAGTTTTGTTAATGATATATTTGAAAGGATTGCTGCTGAAGCATCTAGATTAGCTCATTACAATAAGCGATCAACAATAACAAGTAGAGAAATTCAGACGGCAGTAAGACTTTTACTTCCAGGAGAATTGGCAAAACACGCCGTCAGTGAAGGAACTAAAGCCGTCACCAAATACACTAGTTCTAAATAATTTAAAAATTTGATTCTATATGCCACAACAATAAACAAACGGTTCTTTTCAGAACCACAAAATTTTCATTATTTATGTAAGTGAATTGGTGAAGAAATTTATTATTTATATATTTAAAAAAATCGATTTATTTTACAAATTAGTTAAAAGCAACCATATCATGTATAAATTATTAGATTTGTTTACGATTTGTCAAGAATAACAAAAATGGTTAGGGTAAGGAAGGCGTTTGTGTTTTTTTGTTATGTATGTGTATTATTAATGTCTTAGTAAATCAAAAAAGGCAATAAACATTTTAATTATTATTGAAAAGTATTACATTATTTAAAATAAAATTTAGTAAAAATTAGTGCTCTGGTTTACTTTAATACTTACAATTATTAACGTTGCAGACGTTAATAAAATTTAAAAAAAATTAAATTAAAAACATTAAACTTATAACTTTTTAATAAAACTCTCGCTATTTATTCAAAGAACTTAATTTTTATAGTAAATTACTTCTGTTCCAATATAGTGCCATCGTCAGAATGACATATTGAAAATGATGATTATTAACATTTTTAATATATATTTCTATCAACGTTAATAAATAAACAAAAATGTTATTGTCAATTTATGGGGAAAGCAAAACTTTATTTATTTGTGCACTCTGTACATATATATTTATTATATTCATAATAAGAAAAAAATATTGTGGCTCTGAAAAGAACCGTTTCTGTATATATGTGTATAAATGTGTTATGTGTATTTTCTTGTATTAATCCAAAGGCGAAGTAATGGAAATGAAATTAACCACCAAAACCATACAAAGTACGGCCTTGTCGCTTAAGTGCGTAGACAACATCCATAGCTGTGACCGTTTTCCTTTTAGCATGTTCGGTATAGGTTACGGCATCTCTGATTACGTTTTCCAAAAATACTTTAAGCACTCCACGAGTTTCTTCGTAAATTAAACCTGATATACGTTTAACACCACCACGTCTAGCCAATCTTCTGATAGCCGGTTTAGTAATACCTTGAATATTGTCACGTAAAACTTTACGATGCCGTTTAGCACCACCTTTTCCCAATCCTTTACCACCTTTTCCACGTCCAGTCATTTTTTAAAAAGTTTGTTACAAACGATATAGTCACCTTCCAGCGATTTTAAAATACTGATGCCTGGCACTTTTTGAACCTCAGTTTTGTTAACTTTTAAGCACCGCCCATAAAGGTTAATCTGACCAATCGCTACTTCAGTCGTGTTCGGTATAACCGTAAACGGGATCTTATAAATATCAGTCGTGTTAAAATCTTCTTTACTATCGCGTCGTATTGCTCGCAAAATTATTTTAAATTTAATTTGTGATTGTCATTAGTAATAAATAAATAATGGCTCGTACAAAACAAACTGCTAGAAAATCAACTGGAGGAAAAGCTCCTCGTAAACAATTGGCAACAAAAGCCGCTCGTAAAAGTGCGCCAGCAACCGGTGGAGTAAAAAAACCTCATCGTTATAGACCAGGTACTGTTGCTCTTCGTGAAATTAGGCGTTACCAAAAAGTACCGAATTACTTATTAGGAAACTACCATTCCAACGGTTGGTACGTGAAATTGCTCAAGATTTTAAAACAGACTTACGTTTCCAAAGTTCAGCAGTTATGGCCCTTCAAGAAGCTAGCGAGGCTTATTTAGTAGGTCTTTTTGAAGACACTAACTTATGTGCCATTCATGCAAAACGTGTTACTATCATGCCTAAAGATATTCAATTGGCTAGAAGAATTCGTGGAGAACGCGCTTAAATTCTGTTAATTTAAAAGAAAATGTAATTAAAAAAAACGGTTCTTTTCAGAACCACAAATGACTTAATATTAATGCATTACACGTCGTTTAATAATTATTGTCTTCTTCATGCTTTGAAAGATTATTTAATAAACGGTATTATATTTTTATCGAGTTTTAAACTGTAATTTTGGTGTCATGTAAAACCAACACATTTTTATCGTATTCTTATTTATAGACAAAAATAAAAAATATCTTTTACCTATGTATGAATGAATGAATGAATGCATGCGTGTATGACCATTGATTGTAGTCTTGTTAAATTTTAATATTTTTGTTATATAACCATAATTATTTGGATAACGAATAAAAGAGGATTTTTTAAAAAATATTGACGTTTAACACCATATTTCTAGTATAACTATTAATCGGGTACAGAACTTAATTAAATGATAAATATCATAATCATATATCATAAGTTCCGTAATATAATTTTTTATAATTTCATAAATATAGCAAAAATTTTGTGGCCCTGAAAAGGGCCATTTGTTATAACTATCGTCGGTTTCAAAGAAATAATCATGTTTGCACATCGTATGACTTACGATGTCCTAA
>JAYKXQ010000044.1:162500-167500 GCA_035357415.1 Ophraella communa
TTTGTTTAAAATGTCGGTACTGTACATTAAGGCTAACGCCTCCAATTCATTTATGTTTAGTGTCGAGTTTATTTTGTATTTTATGTCATGCGTTTGTTGTTTTGTCGTATATTTTATGTGTATGGCTATTGTTTTGCTATCATGTCGAGCACTAGCGTCAGTGTATACCTGTATGTCTTGTCTAATGTCTGTTTCTGTCAGTTTGATACTTCTGGCTGTGGGGTGTGGGAGGTCTATGGTTTTAATTTTGTAATTGTCTATGTGTGTTTTGTATGTTGTGTGTATAGTGTATATGTTGTGTGCGTCTATTTGTAGGGGTGTGGTGCCAGATAGTATGTGTAATGCGTGTGTCGGTGTTGTCCTGTAGGCCTTCGTGATTGCCAAAAGGAAGGGTCGTTCGGCTGCTTGTAATTGTCTAATAATTCTATTGTCATTTGCGCGATGTCCCCAAACCTCTGCACCATACAGGAGCATTGGTTTAATGGACTGTTCGTAGATGGTCTTAAGTACTGCTGGCTTCCTTCCCCATGTTCTACCTGCTATTATAAAAAGTTTTTGACCGATATCTTGTGTTTTTGCTCTGTTTTTCTTGACATGTTCGAGCCATAGTTGGGTCGTGTCTAGTGTTACACCTAAATACCGTATCGTGTTTGTAAATGTTACCTGCGTATCGTCGATCTTTAACCTGGGAGGTCTTGTGGTTTTGTATGGCACGAACATTGCCTCCGTTTTATTTTTTGTTATAATATAATTTATTTACTCGCGCCCAATTTTGACAAGATTTCCAAATACCCTCCCATTTTTTTCGATCAAAAGCAATGAGCTCCCTGCCAGCAGAATAACCTGGTCGTCGGCGAATGCCTGTATTAAGTCAATGTCTGTCGTGAGTGTGGTCTGTGTAATTGTCTTAAACCAGTCCTCCATGATCAGTGTCCAGAGTATTGGTCCCAGACAGGAGCCTTGCGGGCATCCTCTCTGAGTGTGTTGTGTAATGTGTTCTGTCTGTATTTGTCTGTTGTGTAAAAAGTTTATGCAAAGTTGTTTAATGTTATGTGGTGTTTGTGTTTCGTGTAGTTTGTTTATGATCATGGGGACCCATGCCGTATTAAATGCATTTTGTAAGTCTAATGTTATTATGACTGTGTGCAGTTTGTCGCGTTTGTTTTGTGTTATTTTGTCTGTTATGTTTTGTATGGCGTCTATAGTCGAATGTCCCTGTCTAAAACCGTGTTGTTTTGGATGTATTTTATTTTTTGTTTCAAGGTAGTGCGTCAGTCGTTTTGCGATTATTCTATCTAGCAGTTTACCCATTGCTGGCAATAAACATATCGGCCTTTTCCCCCCATCTTTTTTAGGCAACCAGCAGATATCTGCCATTTTCCAAATATCTGGAAATACTCCTTCCTTAAGGCATTCATTCAGTAGTGTGGTCAGTATTGTCGGGTTTGTGTCATGTATTAGTGTCAGCAATTCCTTGGTAATACCATCGGCTGCGGGTGTCTTTTTTGTTTTTTGTGTCTTGTAGGTTGTATGTTATTTCGTCCTCCGTTATGTCAGTTTCGTTTGGTGTGATGTGTATTGTGTGTGCGTTTTGTCTGATATGTTTGTGTTCGTCTGTGTCTTCTGTCGGGTTGTCGTCAGGAAAGTATTTTTTGTGTAGAAAAGTTATTGTGTCATGTCTGTTTTGTGTGTATGTCCCGTCTGTTGTTTTAGTTGTCGATAGTGGGTCTTTTTTAGGGGTTTTCCCGGCTATAATTTTATAGGCGGTTCCCCAGGGGTTGTTAACGTCGTGATTTGTTAAGATGTTTCTAACATGGTTTTTTTTTGTTTCTTTTATTAATTTTTTATATTCTCGTCTTTGTCGTAGGTAAGTTTCTGTCGCGTCTTTTTTTGTTTCGTCGTCTGTCTGTTGTTGTGATCTTTTTCTTAGTTTTGTAACTAGTTTTTTAATGGTGTCTAGTTCTTGTGTCCACCAGTCGTTTGTCTGTGTTTTGTCTTTACGTCTCGTAAGTGTGCACATTTTGGCTGTTGTTATTATTGCGTTTTGTATGGTTGTCGCTTTATGTTGTGTATGTCCTGTAATTGGGTATGTCAGTTTATTAATGTGTTGCGTAAATTTGTCTATGTCTAAGTTCTGTAGTGTGTATTTTTGTCTATGTATGTCTTGTCTTGTCCCCCTAAAAGTGTAAGTGAATGTTATGTACTGGTGGTCGCTCAGTGTTTCCACCTCGCTAACCTGCCAGTCCCCTATCGTCAAGTTTTTTGTCATTGTCAAGTCAATCCAGCTCCTACCCCTTGTGTTACAAAAAGTAGGAGGGCTGTCGTACGTATTGTTAATGTAGATGTTATTTTGGGTTGTCCATTCTATAATGTCTTGTCCCCTCTCGTCAGTCACGTCCCCTCCCCAGCTAGTATGCTTTGCGTTAAAGTCCCCTCCCATAATTAGTTCGTTTGTGTCTGTTTCTATGTGTCTTTTGTGTTTATTAAGTGTCACGTTGTCCCTTCCCCCTGGTCTGTCATATATATTTATTATAGTTATTTTTTGTCCCGTGTCATAAGTATATTGTATTGTGGTAGTGAGTGTGTCTGTGTATTGTGTAATTATAGTAATGTTATTTTTGATTTTGTTATTTATTAAAATTGGCGCTTTTGATGTTTTGTCTTTTGCCGCAGTTGTAAATTTGTCCGAGTACCATATGTTATTTCCTGGCTCCTGGATTAGCCCGATATCTATCTTTTCTTCTTCCATTTTCTTCAATAACTTATCTATGGCTCCTTGTCCTCTTCCTGTATTGATTTGTATGAACTTGATCATACAAGTGGTTGTTGTTGTTGTTTGTGTTGTGTTTTAGTTCGCTTGTGTTTGTTGGTTTTATGTGTTTTAGTACTGCGTTTGTCTCCTGGCTTCTTCTAATTTCTTCTTATATAGCGGACAGTTGGCATCTCTGGCTTGGTGTCCTCGTGGTGACAGTCTTAGGTTTTGACAGTTTATGCAGTTCTTCTGTTCTGTTTTACATGAGGTTCCATCGTGGTTTTGTCCACAATTGTAACATCTCGGGTTTGCTTCTGAGCAATATTTAGCCACGTGACCGTACCTGCAGCATCTGAAGCACATTGACACTGACAGGTGTTCTTGCACATATATCTTGGTTAAATCATAATATATGCTCCCCGATTTTAAAATGTCCTTTAGTAGGTCTGGCGGTCCTTGTATGATTAAGTTTTCTTTGTACGGGTTTCTACACTGTCTGGCTCCAATTAATTTTAATTCCTTTATCTTCACGCCGTATTTGTTGGTCAACTCCTCATTTTCTTGTGTAATGGTGTCCGTGATTGTTTGTATGTCTTGTTCCTTAGGCATTCCCGTCAGCATAATGATCGGATCTCTATTTTTGGTCACGTCCTTTGTGACCAGTTTTTCGTTTTTGTTGGTTTTCAGTAGCACTTCCTCGTGTTTGTTTTTGTTTTTAGTAGTAATAATTAAAGTGCCCGGATCCTTGGTTTTCCTTACAACCACTTGTTCCAGATCTGCTGGTTTCACTATAGTTTTTAGGACGTCCATCGCTCTACCTTCTTCTCCTTTCTTGAGCGTGACCATGGTGTCATATTGCTTCTCCGTCTTCGGTGGGGTCGTCCAACCTGATTTGTTTTCCTGGTCTTTCTCCCTGGTCACATTTGCATATGTGCGTCTGGGGGCCTCCCTTTGACTCTTTTGGGTCGCTAGGTTCACTTGGTCCGTGGTAGTAGTTATCTGTTGTCCTTTTATTTCTCTTAACAAGTTCTTCTTGAATTCCTCCAACGTGTGTTGGATTGTGATGTCGGTCCCTTTTTTATTCTTTTCTAAAAGTTTGTCTTGTAGTTCGCTGATTTTAGTTTCTTGTGCATATAATTGTGCCATCAGTTCGCTATGCATGTTTATTATTTTGTCCGTCGCTTCCAGTACAGTGGTTTTGCTCTGCAGCGTGAATTGGATTTTACCTTTACTTTCAGGGTAGGTTTTCGAGACCGTGCTTACTATGTTTTCCCTTAATTCTCTGATTTTTCTTTGGTGGTCTAGAATCCTTTCCCGGACTTGGCTTTTCGTCTTTTTCCTTTTCTTTTGTTTCATGTCGCGATCTTCGTCTGTTTCTGATTCACTGGACATTTCGTATCTGACATTTTCCTCTAGGGATCTGTGTCTCTTTCGGTCCTCTTCATCTTGAACCTTTTCTTCTGTTTCCACATTGGTCACTTCTACCGGTTTCTCCAAGATTTCTGATGTCTGTTTAGTTCTATAAGTTGAGTTGCAGCTTGACGATCTACTTTTTGGCGACATTGGAATTTTATGCGATGGCAGGAATGCTTTGTGGTAGTCACTGTCCTCTTCCGTCTCCATACTATCGTGTCGTCGGAGCTTTTGCTCCGATCTCTGCATTTCCCGTTTACTCCCTCAGTCAGAGGGTAACCCTTTTATATATTTATACGTATGTACTTCTTTTTTTTTTTTTTTAAAAAATGACCTTTAAAACCGCAATTTCCGTACTATCAGTATTTTGGTGGAGGCGCCGAACTTTTGGTGGATGCGCAAAATTGGTGGATGCGCAAAATTGGCGGAGGCGCAAAAATGGCGGAGGCGCCGTCAAAAAAACTTTATGGTATAATTTTAATATGGGCCCTGTAGCTCTACCCGTTTACAAGTTACGGCCAAAATTTGTTTTAATTTACTAAAGTTCTAAGTTTTATTAAAATATATCAATAATTTATGTCTGTAATTTAAAATCACTTATCACTAATTACTATCCTAATTACTATTTAATGTTTGTGTTAATGCGAGTCTAATATATTTACGGAATATTTCCAATGTTTACATATATATTTTTCCACTCACCAGTTGCAATATGCACTATAACTAGTCCAGGGTGGGTACTATAATCGTCTCTGTCGCCTAAAACTATTCACTATAACTAATACTTTGTTTGTGTTGTCCAATTTATACCAATTTACACGCAAATTCGATCACT
>JAYKXQ010000044.1:170000-220000 GCA_035357415.1 Ophraella communa
TCCCTCACGGTACTTGTTCGCTATCGGTCTCGTGGTCATATTTAGCCTTAGATGGAGTTTACCACCCACTTAGGGCTGCACTCTCAAGCAACCCGACTCTGAGGAGAGATCCTCCCGCAATCGGCAACGGTCACTACGGGCCTGGCACCCTCTATGGGCTGTGGCCCCGTTCAAGAAGGACTTGGACGCGCCGCACGATCTCGGGATAAACGGATCCTCCCTAACACCACATTTCCCGGTGGCCGATATCGACCACGGGATTCGGTGCTGGGCTTATCCCTGTTCGCTCGCAGCTACTGAGGGAATCCTAGTTAGTTTCTTTTCCTCCGCTTAGTAATATGCTTAAATTCAGCGGGTAGTCTCACCTGCTCTGAGGTCGATATAATTAATATCAAATTCGTACACAATCCAACAACACTAGGACTTTATAAATTTATACTCCAAATGTACTGTTTGTTTATAGGTTAATATTAATATTTTGTCGTTAATCACAGATCAGACGTCTCGTCTTCGAAATATTAATTTCTCTCGGACACGACGACCGTGTAGTTACGACTATATATAATAATCATCTTAACCAACAAACTTTGTTCATCTGTTAGTACGAGTATTATTTTATAATCGACCATACGTGTGCAGTTGTGTACAAAAGTACGTATTTTATATACCTAAAGTATAAAAATACGTTGCTTTCGCATTTTAAGATGTCGCAAATAATCATTGAAAAAATGATATATGCGTTTTACATCCAACACGCTCCGACATTTTCAAAAAATTGAAAACCGAGCAGTCTTTGAAATTGATACGACCCTCAGCCAGGAGTGGTCCGGGAACGAGTATCCGAGGACCGCAATGTGCGTTCGAAATGTCGATGTTCATGTGTCCTGCAGTTCACAAGTTGACGCGCAATTAGCTGCGTTCTTCATCGACCCACGAGCCAAGTGATTCACCGTTCAGGGTAATCGTTTAGTTAAACGTGATCCATTCCTGTATACAAAATACACGTATAGATCTTTACGTCTTTTAATCAAAATGGCAAGTTTTAAATTTTAGATAAAAGAGAAAAATTGTTTTGGGTACCTTTACATAGATAATGCACTGCACACACATGTATTACAAACGAGGCGTGCAAAAAGGTATTCGCACAATTTATATCCTCTTTTAATTTTGTTGCGTCATCATAAAAGTATGCGTGTACCACAATTTGAACGGTCAGGCGAATATCTTTTAATACCATCGGAATATTATTTATATATAGATACATATAATATTCCTTTAAAAAATATTACAGATTTTATACATAATTAAAATATGTATTATCTTGTAGTATTCTTTAAGGTACCCGATACAGTCATATACTTTATTGGAAAATAAAGCTGACCGCGTTCAAATCTTTCAAATTTAGGCAAGACACGCTTTATACTCAAAGATAACTTAAAAATGCACAAAGATGTACTTTAAAAACTTTATCTTGATATACGCGTATTTATAATCGTATATAATCAAGATGAATTTAAAGTTTTAATTTGTGGCATTCGTGTTTTATTTCAATTCGATTTGAATATATAATTCATTCGAATTAATTAATAAAACAATTCGTTCGAATATATAGAAAACGAAAACGTTTTCTATTTATACAGACTTGTCGTTTTTATACGAACAAACACTGTAATGATCCTTCCGCAGGTTCACCTACGGAAACCTTGTTACGACTTTTACTTCCTCTAAATGATCAAGTTTGGTCATCTTTCCGAAGCATCGGTGACGCCGAAACGCCACCGCGCTCAGTCCGAAGACCTCACTAAATCATTCAATCGGTAGTAGCGACGGGCGGTGTGTACAAAGGGCAGGGACGTAATCAACGCGAGCTTATGACTCGCGCTTACTGGGAATTCCTCGTTCATGGGGAACAATTGCAAGCCCCAATCCCTAGCACGAAGGAGGTTCAGCGGGTTACCCGGGCCGCTCGGCCAGGGAGGACACGCTGATTCCTTCAGTGTAGCGCGCGTGCGGCCCAGAACATCTAAGGGCATCACAGACCTGTTATTGCTCAATCTCGTGCGGCTAGAAGCCGCCTGTCCCTCTAAGAAGAATTGTTTGTACGCCGACAGTAAAAACCGCGTACAGTAGGAGCCGAAACTCCATACCGACGGGCCTTTGGGATGTCGAAATACGCCTAGTTAGCAGGCTAGAGTCTCGTTCGTTATCGGAATTAACCAGACAAATCGCTCCACCAACTAAGAACGGCCATGCACCACCACCCACCGAATCAAGAAAGAGCTCTCAATCTGTCAATCCTTCCGGTGTCCGGGCCTGGTGAGGTTTCCCGTGTTGAGTCAAATTAAGCCGCAGGCTCCACTCCTGGTGGTGCCCTTCCGTCAATTCCTTTAAGTTTCAGCTTTGCAACCATACTTCACCCGGAACCCAAAAGCTTTGGTTTCCCGGAAGCTGCCCGCCGAGTCATCGGAGGAACGTCGGCGGATCGCTAGCTGGCATCGTTTATGGTTAGAACTAGGGCGGTATCTGATCGCCTTCGAACCTCTAACTTTCGTTCTTGATCAATGAAAGCGTTTTTGGCAAATGCTTTCGCTTCTGTCCGTCTTGCGACGATCCAAGAATTTCACCTCTAACGTCGCAATACGAATGCCCCCATCCGTTCCTATTAATCATTACCTCGGGGTTCCGAAAACCAACAAAATAGAACCGAGGTCCTATTCCATTATTCCATGCACACAGTATTCAGGCGAAATTTTGGCCTGCTTTAAGCACTCTAATTTGTTCAAAGTAAACGTGCCGGCCCACCTCGACACTCAGTCAAGAGCACCGCGGCGGGATTGAGTTGGGCCGCCCTTGCGAGCTAAGCCCACCGGCAGGACGTCCCACGACACGCCAGTTGACACCGCATGCGATGAACCAGCGGCGTGGGACACAGATTCGACTACGAGCTTTTTAACCGCAACAACTTTAATATACGCTATTGGAGCTGGAATTACCGCGGCTGCTGGCACCAGACTTGCCCTCCAATTGATCCTCGTTAAAGGGTTTAGAGTGTACTCATTCCGATTACGGGGCCTCGGATGAGTCCCGTATCGTTATTTTTCGTCACTACCTCCCCGTGCCGGGAGTGGGTAATTTGCGCGCCTGCTGCCTTCCTTGGATGTGGTAGCCGTTTCTCAGGCTCCCTCTCCGGAATCGAACCCTGATTCCCCGTTACCCGTTACAACCATGGTAGGCGCAGAACCTACCATCGACAGTTGATAAGGCAGACATTTGAAAGATGCGTCGCCGGTGCGAGACCGTGCGATCAGCGTAAAGTTATTCAGAGTCACCAAATTGTACGATGACGAGAAACTCGCCACCGATTGGTTTTGATCTAATAAAAGCGCTCCTTCCGTCTCCGGTCGGAGCTCTATTTGCATGTATTAGCTCTAGAATTACCACAGTTATCCAAGTAAATGTGGGTACGATCTAAGGAACCATAACTGATTTAATGAGCCTTTCGCGGTTTCACCTTAATTTGGCTTGTACTGAGACATGCATGGCTTAATCTTTGAGACAAGCATATGACTACTGGCAGGATCAACCAGGGAGCTGCTGTTGTGTACTAGTGTATACTAGTATCGTTGAAAAAGACAACAAATAATAGATACAACACACACACACACACATATCAGTCTCCTCTAGTTTCTAAAATCTATTAATAAAAATAGATCTTATAGAAAAAAAGACATGAAATTGTGTATCTCGTCTATCGTATTCACATATATGTATTATCTTTTTCGTATGCGTGTTTAATGCGTATATTCGAAAAGATACACTTTTCGACGCCACGCTTTACGAAAATGTTTTAATACAATGATTACATATAGAGAGAAACGATTGCACATTTCATTTTCTCTTTTATGTTTATATCGAATCGACTTTTGTAATACTAATTTTATACATACTACACTCGTGCTGTATATTACACATCTAACATGAAATAAGCACGCTTGAATAGTAGTTTTATTAGTTTTACAATAAAACGCCGATCGATTTGTAACTTCAACATTCTCTCGACCCTTCGCTAGATTGAAAGCGACATGGTACTCTCGAAAGAAGCGTTACGGTATTTGAATTATTCTCGCTCGGTTTGAGGAGAGCTATCGCAAAAGTTATTTCATTCATTTTGTTTAGCCTTAAATAGGTATTAAACAAAATGAATTTTTATTTGATCGCCTATGAATCGCTTACGAAAAACGTTTGCTAAATTCGCGATCTCGCTGTAAATGAGTGTGATGGCATGTTCACCTATAAAGCAACTTATGTCTCTTATCGTCGAAACGTATAACGAAACATAAAGCTTTATTCTAAACACAGATGTGTTTAGTGTAACAACCATCAAAATATTGTGATAGGAGGAAATCTTTTTGAAATTGAATAATATTACTTGTTCAACTTTACGAGATATCCTACTATCACATATAACTGATAAACATATCGGCTACCGTTGGAACGGTGTTGTAACACATGTACATACACACACATACACACACATGAACACACACACATACACACACACAAACAAACAAACACACACACAAACCACACACACAAACAAACAAACACACACACAAACACACACATACTCACACGCACACACGCACACACATACTCACACGCACACACATACTCACACGCATACATATCCACATACACATACGCATTCCTATCGTAAACATGCGTGGTCGATTTAGTGGATTTACAATATTTTTATCAAAAATGACGAAACTTTGATTTTCGACTAAAATTCGAAGACATCAAATTCAAAGGTATTAGCTTTGCCATTTTTTTGGGTGAAAAAATTTTTTTGATGAAAATGTATGAAAATATGTAAAATGGGGTTTTTTGGACGCTGAATCGATTGGTGTAATCAGTTGTTCGATAGGATGTGTAGAACACTGTTAAATCTGGGTGGGAAAGTATCGAAGTGGAGTAGTAAAGTAAAACTTAAAAGTAGTACATTTTGTTTGAAAACTATTAGGAATATTGAAATTTTGAGTACATTTTCGTATTCTGCGTGGTCGATTTAGTGGATTCACAATATTTTTATCAAAAATGACGAAACTTTGATTTTCGACTAAAATTCGAAGACATCAAATTCAAAGGTATTAGCTTTGCCACACATACTCACACGCATACATATCCACATACACATACGCATTCCTATCGTAAACATGCGTGGTCGATTTAGTGGATTCACAATATTTTTATCAAAAATGACGAAACTTTGATTTTCGACTAAAATTCGAAGACATCAAATTCAAAGGTATTAGCTTTGCCACACATACTCACACGCATACATATCCACATACACATACGCATTCCTATCGTAAACATGCGTGGTCGATTTAGTGGATTTACAATATTTTTATCAAAAATGACGAAACTTTGATTTTCGACTAAAATTCGAAGACATCAAATTCAAAGGTATTAGCTTTGCCATTTTTTTGGGTGAAAAAATTTTTTTTGATGAAAATGTATGAAAATATGTAAAATGGGGTTTTTTTGGACGCTGAATCGATTGGTGTAATCAGTTGTTCGATAGGATGTGTAGAACACTGTTAAATCTGGGTGGGAAAGTATCGAAGTGGAGTAGTAAAGTAAAACTTAAAAGTAGTACATTTTGTTTGAAAACTATTAGGAATATTGAAATTTTGAGTACATTTTCGTATTCTGCGTGGTCGATTTAGTGGATTCACAATATTTTTATCAAAAATGACGAAACTTTGATTTTCGACTAAAATTCGAAGACATCAAATTCAAAGGTATTAGCTTTGCCACACATACTCACACGCATACATATCCACATACACATACGCATTCCTATCGTAAACATGCGTGGTCGATTTAGTGGATTTACAATATTTTTATCAAAAATGACGAAACTTTGATTTTCGACTAAAATTCGAAGACATCAAATTCAAAGGTATTAGCTTTGCCATTTTTTTGGGTGAAAAAATTTTTTTGATGAAAATGTATGAAAATATGTAAAATGGGGTTTTTTGGACGCTGAATCGATTGGTGTAATCAGTTGTTCGATAGGATGTGTAGAACACTGTTAAATCTGGGTGGGAAAGTATCGAAGTGGAGTAGTACAGTAAAACTTAAAAGTAGTACATTTTGTTTGAAAACTATTAGGAATATTGAAATTTTGAGTACATTTTCGTATTCTGCGCGGTCGATTTAGTGGATTTACAATATTTTTATCAAAAATGACGAAACTTTGATTTTCGACTAAAATTCGAAGACATCAAATTCAAAGGTATTAGCTTTGCCATTTTTTTGGGTGAAAAAATTTTTTTGATGAAAATGTATGAAAATATGTGAAATGGGGTTTTTTTGGACGCTGAATCGATTGGTGTAATCAGTTGTTCGATAGGATGTGTAGAACACTCTTAAATCTGGGTAGTGGATTTAATGGTTTTTCACATGCACATACACAACACACACACACATCGTAGTAGGAATGTCAATTCGTTTTTTTCCATGTAGTTTTCCAAGGCTTGAAATTTGTTATGGGTCGAGATCGGAATCGGGGGATTTAGAATTTTTACCTTTTTATTATGGGGATGAGTAATAATAGGGGTTTGTTTGCAATAAGAAATAATGGTTTACCTAGGTCTTTTACGATGTAACTTACACCTTCAACGGCATTATAAGCTTATTTGGTTTAGTTTAGCTAGTAAGACCCATTGCATGTTATTTTTCATATGGTATAAAATTCTACATCCTAAAAAAATATAGATTCGGATGTCTATCAAATTTTACTCATCTAGAACTTGATTAAAAACTCATTCATATACAATACTAGGAAATTTTACAACTCACTTACTGTTGTAAATTTTGTGATATCACTTTTACTATAATTGAAATACTTATATACATATACACACAACACATACACACACACACACACACACACACACACACACACACACACACACACACACACACACACACACACACACAATAATAGTAATTTATACAAAGTTACAAAGTATAAAAATGCACTTGTTTAAAGTAAATCAAATTATTAATTACGTTGATTATATTGTTCATAAAGTGAAAGATCTCCGTTTGCTTAGTAAATAGGGGTAGGTGATAATCATCTTTTTTAAATTCATAAAAATAAACTAAATTTGTGGCCCTTAAAAGGGCCGGTGTAAGTATATGGTTTAATAGGATATTTTTTCTTTTAAAAAAATTATGCCTTCTTCTCAGTTTTTTTAGGTAAAAGTACAGCCTGAATATTAGGAAGTACACCACCTTGGGCTATTGTAACTCCAGATAACAATTTGTTCAATTCTTCATCGTTTCTAATGGCTAATTGTAAATGTCTTGGAATGATACGGGTTTTTTTATTGTCTCTTGCAGCATTTCCCGCTAATTCCAATACCTCAGCTGCCAAATATTCCATGACTGCTGCCAAATAAACTGGAGCTCCGGCACCAACTCTTTCGGCATAGTTACCTTTTCTTAGCAAACGATGAATACGTCCTACTGGAAACTGTAAACCGGCACGATTTGATCGAGACTTTGCCTTTCCTTTAACTTTACCACCTTTACCACGTCCTGACATATTTTATTGAAATATTTAAAAAGTATTTAATGTGTACTTCAAACGACTCACTATAACAAACTGTTTTAGTTGTACCTTTTACCTACATATTTAAACTATTACGCCCCACCAATGAAGTTCGAGCGATTGCGTAAAAGCAGAGGGGCGGAGCCTATAACTTGAAGGATCGCTCACATAAATACAAGGAAACTTATAGTTTTGCATTCAGTGATCGACGAGCTCTCGAAGCGAAAGGTTCTACCTAAGCAGAGAAAGCTATTAGATTGCATTTTACGAGCGAGCAGGTAGACGGCCTTCCGAGAAAGCATTAAGCTAACGAGGAAGTTCTGAGAACCATTTACGCTAATCGACAGGAAGTCTTAAACGACTTCTAAACGGGATTTTTTAATCCCAAACGATTAAATAACGATTACTTATATTTGCTATTGTAAATATTACAATAAGTAAATATTTGTAATCCTAATTTTTACGATATACATCCGGGTAAAACCGGGTAATTATACTAATAAAAATTTATTTTTTTAGGACCTGAAGGAGGACAGGGACAACATGGAGGGCCAAGAAAGCCCGCCACCCACCGACCAACAAAGTCAACTGCGAATGGATTTTGAAGAACTCAGGAGGATGTTCGAAGAACAAAAAGCCCAGCTCGAATCGACGATGGCGGAGCTAAAATCCGTCAAAAAGGTAAACAAGAGCCTTAGACGACAGATGAAAGAGATGCTGGACAAGAGAGAGGAGGAAATCCGATCTCGAAGCAGAAGTCCAAGGAGGAAGGACCCAGGAACGACCGTGGAATCAACCGACGACGAATGGGAGAAGACAAACGAGGATCACGTAGCACCAGAACAGCAAATGGAGACAATGGAACACACCACGCCGCTGCGAGAAATCCAACGGCAACAAAGAAAGGAAAAGACCCAAAAGACCCAAGCGAGAGAAACGCAAGAGGAAACAACGGAGGCAAGGAGAACAAGACGACCACCACCAATCATCGTCAAAACGGTGACGATGATCCCAAGACTAAGAGGAGAGGTCAGGAGAAGACAAATCCAAGCTTCTTTTGGTAAGTATAGCGAGAAGCTTGGAGTGAAGATCAACACAGAGACCCCCGATGACTACAGGAAGCTAACGAAGTACCTGGAGGAACTACAAGGACAAGGTATAGACTGGTATACCTTTATGGATCCAGAAGAAAAGAACAAAAAGGCGGTAATCAAAGGACTCACCCCAGAAGAGGACATCGAGGAAATAAAGAGAGACCTCCAACAACAGGACATCAGGGTAAGTAAAATAACCCAACTCTTTTCCAGATACGGAGACAAAAGAAAGCTACCTATCTATATGATAGAATTCCACAAAGATGACATCAAGAAGATTCAGGATGTCCAATACATCCTGAACACCAGGACAAGGCTAGAACCAGCTAGGAAAAGCACAGGACCCACCCAGTGCTACAACTGCCAGGGATTCAACCACGGCCAGTCGACCTGTCACATGAGGACAAAATGTGTCAGATGCGGAGAAGACCATCGCTCTGAGGACTGCAAGAGGCCAAAAGAAAGACCAGCCACCTGCGCCAACTGCAATGGAGAGCACCCGGCCAACTACAGGGGATGCCCAAAGATCCCCAAGAAAACTCCAGGACCAGCAGCCCCCCCGAAAGCAGCAGCAACGACAGCACCACCAACGGCAGCACCAACAAGGAGGACCAAGCCAGGAGTCAGCTACGCCAACGCCACCAAACAAGCACCAGCAGCGAAGCCAACCCAACAAAAGCCGGACATCTTCGAAGTAATGAAAGTCTTCGCCAGCCAAATGGAGCAGATGAGGGAGTTCTTCACGAGCTTCGCCAACAGCAACAATTAAGGTAAGTAATGGATAATTTCTCTTACAGGCCAGAAAAGCTGAAGATTGGAACATGGAACACCGGAGGACTACGCTCAAACATCGACATTATGGGCGAAATCTTGGAGGAACAAGACCTAGACATCTTCGCACTCCAAGAAACAAAACTACCAGGAGAAGATTACATACTGAGGTGGCCAAACTACAAAATATACAGGGATGATGTCAACGGACAAAGCGGTGGGACAGCCATATTAATAAGAAATGGAATAGAACACTACAGAAAGACAACTCCAGACCTCCTAACGATGGAAGCCACCATCATCGTTGTGAGAACGGAATTTGGGGAATTGGAAATCATATCAGCCTACAAAAGACCACGAGATCAACTACACGAAGAAGATATAGAAGTTCTTATACTAGATCGAAACCAAGCAGTGATGATGGGAGATCTGAATGCCAAGTCCAGGACCTGGAACAGCATTAGCACAAATACAGCAGGAAGGAAACTAGAAAACATCACAGACAGAAGACCGGAACTATTCATCATTGGACCGCCAGGACCAACGCATACACCACACATAGGACGAGCAGATGTATTGGACATAGCACTACTAAAAGACATAACAGTAGACTGGGAAATAGAAAACAGCGAAGGAGGAACAGACCACGAACCAGTCATCCTCACAATAGGAGAAGGAAGAAGGAATATACAAAAAACAATAAAGAAAACCAACTGGGAAAAATTCAGAGCAAGAACAGGCCAGCTGATAGGACCAATTCCCCATATAACAAACAGCGAAGAACTAGAAATGCAACTCAGCCAATTCACGGAAACACTAAGACAAGCAATAGAAGAAAGCACAACAACCAAAAACGTAGAAGGATACAATAGGTTCTCAAACATCAGTGACAACCTAAGAGAGCTCATCAGGGTGAAAAACGGAGCAAGAAGAAGAGCCAACAGAACAGGACTACAGCAAGACAAACGAGAAGCAAACAGACTACATGAGGAAGTGAAGGAACAACTCAAAGCACACAGATCCAAGGACTGGGACAGAAGACTAGAAGAACTGGACCCAAATACACCAGGATTATGGAACCTCGCCAAGATACTACGGCAAGACAAAAGGATATTCCCCAATCCACGGAGACAACGGAATCGTATTCACGGACGAAGAAAAAGCCGAAGCCTTCAGGAGAACTATGGAGCGCCAATTCACCCTGAATGAGCACCCAGACGAAGACATGGACTTCACAGATCAAGTAGAAGACGAAATCGAAGACTTCGACGAAGAAATAGTAGACGGAAACTTGGGATTCACAACACCAGAAGAAGTAGCCTATATAATAAAAGGAAGGAAAGCCAGAAAAGCACCTGGATACGACGGCATCAACAACAACGCACTGAAGCACTTACCAAGAAAAGGAATAGTATTTCTGACAGCAATCATAAACGGAATATTAAGAACAAAACACTTCCCGGACCAATGGAAGGAAGCCGAAATTGTGATGCTAAGGAAATCAGGAAAAGATCCCAAGTTTCCACAAAACTACAGACCCATCAGTCTACTACCAGCGATGAGCAAAATAGCCGAGAGAGTCATCCTCAAGAAGCTAAACGAAGAAACCGAAGCAATAGGAATACTGCCACAAGAACAATTCGGATTCAGAAAAGAACACAGCGCACCGGACCAAGTACATAAAATCGTAGAATACACAACAGAAGGATACAACAGAAATCAATCTACTGGAGCCATCTTCCTGGACATCAGCAAAGCCTTCGACCGAGTATGGCACGAAGGACTGATATACAAGATGAAAGAAGCAGGATACACCAGAGAACTGACGAAACTACTACTCAGCTATCTGAAAAACAGAAGATTCAGGATAAGGATCGGAAACGAAAAATCCGAAATAGGAACAACAGAAGCCGGAGTACCACAAGGAGCAGTCCTCTCACCAGTGCTTTACAACATATACACGGCAGATATTCCAAAGACAGACAACACAATGATGGCTCTCTACGCAGATGACACGGCTATCGTCACAAGAAGCACCCAACCAAGTATGGTAACAAGAAGACTCCAACAGGCTATGGACCAAATAGACGAATGGTGTACAACATGGAAAATCCAAATAAACCCAGAGAAAACCCAAGCAGTCTACTTTACCAAAAGAAGGAAAAAACCAGAAGAAAACATCAACATAGGAGGAGAAGAGATCCAATGGAAAAACGAGGCCAAATACCTAGGAGTGATACTGGACAAAGGACTAACTTTCAAAGAACACGTGGAAAACATCACAAAGAAGGCAAAACAAGCAAGAGGAAGACTAGCCGGACTCATAGGAAGAAAATCCAAACTAGCACTGAAGACAAAGATACATCTTATAAACGCAATCATCATTCCGATCATGTTGTACGCCTCCGTAGCCTGGGGACACACAGCCAAAACCTACAAACAAGATACAAGCACAGCAGAACATCAGCCTAAGGCAAGCAGCAGACGCTCCATGGTATATAAGAAATATACAACTATACAGGGAACTAGACCAGGAGAAGACAGAAGAAATTATGAAAGCCAGAGCCAGAAGAAGATTTGAAGAACTCAGGACACACCCGAACACAGCACTCAGGGAACTAACAAACTACACAGCAGAGGACTACAGGAGACACCCTAGACCAAGGAAGCAGCTGGACAACTAAAAAGAAACAACATCTGTCAAGAAGCAGACAGAAGAGGAACCACCTATAAAAGACTCTGCCCATCCTTAAGGAGATGCGCAGATTCTTGAGTAGGGACAGCTTTAACAAGTGGATCCACTCTCTAAGGTTACCTTTAGCCGCAGTTCGTCGACTAAGGGCTAACTTTTCAGAGGCAGCGAAAAACACACACTCTGAACGCCGAAAAAGAAGACAGGAGGATAAAGGTGCCAAGCACCATCCCGGACCAAACAGAAGACACCTGGAAACCATCTCCGAACCAAGATAGTGGAAGGAAAAGCACAGCCCGAGGACTGAGGCCCCCATCGGAAGTGATGGGGGGGTGGAGGAAGTTCTTCCCGGAATGCACCGCTCCTAGAGGGATGCATTCTGGAAGGGACGGGTTTGGTTAGAGTGTGGGGGTTTTGCATTAGTACATGTCTGTCGTTCTAAGCGTACGTATCGTTGTTTAACTGTAATTTGAACAGAATGCCACCAAAAGCAAGCGGAAAGGCCGCTAAAAAGGCCGGAAAAGCCCAAAAAAATATTTCAAAGGCAGATAAAAAAAAGAAGAGAAGGAGGAAGGAAAGTTATGCGATTTATATCTACAAAGTATTGAAACAAGTTCATCCTGACACCGGTATCTCCAGTAAAGCCATGAGTATCATGAACAGTTTTGTTAATGATATATTTGAAAGGATTGCTGCTGAAGCATCTAGATTAGCTCATTACAATAAGCGATCAACAATAACAAGTAGAGAAATTCAGACGGCAGTAAGACTTTTACTTCCAGGAGAATTGGCAAAACACGCCGTCAGTGAAGGAACTAAAGCCGTCACCAAATACACTAGTTCTAAATAATTTAAAAATTTGATTCTATATGCCACAACAATAAACAAACGGTTCTTTTCAGAACCACAAAATTTTCATTATTTATGTAAGTGAATTGGTGAAGAAATTTATTATTTATATATTTAAAAAAATCGATTTATTTTACAAATTAGTTAAAAGCAACCATATCATGTATAAATTATTAGATTTGTTTACGATTTGTCAAGAATAACAAAAATGGTTAGGGTAAGGAAGGCGTTTGTGTTTTTTTGTTATGTATGTGTATTATTAATGTCTTAGTAAATCAAAAAAGGCAATAAACATTTTAATTATTATTGAAAAGTATTACATTATTTAAAATAAAATTTAGTAAAAATTAGTGCTCTGGTTTACTTTAATACTTACAATTATTAACGTTGCAGACGTTAATAAAATTTAAAAAAATTAAATTAAAAACATTAAACTTATAACTTTTTAATAAAACTCTCGCTATTTATTCAAAGAACTTAATTTTTATAGTAAATTACTTCTGTTCCAATATAGTGCCATCGTCAGAATGACATATTGAAAATGATGATTATTAACATTTTTAATATATATTTCTATCAACGTTAATAAATAAACAAAAATGTTATTGTCAATTTATGGGGAAAGCAAAACTTTATTTATTTGTGCACTCTGTACATATATATTTATTATATTCATAATAAGAAAAAATATTGTGGCTCTGAAAAGAACCGTTTCTGTATATATGTGTATAAATGTGTTATGTGTATTTTCTTGTATTAATCCAAAGGCGAAGTAATGGAAATGAAATTAACCACCAAAACCATACAAAGTACGGCCTTGTCGCTTAAGTGCGTAGACAACATCCATAGCTGTGACCGTTTTCCTTTTAGCATGTTCGGTATAGGTTACGGCATCTCTGATTACGTTTTCCAAAAATACTTTAAGCACTCCACGAGTTTCTTCGTAAATTAAACCTGATATACGTTTAACACCACCACGTCTAGCCAATCTTCTGATAGCCGGTTTAGTAATACCTTGAATATTGTCACGTAAAACTTTACGATGCCGTTTAGCACCACCTTTTCCCAATCCTTTACCACCTTTTCCACGTCCAGTCATTTTTTAAAAAGTTTGTTACAAACGATATAGTCACCTTCCAGCGATTTTAAAATACTGATGCCTGGCACTTTTTGAACCTCAGTTTTGTTAACTTTTAAGCACCGCCCATAAAGGTTAATCTGACCAATCGCTACTTCAGTCGTGTTCGGTATAACCGTAAACGGGATCTTATAAATATCAGTCGTGTTAAAATCTTCTTTCATCATCATCTGTTGTGTATCTAAAGTAGGAACGTCGTTTGAACGTATAGTGGTCCCTGACGGATTTATTACCCGTCACACCACCTAGTCCAGCGACAGAACTACTATTAGTAGCCACTGCAGACAAAGTGCGCGAATCGCGATCTTAAACCGAGTGTTGTGAGTGAAATTAGGTAAGAAACCACATTTTCGCTAATAACTTCTCACCTACCCGAACAACCCCCCAATTTTATTGGTGATTAGACCGAATTAATACTTCCTTTAATCAAATTCATACAAATCTCCGAAATCCACTGAACATTTCACGCTCATAGCGTGCCCGCTCAACCCGGCGCATCCGCCAAAGTTCCTCCACCAAATTTCTCAAGTTCCTACAAAACCTTAAATAACCGATTAACTACCATTTCTAAAACAAAAAACCACACCCCAACGGACCCAACAACACCCTCTACCAGCCGGGGAGTCCTCAACTCCTCGGCAGAAACCCCCAACCCTCCCCAAAACACCAACCTCTTCTTCCCCGATTTTCAAATGTCCTCCAATTCCAGGACATCCCCAATACAAACCCGATCCACAAAATCCAAACTGATCCCCGTCCCCTCCGACGACTGCCCCCCCTCCTCCTCATCTCCCATCACCAGCGCCGCCAACACCAATTCAGCCAGCCCACCTCCTTCCTCCCACGACGAACCCGAACCCAACCTCAGCCTCACCAACTACATGATCCAAGACCTAGCAAAACAGGTCAAGGAACTAACCAAGGAACTATCCTATTACAAAACCAGAACCCAAGAGCTCGAACAAACCCTCGCCACCAGCAATTCCCGTCCCACCACCCCCACCTACTCCTATGCCGCTTCCGTAAGGAACCGGTACTCCCCCCTCCGAGATCGGAGCCCTTCAGGATTCTCCGATCACTCCCACCACTCCCGCAGAACCCACGCATCCATCCCACGCCAAAACCAAACCCAACAACCACCAACCACCCAACCTAATACCCAAACTCCTAGCACCTCCAGACCCAAAACCCCAACCACCCAAACAACACAACCCAACCCAACCCAACCCGTCAAAACCTTTAACCTAAGAGAAATACCCAACAGCCTAGCCAGCCAAAAACTTTTGTTCAACTTTTTGAACAAATACGAAATCCTAAACGGCCAAATTAAATCGTTGAACTACCGGTTCAACAAAACTGCCCTCCTCAAAACCACCTCCCAAATCGAGCCGACGGAGCTCGAAGCTAAAATCCGCCGATTCTCCGGAGATGCCGCCTTCTGCTGCATCCCCCTAAACTCCAGCCCCAGAAATGCATCAAAACCAAACTCCAAAAAACCAAATCTTTCCTTTGTCTGCAGAAATGTAGACAAAGATATCACCGACCAAGAGTTCTCTGCCATTCTGACCGAAATCCAGGTCGACCACATCCGTTGCTGGAGAATCATCTCCAAAGCCAACGATCTCCCCACCTCCATGATGAGAGTCATAACTTCAAACGAAACTCACTTTCACCGAGCCTTGACTCAAGGCATCCAATTCCACGGCCTCATACATCCCTGTGAGGCCTCAAACTCCAATGCACTGCCTGTAATACGCAAGTATTGCACCAAGTGCACCAAACTAGGACACTTGTCTGCCGAGTGCAGATCCAAAGCCCCCACCTGCCCCATCTGTGGCGATCCAGGCCACAAGGCTGAGACCTGTAAAAACCCAATCCCCTTCCTGCCCTAACTGCAAAGGCCCTCATCCTGCGTTCCATCCCAGATGCCCAAAACGCACAGAACCCCCAATCCTCCCCCAAGAAACCGCTCCTATGACCTTACCTCGCCCCAAGAAACTCCTTGAGTTCCACCCCCAAACCCAGAGACTCATCGAAGTCTTAACCACTGCTCTACTGAACGCCGTCCCCCACTCTCGCGACATTGTCGCCCAAACCCTTAACCGGTTACTGCCTGTCACGTACGGCATTAACTGTACCATTCTTCAATCGGGCAACCAAGCCCACTTCACATTCTCTCCTGTTCCCAGGAGAGAATAGATCCACAACTCCCTAGATTTTGATGGACCTAGTCCTAGGCACTATCAACTGCCAGGGACTCAATCGAAAAAGGAATGCTCTCAAGCATAGCCTTTTTCAAGACAATATTCAAATCATCGGTCTCACCGATACTCTAAGCAAAGTCCCGCCCAATTTTTCCGGCTACCAAACATTCCATAGAAACAGGGACCAATTCTCTAGAGGTATCGGTTTCCTTGTCCGCAACGGAATTGCTACCACTACTCTTACACTACCAGCCCACTTCTCCGACTTGGACTGCTTCGGCATCCAAGTCACATCGAATAACATTTCTTTCAACATCTTCGTGTATTACAAACACCCACATCAGCCTCTCTCTACTCAACTCCTACAATACGTCTCAACCATCCGCAATTCCGTCATCTTGGGCGACTTTAACGCCCGCCACACCATGTTCGGGGACACCTGTGTTAATCCAGCCGGCACTCTCCTAGTCAGGGAACTGCTCGCCCTCCCCTGATTAGAATCAGAAACCCCTTCCCACCTACTTTGGACACCTTGGTGCATCCATTGTAGACCATATAATTTGCTCTGCAAATTTAATATTTCACTTCGATAACGAATGTTATATTGGAACAACAATCACCTCCGACCACCTCCCTCTTTTGGTCAAAACTTCACTGTTCGATCCAATCAGACCACCGCCAACAACTTACACTTATCAAAATTTCAAAAAGCTGATTGGCAACTGTTCCAACATCACATTTTAACATCCCTTCCAGACAATCAGACATGTCAATCCACTGAAGACATCGACATGCAAGCCCAAAACCTACAATCTCTAATAATCGATGCCCAAAGCATCGCCGTCCCACTCACCACAGTCAGATGTGACTTTCACGCCCTCCCAAACAATATCGTCCAAAAAATCCGTCAAAAACGACAACTTTATCGCCTCTTTCTTCGGACAAGAGATCCCAATGTCAAAACACAGTGGAACCGACTGAACGCCACGGTCAGGCTTGAAATTAACAACTTCAAGCAAACGCAGTGGAGAAATACCACTGCGGACCTGGACTACAGGAAGGGACACTTGTTCTGGCAAAAATTCAACGCCCTAGTCTCTAAAAGAAAAAACCAAACTCTCACCTATCGATCCGAGGTCAACAATTCCATACATCTGAGCAAAAAGCAGAAATCTTCAGGGAGAACCTCCAAAATACTTTTATCTCCCCAAACAATCCACTTTTTTCAAAAATTCCATTGCTCAGACCGACCTCCTTACCCGTAACATAACCCGTAGCCCACATGTCATCACCCCTTAATGAAGAGATTCCTCTTCACTCTCCATTCTCTATTGATGACATAAAATACTCCTGCCGTACTGGAAAAAACACAGCACCTGGCCCCGACTCTATCTCTCGCCAATCTCTAAAAAATCTCCCAGAAGCTTTCTTCCCGGTCCTTCAAAATCTCTTTAATGATTGCCTCAAACTCTCTTACTTCCCCAAATGTTGGAAGACAGCCAACACCGTCATGATTCCTAAGCCCGGAAAAGACCCTACTCTGCCTGAGTCATACAGACCCATCTCCCTCATCAGCGTTCTGGGGAAAGCCCTTGAGAGACTCCTCAAGGACCGACTCTGGAACTTCTGCGACGCAAACAACATCATTCCCCATTCCAATCAGGCTTCAGACCAGAGCACTCTACCCTCACTCCTTTGGTTAATTTTCAATCTATTATTTCCAGAGCCCAAAACAACCGTCACTGCAGTGCAGCAATATTCCTAGACGTTCAGAAGGCTTTCGACCAGGTCTGGCACGCTGGACTTGTTAGAAAGCTCATGAGCATCCGCCTCCCCATCCCCTTCGTTAAACTCATTTACTCATACCTAACCAATCGCACTATCAGAGTCAGATCTGGTAGTTCCTTATCCCAGCCTTTCACCCCCTTGCCGGAGTCCCCCAAGGATCCATCCTTGCCCCACTCCTCTACCTAATCTATACCCACGACGTTCCCATCCCACTGAACCCCCATACCCACATCCAGCTCTATGCAGATGACACTGCAATCTTCTCCTCCGCCCCCAACCGAGACAGTCTCCAAACCCGTCTCCAAGTCTATCTTAACTTATTCTCCAACTGGTGTCGCAAATGGAGGGTCACCCTTAACTCTACTAAGTCCCAACTCATCTTTTTCAAACACCCCGACACCATCAAACAAAATCTCCATCCCGGAAATTTCCGAATAATTCTCAACGGGGAGAGGCTCGAACTCGAAACGAAGCCGTCTACCTGGGGGTGAGATACACTCACACCCTCAGTTGGACGACTGACGTAAAGTCCACTCTGGACTCAGTCAGGAGACGAGCCAATCTCATTAGAGCGTTAGGAGGAAAATTCGGCAGAACCCACCCCTCCACTCTTCTGCACACCTACAAAACTTTTATTCGCCCACTCCTCGACTACAAAGCAATTCTATATAGCACTGCCCCCACCTGCATCACAAGAACTATCCAGACTTGTGAACGAGCCATCCTCCGATATTGTAAATATCAAAACCGTCTCACCCCCAGCATTGTAGTCTACCAAAACACGAACATCACCCCTGTTCTAGAAAGATTCCAAAATCTCCAATCGCGCTACGTCCAGCGCACTCTTCTCTCCGACAACACACAGGCCAAAAACACCCTAAAACTTCCATGGCAAACAAATCGCCGATCACATAAGCCAAAGAAAAAAATCCCTTATCTCCCACTCCGCCTACTCCAGGCAGCCCCCCGAGACATCCTCCCCGAGGAATACGAAGTATTCCTCGACACATCTCCCCTAGCGATTCGCTAAAACCCACTCCGGGGACCACCCCCAACACCATCTCCCGCCCCCGGGAGATGCATCAAAACATCATTCTCTAACTCTATAAATCCCGGGTAACTCCTTCGAGGAATCTTCCTAATTCCTCGAATACCCCGCAAACCCCTCCCCGGCGCTCTGTCAGGTTATAGGTTTTCTGTGGTTTCCCTATAACACTTACCGAATGGCTGACAGGAAGGGAACAATACAGCCACAGCTCTGTACCCGACTCCCCACGATGTCCCATCGCCGCCGCTCCCCCAAGGATTTGAGCGCGTTCTCTGCGATTTCTCCAAGTCAAGAAGCCAAACCCCCGCCTCGCTACACTCACTCACACTCACCGGCACTCATCTGCCACCTTCCACCACACGAGCCATTGTCTATCTATCTATCTACCCCTCAACTCACCCAAACCACCCAGGGCAATACGACTTCCACTCAACTACGCCACCCCAGCCCTGTAGAGGATCTTAAATCCTAAATCTGGGCTCATCTATTTATCTTTCAACCCTCGTATCAATTAAAATCAAATCTCCACCAAATTTCTTTCGCTTATTCATTCATTCAAATCTTCTTTACTATCGCGTCGTATTGCTCGCAAAATTATTTTAAATTTAATTTGTGATTGTCATTAGTAATAAATAAATAATGGCTCGTACAAAACAAACTGCTAGAAAATCAACTGGAGGAAAAGCTCCTCGTAAACAATTGGCAACAAAAGCCGCTCGTAAAAGTGCGCCAGCAACCGGTGGAGTAAAAAACCTCATCGTTATAGACCAGGTACTGTTGCTCTTCGTGAAATTAGGCGTTACCAAAAAAGTACCGAATTACTTATTAGGAAACTACCATTCCAACGGTTGGTACGTGAAATTGCTCAAGATTTTAAAACAGACTTACGTTTCCAAAGTTCAGCAGTTATGGCCCTTCAAGAAGCTAGCGAGGCTTATTTAGTAGGTCTTTTTGAAGACACTAACTTATGTGCCATTCATGCAAAACGTGTTACTATCATGCCTAAAGATATTCAATTGGCTAGAAGAATTCGTGGAGAACGCGCTTAAATTCTGTTAATTTAAAAAGAAAATGTAATTAAAAAAAAAACGGTTCTTTTCAGAACCACAAATGACTTAATATTAATGCATTACACGTCGTTTAATAATTATTGTCTTCTTCATGCTTTGAAAGATTATTTAATAAACGGTATTATATTTTTATCGAGTTTTAAACTGTAATTTTGGTGTCATGTAAAACCAACACATTTTTATCGTATTCTTATTTATAGACAAAAATAAAAAATATCTTTTACCTATGTATGAATGAATGAATGAATGCATGCGTGTATGACCATTGATTGTAGTCTTGTTAAATTTTAATATTTTTGTTATATAACCATAATTATTTGGATAACGAATAAAAGAGGATTTTTTAAAAAATATTGACGTTTAACACCATATTTCTAGTATAACTATTAATCGGGTACAGAACTTAATTAAATGATAAATATCATAATCATATATCATAAGTTCCGTAATATAATTTTTTATAATTTCATAAATATAGCAAAAATTTTGTGGCCCTGAAAAGGGCCATTTGTTATAACTATCGTCGGTTTCAAAGAAATAATCATGTTTGCACATCGTATGACTTACGATGTCCTAAAGAAAATAAACCTAATTTATTTCTTCTTTTTGGGAGATGCTGCTTTTCTGGCTTTTGGAGAGCTACTTGCAACTTTGGATGTTTTTGGTTTAGGAGCTTTCGGTTTTTTGGTAGGACTACCCTTGTTGGAGGCTTTAGCTTTTGTTGAACTCTTTGTTTTAACAGCGGATGTAGCACTAGATGCAGCATTGGTAGAAATTGTCGCCGTTGCCTTGGATATTTTTTTGTCGGTTTTCTTAGATTTAACAACTTGTTTTTCTGTAACTGGAGCAGTTGTCGCTTTTACAGATGCTGTAGCAGTAACTTTTTTGCCTTTATGAGATTTTTTAGCAATTTTGGCCTTATCACCTGCACCTGCAGAACGTTTTGAAGGTGTCACTTTTTTGACTTGCTGGCTGTAGATTTTTTCTTGTCACTTGTACTTGGTTTAGCTGAGCCTCCTGTAGAAGTAGCCGATGCTAATTTGAAAGACCCAGAAGCTCCTTTGCCTTTTGTTTGTACCAAAGAACCAGAAACGACGGACGCCTTTAAGTATTTTTTTATGAACGGTGCCACTTTTTCAGCATCTACTTTATAATTTGCGGAAATGTACTTTTTGATAGCTTGAAGTGAAGAACCTCCCCTTTCTTTTAATCCTTTAATAGCATTGTTTACCATTTCTGATGTTGGTGGATGTGATGGTTTAGCTCTAGGATTCTTAACTTTTTTCTTTTTTAACCGGAGATGAAGAAGCTTGTGGAGAATTAGATGCGGAAGTTGCAGATGCTCCAGAAGCTTGATTTTCTATATCTGCCATAATGTCGTTTTTAAATTCGTCGTCTAACTGAGAACTATATATTTAATAAGAAATATAATACGTACAGTAACCGTAACGGAATAAAACTAACTACTGTCTAGATGTGAGTGCGTCGTCCGTCATTAAGATCAGACGGACGGAAGACTGAACGGGTATAGAACAGAATATTTACGTCGAAAAAGTTTTTGGCCACATTTTAGTAATTGGCTTTTTTATCATTGTAATCAGTCAATAACCATATAATAAATTTATAAATGAAAAAGATAATCTTTTCGCCGGTTAATAGTGATTTTTATGGAAAACTAATACAATACGTATAAAATCTATTCAAAATCAAAAACCTTAAAATATTTTCGCAGAAAATTCTTAAGGGAGAAAATTCTTAATGTGTTAGTGTGCGGACGTGTTTTAAGTCGCTCCTTAATAAATAAGTATTTTCAGTGTTTCTTTAAGTTATTAGTATTAGTTTTCTTCAGAAAATCTCTCTTAACGATAAGGTGGAAACCAGTGACACTCCCAGTGAAAACCTCTCCATCCCCGTCGAGCCCCCAGGGGCTGATAACTTCCCTAGCGAGACGTTGTACTCCCGACGTCTCAAAAAACGCATAAAAACAATTATTGAAACCTCCCCCGATCATTTTGACAGTGACAATTTATATACAGTGCACCGGACCGCGGGTGCGATCCAGGAAAAGCAGGACGCAAATCCCAAACCGGTTGGGAAAAAGAAGAAGATTGTCTTTAAAATTAACAAAAAAGGCAAAAAACCCCATCATAAAAACAGTAAATACAAATCTAATTTAGTGAATATTTCCCCCCCCAGTGACAGAGACACTCTCAATACCATTGCAAATAAACCCCCGAATGTGACCTTTGCTCCCATACAGGAGACAAAACTAACGTATCCCCCCCCAAAAACGGGAACTCCTCCAAACAAGGAGACAACAAATTCAACAGGGTTCCAGACCTGGCCGGCATCCCTAGCACTCTTACAGGTAGGACCTTCCTCCAGAACCTCTCCTGAATTCAGTAAGGGGAGTTCTGTCAGGGAACCAAATTTATCAGACACTCAACCCGATACATCCGTAACTGCGGTAAAAGCGGTAACGCCTAGCCGTATGAAATCATTTGTACCGGTGCGAAAGTGTATAGAACAAAAAGAAAAGTGTATAGAACAAGGTCTTGAAAAGTGTATAGAACGCAGCGTTAGCAAAGACACTAAAAGGTGTATGGAACTTTCCAAAAAGAACAAAATCAAAATAATTTCAGACATCAATATCGATCGAGAAGCTCCCGACCCAACACCCTGTTACGAGGACATCTCGGACGAAGCGGACCCGCCGTCGCTCGAGAAGTGTCTGCGACTTAGAGAACTGGTGCATGAAACGATTACCAGTCAAGTTAACGCAAATAATTCAAAAAGTGTACCGAAGGACTCAATCATGAGTCTCGGTAAGAATCAAAAGACAGGCGACTTCCAAGGATCCTTGCAAGCAGACCCCGGCCCCTCAACCAGCAAGACGAATCCGAATGAACGTCCGTTAACTTGGAGTGACGAGGTAGAGAAGGCGGTTCACGGCAGCAATTTCGTGCAACAACTTAGCGAAATCCAATTTAAAGAATTAACACCGGAGCAGAAGATGGAAATTGACAACTTTGTTTCCCAATATGCAGCCGCCTTCAATAACTCCAGTATTGTCGCGAGACAATTGAATTTTACAAAACAAACATGTGAAACCTCTACTAATCAACCAGGCCCATCGAAAACTGCGACAGCAAAGGAAGCGGAATTCAAGATACCAAAGAAGACCCTCTCCTATAAGGCAGCGATTGGCAAAGCAGCCAAAACCATCAAGCCGATTGAGACCGTCAATCAGTATGAGAGTCTGTCAGAGGACGAAGTCCATGAAGTAGCCGATTCGGAATCGAATTCAGAATCCGAAAACAAGAAAAGAAAGAGGAAAACAAAGAGAGGCAGAGGAAGGCCCCCCAAAAAAGAGAGTGAAATCAAACAAAAGGAGTCACAACCAGGTCCTTCAAAGGAAGCGGCGGAGAAAACCTCTGGTAGCAAACCGAAGTCGTCAACCAAAATGTGTCCACCTCTAGTGATTGAGGGTAAAGTGGCCCAACATAAAACGATTTCGACATTGCTTAAAAATGATATGAAAGGGAATTTCGAAATCAAATACAACAACAGTTCTGTGGTCATCTTCACGCAACTGGACGCGGACCACGATACGATGAAAGGAAGACTGGCGGAGGAAAGCATTCCTTTCCACACCTACACCAAAAAAGAGGACAAATCACATGCTTTTGTCCTCAGAGGTTTGGCTCCCGATTTCGAACCAGAGGAGATCGCGGAAGAACTGGAAAAGTCTCATAAAATCTCGGCCAAGGAAATCTACCGAATGAACACTAAAGGCAGACCGCTGTTCCTTGTCATAACTCCACCAAACATAACGCTGGACTACTTAAACAAGAATGTTCGAGTAATCGATTCGACCAGGGTAATCTGGGAATTGCGGAAGCAGCAGAAGCCCATAATTCAGTGTCACAACTGCCAATTATGGGGACACGCTACTTCCAATTGTGGACGCAACCCAGTGTGTTTGAAATGCGCTGGCAATCACCCAACAAGAACTTGTACAAAGAGCCCTAATGAACCGGCCAAATGCGCTAATTGCGAAGGCGACCACCCGGCCAACGCATCGATTTGCCCGGTTTATGTTAAAAGATTACAATTCCTGGAGGATAAAAGATCTAAAACTAAACAAACATCGCAGCCAAGAAGGTTTGTTGAAGCTCCCATACCCACGAACAATCCGTGGAATAATCAAAACAAAGAACACATCGAAATAACCAGGCCAACGTACATTATTAATAACGAACAACAGTTCCCAGCCTTGCCAGGATCTTCAAACACGATAAGACCGGTAGTTGAGGCTCCAACAGCAGCTTCGCCAACCATACAACCGAACAACGCAGGTGGGTTCTCAAAACTAAACGCGCTGTTCAAAGAGCTGAATCAACTCGTAAATTTAGACGAACTGACGAGGGCGGTAACGGATCTCATCCAAGAGATGCGGCAAGCGTCCAACAAACTAGAAAAATTCATGGTCTATAACCGCTTTGTACAGAACATAGATAAGTATAATTTCTAAATTCAATTTATATCAAACCAGGTCGCACACAAAACATAGTATTAAAATTATATATTCAAATATAAGGGGAATAAAAGGTAAAAAGACCAGGTGGAACATTTTCTCAAAAGAAATAATCCCGATATAGTGTTCTTTGCAGAAACACTTCTAAATCCACCTGATTTGTTTGAAATTAAAAACAAAAATTACAGTATGTTTAGAAAGGATAGAATTACAAGGGGCGGGGGTCTTTTACTTTTAATTAAAAGGGATATGCAATTTAACTTGGTCAATAATATTATAACTAGTATCGAGAATATCGCGGTAAAAATTAACAAGAATCTGTTAATTGTCGGTGCCTATAACCCACCGCATATCTCACTAACGCAACCCGATCTACAAAATATAATGGATGCATTTGGCAAGGTAATCTTAATAGGTGACCTAAATGGCAAACATCCGGCGTGGGATGGCCACTGTTCCTCACCTAATTCCAATGGAAGGGCTCTCCAAAAGTTTTGCAACAATTCCAATTGCAATATTCTTTGTACGGAAGCGCCAACATTCTTCCCGTTCTCGGGAGAAACGCCAAGTACATTGGATATTGCAATTGTGAAGGACTTTAACGGAGTCACAAACATGGTAACACTAAACGCCTTGACGTCTGATCACGATCCTATATTGCTAAAGGTGGCACTGAAGCATTCTAGAACTGAGAGAGAAGTCAGTATGTTTAACTACTCGACCACAAACTGGGCTAAATTTCGCAACATCTTAAACACTAACGTTAGGATCCCAGAGAAAATCGAGACTAATAAGCAGCTTGATGACATACTGACTGAACTCATAGGTCAAATTGGACTTGCTAGGGACTCCACAACCAAAAAGACCAGAGTCTCTAACAATGCTGATGAACCACCGGAAGCAATATTGGACATGATCAATGAACGTAACCGACAGAGGAAACGATGGCAACAGACACGCGACACCACCTTCAAGAACGAGATGCAACGCCTTCAGAAGGATATTAATTATCAAATCAACTTATGGAGGAACCAGAAATGGGAAAACTTCATTAAAAACATTAAACCCGCATCTAATAACTTCTGGAGGACGGTGCGATCGTATACAAATAAACATCAGCATATTAACAAAATTTCCAAGAATGGAATTACGTTAACAGACACCGACAAGATTGCTGAAGCTTTTGGAGAGCAATTTCAGAATAATTTTCAAAACGCGATCGCGGACAGCGATTATCACGTGAATATTGCTGCTGAATGCGACTCGTTTTTAAAAAGTAAGGTCAAAACAAGACCCAAACTCACTTCAAAAGATGAACTTTGTAAAATTATTAAAACGTTAAAAATAAATACCGCTCCGGGTCCAGACAAAATTCACAATATTTTAATCAAAAATCTCCCTCCCAAATTGATAGAATTGCTTGCCAAATGCATCAATTATTCACTATCTTCTGGTTATTACCCGAAAAGATTCAAAACGGCGACGGTAATACCGATTAAAAAGGATGCAACAGGGAGAAATGAAGTCGATAACTTTCGTCCGATTTCGCTTCTAAGTAACATAGCCAAAATATATGACAAGGTAATACTAGATAGGTTGATGTCTGAAGAAGTAAACCTCAAGTTACTCCCATCAGAACAGTACGGGTTCCGACCGGAACACAGTACGGTTGCTCAACTGATCAGAGTGCTTGACTATGTCAGAACGGGATTCAGAAAGAGGAGACCCTCGATAATGATAACACTAGACATTAGAAAGGCGTTCGATTCTGTCTGGATTCCGGGTCTGATATATAAGCTGTTGAAACTTAGGATATCAGACTATCTAGTATTACTTCTGCACTCGTACTTGACTTGTAGAAACTTTTTAGTGAACATTCAAAACACCGAAGCAGGCCCATATAACATAGAAGCCGGGGTTCCTCAAGGTTCTGTATTGTCACCACTTTTATATTCACTGTTTACCAGTGACTTCCCGCGAGCCAAAACACATTTGACCGCTCTATATGCGGATGATGTAGCTCTGATACAAACAGCCACGTCGTCCGACATGGCACTGCAGAAACTTGAGATGTTTGTTAACAATAAAATCTTACCGTATCTCAATAATAATAAACTCGCCTTAAATGAAAACAAAACCGAGTATATGGCCCTGTCAGGGATGTTTAAAGCCAAAACTTACCTTTACAATAGATTAACCATTAATAACGTAACGACACAACCTTTAAACGCGTTGAAATATTTGGGCTATGTTATTGCACCAAACGCCAGACATCATTTACATATTAAACATACAATATGTAATGCGAACAAAGCCATCGGAGCGCTCTACCCGCTCATCAACAAGAATAGCGTCATGTCTGAAGCCAACAAGCTTCTGATATACAAACAATTGATTAGACCTACGCTATTGTATGGGTGTCCGGTCTTTTATAACACCACACAAAAACTTTATAACGACCTACAGGTCATACAAAACAAAATCCTTAGAATGTTCGTGTGGAACAGAAGAGATCGGTTCCCTAGGAATACGTGGTTACACGAGAGAACGGGGATGGAGACAATCAATGAATATGTAAAGAGACTATCTCAAAAGTTTTATAGATATAGTATACCGTTAGAGCTAAGGAACACTTTAGCAAGAACGGGGCATAGGTATGGGTTACTGCAAGGTGACTTAAGCCTATAACTTGCAACAAAATATCTATCTATTGTTTTATTTATTTATTTATACATCCTTATTTTAATTTTACAAGATCTTTTACAATTTTATTTATACACCCAAAGAATTTTATTTATACATATACAAATCCGTAATCTATACACCTTTTAAATCTACGAGTGAATGAAGAATGTATGTATTTAAGTGTGTAAGGAGTATGAATGAGAACCTCACAAACTAAATAGAGCTAAACCCCTTCATTGTGCGACCCTGTTTTTCTATGTTTTCAGGGACAATCATTATTTAAACTAATAGGGAATCCTTATTGTACTTATACTACTGTTACGGGACAAACGGTTATAGACCTTTGACTACAGAAGGGCAGATAATGCGTTAGCAAGGAGCTGCCAGACGAAGGAGGACAATGGGGAAAGAGAAGAAATGGGTTCCATCCAGAACATCGGAGGGCTTGTAAATCCAAGCCATGCACCCATACTTCTTTTATATTAAAACTGTATTGTACAATTTTTGAATAAAGAGTTTTTTAAAAAAAAAAAAATTCTTAAGGGTTTACATCAAAATAATCTATAGCCTTTTGATCCTAAGCCTTTTCTCTTATTAATTTAAATAAATCAAACTCTTTAGAATAATGTTCAAACATTTTTTCGGACAAATATATTATATTATAATCGTAATAAATAAACAAACGGTAACATGTCTGCCCTGGAATGATAACTCATCTGCAATACATGAAAGACACCTAAAGCAAGAATGTTATTGAGTTTCAACTTGTTATATTATATGTGTGATCATTTTTATGAGAAATAATAATAGTTTAGAATAATACGTCGTTATATTTCCAGCGAAAATGGGAGTCTCTCATAAAATTTCTTATACCGTTTTGTTCCAATATTTAAATACATATATTTTACATATATTTGGTATGTAGTAAAAGTTTAATATAAACGTATAAAAAACTACAAGTATAATGTTCTATTTTCTAGTACTTGATCACAAGAAGACAAACAATATATCGTAAATACCGTCATTTTTGTTTAAATAAAACTTTTTGTGTCTATGTGTTAAACGTGTGCCCTCTTTCTTCACGTCAACTAACCGTGAATAAAAATCTATAACAATATAGATAAACATCTACTCCCGCCGATTACACGCGCTTGCTTTAAAACATAGCGAGTGTACCTTAAGAGAGTCATACCTACTCCCGCCGATTACACGCGCTTGCTTTAAAACATAGCGAGTGTACCTTAAGAGAGTCATACCTACTCCCGCCGATTACACGCGCTTGCTTTAAAACATAGCGAGTGTACCTTAAGAGAGTCATACCTACTCCCGCCGATTACACGCGCCTTAAAAGATAGTATATTAAGTGCGGAAAAAAGTGAGTAAGTAATTTTAATTTAAAAATAATTTTATGGATCGAGTTTCTTTTTCATTTTAAAGGTGTATAGAATGTTTTTGTTTAAAAAATTTATAATAATACCTACCACGAAAAAAATAGTTGTTTGGATAGGATAGAGATTCTTTTTCATTTTAAAGTTGTATAGAATGTTTTTGTTTAAAAAATTTCTAATAATACCTACCACGAAAAAAATAGTTGTTTGGATAGGATAGAGATTCTTTTTCATTTTAAAGGTGTATAGAATGTTTTTGTTTAAAAAATTTCTAATAATACCTACCACGAAAAAATAATTTTATGGATAGGATAGAGTTTCGAGTTTCTTTTTCATTTTAAAGGTGTATAGAATGTTTTTGTTTAAAAAATTTCTAATAATACCTACCACGAAAAAAATAGTTGTTTGGATAGGATAGAGATTCTTTTTCATTTTAAAGGTGTATAGAATGTTTTTGTTTAAAAATTTCTAATAATACCTACCACGAAAAAAATAGTTGTTTGGATAGGATAGAGATTCTTTTTCATTTTAAAGGTGTATAGAATGTTTTTGTTTAAAAAATTTTAATATTACCTACCAAAAACTTAAACATAAAAACTGTGCCATTTGAAAAGTGTATAGAACAAGTTTATAAAAAAAAAACCGTTTTCGGTATACAATTATACCGAAAACGGTTTTTTCTTTTAACGTAAAAAATACGTAAGAATATAAAGGGGCCTCGTCTAATCGACAAGACGAATCCCCAAGCTAAGGGCTGAGTCTCAATAGATCGCAGCGTGGAAACTGCTCTACCAGGTACAACACCCTGCCAGGTACGTAAGTCGTCTACAGACAATTCCGAGTTTCAACATCGAAATAAATTTTTTACCCATATTCGTCTATTAGAAGATCATGTCGAACATAGCAAGGATCGATCCCACCGTCGACAGTTGATCTCATATAGAAATAGGGCTCGTGCGACGATCGTAGCAAAAACTACGACCGCCTAGTAAAGTCACATTGTTTTGAGCCTTTCGACTCTCGAAACTCCAAGAGATATCGTTGCCACCTTTGACTAGAAAGGATACGGCCTTAGAGGCGTTCAGGCATAATCCCACGGATGGTAGCTTCGCACCATTACCCGCTCGAGTAAGTGCGTCAACCAAATGTCCGAACCTGCGGTTCCTCTCGTACTGAGCAGGATTACTATCGCAACGACGAGTCATCAGTAGGGTAAAACTAACCTGTCTCACGACGGTCTAAACCCAGCTCACGTTCCCTTTAGACGGGTGAACTAGTTGAAGCGCCACAACATTGTGGCTGTTTTTCCTATGTATATATATTTATAAATATTAGTTATAAAAAATCTGTTATTGTAAAATGTAGTGACAATTAAAAATGGTATACTTTGTATTTATTTTGTTGCTGCGAACCTCGCTGCGCTCGGCACGCAGTGATGGATTTTTTAAATATAGTCTGTATTACAATAATGTTAAGCTATATAAGAAACTGTAATAAAATGAAAAATTTAGGAAAAAAATAAAATGATTATAAAATAAAATATTTACTTATAAGTTTTATGCATTAAAATATAATTTGTATTTATTTTGTTTCTGCGAACCTCGCTACGCTCGGCACGCAGTGATATATTTATAAAATATGTAAATTTAAACATATTATAAGATTAATTATGTACTTACTTTAAAATTATTGTTGTACTATAAATATTCTTCTTCAATATTTTCATCGATGTTTAAATGCAGAACCTGAAAATATTAATTAAATTTGTTTCGACTTTCCTTGGTCTCAACAGCATTATTATTAAAAATGGTATACTTTGTATTTACTTTGTTTTGAAATAAAATCTGTATTACAAAAGTGCTTAACTATATAAGAAACTAAAATAAATTGAAAAGTTTAGGAAAAAAATTGTTTAAAAATATTTAATTATAAGTTTTATGCATTAAAATTTAATTTGTATTTATTTTGTTTCTGCGAACCTCGCTACGCTCGGCACGCAGTGATATATTTATAAAATTTGTAAATTTAAAGATATACTAAGATTAATAAGGTACTTACTTTAAAATTATTATAGTCCAATAGATATTCTTCTTTAGTATTTCCATAAATGTTAAAATGCAGAACCTAAAAATATTAATTAAAACTGTTTCGACCTTCCTTGGTCTCATCAGCATTATATGGTTCTTGAAAAAGAACAATAATGGACAGTTTTTTATGTGATCAAAAAAAACTGCCAAATAATATTTATAATTAAATTAAATTTAAAAATATTTTAAATATTATGAATGTAAAAATAGAAAATTGTTAGGCGAATACCAAATATCATATTTATAAGATAAACAAATATTGATTTGCGGGATGAAAAGAACTACTTACCTCGTACTGATGAGACACAATAATGTCGAAGTACGAGTAGTGTGCTTCCTGTTAATTTGCAAATCGACAGAGATGGTTTTAAGCTTTTAACCTTTGGTAAAGGTAGAAAAAACCATGTTCAAGTAAAACATACGTTTACTTGCAAGATCTGCTGTAAACATTTCAATAGTTCGATACAGCTGCACAAACATAATGAATCAACGCATAAGAAAATAATTTATGCTTGAAAATACTGCCCAGAGATTTTAAATTCGAACAGCAATCGAAAAGTTCATTATTATTCTGTAGTCATATACCCAACCCTTAGAAAATGTTAGATGAAAACCAAATATCATATTTGTAAGTTAAACAAATACTTATCTACGGGATGAAAAGAACTACTTACCTCGTACTGATGAGACACAATAATGTCGAAGTACGAGTAATGTACTTCTTGTTAATTTGCAAATCGACAGAGATGGTTTTTAAGCCTTTAACCTTTGGTAAAGGTAGAAAAACCCATGTTGAAGTAAAGCATATGTTTACTTGCAACATTTACTGTATAACGTTTAACAGTTTAGTACAGTTGTACAAACATAAAGAATCAAAGAAAAGAAAATAATTTATGCTTGAGAATACTGCCCAGAGATTTTAGATTCGAAAAGCAATCGAAAAGTTCATTATTATTCTGTAGTCATATACCCAACTCTTAGAAAATGTTAGAAGAAAACCAAATATCATATTTGTAAGATAAACAAATACTTATCTACGGGATGAAAAGAACTACTTACCTCGTACTGATGAGACACAATAATGTCGAAGTACGAGTAGTGTGCTTCCTGTTAATTTGCAAATCGACAGAGATGGTTTTAAGCCTTTAACCTTTGGTAAAGGTAGAAAAAACCATGTTCAAGTAAAACATACGTTTACTTGCAAGATCTGCTGTAAACATTTCAATAGTTCGATACAGCTGCACAAACATAATGAATCAACGCATAAGAAAATAATTTATGCTTGAAAATACTGCCCAGAGATTTTAAATTCGAACAGCAATCGAAAAGTTCATTATTATTCTGTAGTCATATACCCAACCCTTAGAAAATGTTAGATGAAAACCAAATATCATATTTGTAAGTTAAACAAATACTTATCTACGGGATGAAAAGAACTACTTACCTCGTACTGATGAGACACAATAATGTCGAAGTACGAGTAGTGTGCTTCCTGTTAATTTGCAAATCGACAGAGATGGTTTTAAGCCTTTAACCTTTGGTAAAGGTAGAAAAACCCATGTTGAAGTAAAGCATATGTTTACTTGCAACATTTACTGTATAACGTTTAACAGTTTAGTACAGTTGTACAAACATAAAGAATCAAAGAAAAGAAAATAATTTATGCTTGAGAATACTGCCCAGAGATTTTAGATTCGAAAAGCAATCGAAAAGTTCATTATTATTCTGTAGTCATATACCCAACTCTTAGAAAATGTTAGAAGAAAACCAAATATCATATTTGTAAGATAAACAAATACTTATCTACGGGATGAAAAGAACTACTTACCTCGTACTGATGAGACACAATAATGTCGAAGTACGAGTAGTGTGCTTCCTGTTAATTTGCAAATCGACAGAGATGGTTTTAAGCCTTTAACCTTTGGTAAAGGTAGAAAACCCATGTTCAAGTAAAACATACGTTTACTTGCAAGATCTGCTGTAAACATTTCAATAGTTCGATACAGCTGCACAAACATAATGAATCAACGCATAAGAAAATAATTTATGCTTGAAAATACTGCCCAGAGATTTTAAATTCGAACAGCAATCGAAAAGTTCATTATTATTCTGTAGTCATATACCCAACCCTTAGAAAATGTTAGATGAAAACCAAATATCATATTTGTAAGTTAAACAAATACTTATCTACGGGATGAAAAGAACTACTTACCTCGTACTGATGAGACACAATAATGTCGAAGTACGAGTAGTGTGCTTCCTGTTAATTTGCAAATCGACAGAGATGGTTTTAAGCCTTTAACCTTTGGTAAAGGTAGAAAAAACCATGTTCAAGTAAAACATACGTTTACTTGCAAGATCTGCTGTAAACATTTCAATAGTTCGATACAGCTGCACAAACATAATGAATCAACGCATAAGAAAATAATTTATGCTTGAAAATACTGCCCAGAGATTTTAAATTCGAACAGCAATCGAAAAGTTCATTATTATTCTGTAGTCATATACCCAACCCTTAGAAAATGTTAGATGAAAACCAAATATCATATTTGTAAGTTAAACAAATACTTATCTACGGGATGAAAAGAACTACTTACCTCGTACTGATGAGACACAATAATGTCGAAGTACGAGTAGTGTGCTTCCTGTTAATTTGCAAATCGACAGAGATGGTTTTAAGCCTTTAACCTTTGGTAAAGGTAGAAAAACCCATGTTCAAGTAAAACATACGTTTACTTGCAAGATCTGCTGTAAACATTTCAATAGTTCGATACAGCTGCACAAACATAATGAATCAACGCATAAGAAAATAATTTATGCTTGAAAATACTGCCCAGAGATTTTAAATTCGAACAGCAATCGAAAAGTTCATTATTATTCTGTAGTCATATACCCAACCCTTAGAAAATGTTAGATGAAAACCAAATATCATATTTGTAAGTTAAACAAATACTTATCTACGGGATGAAAAGAACTACTTACCTCGTACTGATGAGACACAATAATGTCGAAGTACGAGTAGTGTGCTTCCTGTTAATTTGCAAATCGACAGAGATGGTTTTAAGCCTTTAACCTTTGGTAAAGGTAGAAAAACCCATGTTGAAGTAAAGCATATGTTTACTTGCAACATTTACTGTATAACGTTTAACAGTTTAGTACAGTTGTACAAACATAAAGAATCAAAGAAAAGAAAATAATTTATGCTTGAGAATACTGCCCAGAGATTTTAGATTCGAAAAGCAATCGAAAAGTTCATTATTATTCTGTAGTCATATACCCAACTCTTAGAAAATGTTAGATGAAAACCAAATATCATATTTGTAAGATAAACCAATACTAATCTGCGGAATGAAAAGAACTACTTACCTCGTACTGATGAGATACAATAATGTCGAAGTATGAGTAGTGTGCTTCCTGTTAATTTGCAAATTGGCAGAGATGGGTTTAAGTATCGATGAAGTAGGTCGTCATTACGCTTTCTATTGGGATATAATTCAATATCCGTTGGGGCAAATAGCCCAGGAAGTAGTTGTTTTTTTATAGAAAACGGTCATGGGATATAATACTAGATCCACATTAAGGGGAGACTCTTCCCCTTGAAAGACGGCAGCGATTTCGCTTCGACTTTCGGGCAAATTGTAGTTACGTGGTTGATAGTTTATGTTACCTTGTGCAAGGATACCTACTATAAATTTAAATATTATAAATGTAAAAATAGAATGCTGAATTTTTTAAATTTAATTTAAAATATTATTTTTGTTTGAATGAATGTCTATAAATTTTGTACGCTAAGAATATTAAAACAGAAATTAAATATTTATTTGAATAGTTAAGTGCCATGAAAATTTTTAGATATATTAAAACAGGAACAGATGAAAATTGAATTTTATAAGAAAATCATGATAAAGTATTAATTTTCACAATTGTTTAAATTAAAAAATAAAATTAAAACTTTTTATTATTTGTATGAAAATAAATATTGATTATAATAAAAATTAATAAATAAAAACTTGTATTGTTTACAATTTATATAAAGTTTTTTTAAATGTTAAGATTATTTTTTTGTTTTTTGTTTTTTTGTTTTTTTTTTTAATTTTTTGTCTTATTTTTTTTTGTTTTATTTTTTTTTGTTTTTTTTTTTTTTTATTTTTATCTTTTTTGTTTGTTTTTTATATTTTTTCTTTTGTAAATTGTTTCTATACCTTACAATTTATTATACAAACTATTATCATTATATGTACAATTATTTCATAATATTTGGCGCATATTTGCTACATTCAACAAATATTGTAAATTGCATTAAATTTTTTTAAATTATATGGAGTTAGGCAGTTTAACTGTGCTATCTTTTTAAAAATTTATTAATAGGCACAATATTACAAAAGTATGATTAGGATGTAAATATTTAAATGTATAATTTACTCCTTTTTATTATCAACTTTGTAGGTACCATATAATAATAAAGTATAGCAAGTTATAAAAACTCCAAATGTATTACGATGTGAGTGTATTTATGAAAATAGTTTTTATATTTTATTATTAAATTTGCAAAGTTGTATCGAGTTATGGTATTTTGGTTTTAGTTATTCAATAAAACTAAAGCAGTAAATTTATCGATTTTAACTATATTTTATAAACTTTGCTTAATAATAAATAAACATATTCATAAATAAAATGGTAAACATTTTATGAAACAATTTGTGTAGATATGATAATGTTTGTTGAATTAAAAGCATATAATGTAGCCAAATTTACATAAAAATTTGAGAAATAATAGTTTGAAAATGCAAACAATAATTATGACAAAAGTGGTGATATAGAAACATTTAAATATAAATTTACAAATATGATTTTTAGCCAATGCAAGTTTAATATTAATTAATTCATAGATGGTCAAAATTAAAAAAATAGTTTGATTGAAAAAGGTTTTGTTTTTATTTTTTAATTTAAAAAATTGAATAGAAAAATTTTTTTTACGGTATTTTAGCAATTTCAATTTTAGCATCATTGTACTTGCAAAAAATATATCTAAAGTTAAACATATTTATTATAGTACACATATGAAAACTATTCTTAACATGCAAATTTGATAGACAAAATAATTATCTCAAATCAAGCCAATACAGAAGAATAGAAAAAAATGTGAATAAAGACTTTAAAGTATTATTATTATTGAGTTATAGAAAAAAATTGGAAATTAATGAATATAAATTGTCCATAAAGCAAAAAGATAAATCATGTACAATAGAAAAAGTAACAGTTTAATAACAAAAATATATTTTCGGCTCGGGAGATGTATGAATTTTTATTGATGACAAATAAAATATCATAAAATTACAAAGTTGAAATGTAAATAAAAATGATGTATTAATATTTAAAAATAATTAATCATAGTATTATTTGATAATGTAGTTGTATGTTAATTAATTTAACAATACATTTAAATAAAAATGATGTATCAATGTTGAAAAATAAATATTTTTGAAGTGTTATATGACAATATATTTGTATGTCAATGAATATAACAATAAATGTAAGTGATATTAAATGTCATCAAATAAAAAGGGGTTCTGTAAAGTTCGAAAATGATAATGAAATGATTAGTTTGATAACAAAAAATAAATGTTTATATAATATAAATAAAGTATATATATAAAGTATAAAGAGTTTTCTTTTATTAATTGGCACTACCCCAATATATATGGTTTAATACCTTATCAGTCAGCAAACAAATTACCTTTACCTATATAAATAAATATATTTATACAATTGTTATATAATTTATATAACATAAAAAATAAAAATGTTGAGAAATAATTGTTGAATTTAATTAAATATAAATAAAATAAAAAATGTTTAAGATTAGATAACAAATTAAACTTTGAATAAAAAGTAAAATAAATACGGAAAATATGAATATGTATGAATACATTTTTGTTACGAAACCGTTAAGTAAAAAAATAATTGTAAATTAATTTTACAAAAAATTCTACCATATTAGTAAAAGTTTACAATAAATTTAGTAAATATTATATAAATGAAATAAACGATTAATTTTTTCAAATTAATTGAAATCATTATGTTGTAATTTATTATCTGAAAACCAATTACATGTATTTAAAAAATAGTTTAAATGATCTAGTTGTATCATTTTAAATCAAAATAATGAAAAAATTTTCAATTGTACATTTAACAAGCTTTACAAAATGTAAAATTTATTATTATAATCTGAAATAATGGAAAAGTTTTGGTAAAATATGGAAATTTTAATGGACAATTTTTTTTAGATATAAAATTAAATACAATCAAGAGTTTATAAAAAGAATTTGATTTAAATATGTTCATTCCTTTTTATATACTTATAGGAAAACAACGTTTTTTGGATTTTTATAGATTTTGAATTTTTTTTTGATTTTTTAGATTTTTAATTTTTTTTGGATTTTATATTTTTTTAAATTTTTTTTGGGTCCTACTTCATTATATAACAAAAAATAAAATGAAATATGCAAAGTAAATATAAGAAAAATGATAAAAATAATAAAATAAATGACAAATAATGTAAAGACAAAAATTAAAAGTTATTATTTGTTGTTATATAATGAAGTTGGGTTTTTAATATTTTTTTAAATGAACAGAATGGAGCACAGTTAATCCGAATCGTCACTACTCGATGGTACTCGCTTTTTGATTGGACCGATCTTACCGATTCTTTCCGTGGTTAAACGTGAAGTACCTGGCATGTCGCCTCTGGATACACGAGACGCGAGTTTACGTCTCGTGTAATCAGGGACGCCACCTTGCCAGAAACGGTCCATATCAACAGTAGTAACTGGATTTGGTTGGGGTAACGATAGTTTACGAGGCGGCGGAGGCGGTGGCGGTAAAATCGGCGGAACTCTAATTTCTCCCCAATTGATGTTGTTTAAAATTTCATTTACCTCAAAATTGTTTAATTCATTTAATAATTCAGAATCACTATCGTTACCTTCGTCCAAATCCCCACCAATAGAGTTATTAATGTTAGACTGACGATTAACATTGTCTTCTGCACCATCAGAAAAAGAAGTCAAATTAATTCGAAGTCTTTTCCTGTTGTTGCGGAAGGCGACGAAATTCGTCAGTGGCATGCCTACACAATCATTATCATTCACAGAATCCAGAATTTCGAAGTAAACGACATTTCTGGTGAAACATCGTCTACCCCGAAACTTGAATGATCCCTGCTGATTACCTTCGGCAACTAAGACGCGAACATTTTCGGCGGAGCCGACACGCGAAAATGCCACGTAAAGTTGACCGTGAGTAAAACAGGGAGCATTCAAGTATATACCTGCCTTAGTTAATGATTGGCCTTGAGACTTGTTTATGGTAATACCATAAGCAAGCCGCACGGAAACTGCGTGCGAATCATTTCCTTTGGGAGCATTGTATCTCGTGCTATCATTCTTATCTTTGGTAATATGACCTTTCGGCCGATATTAACGCCGAAAAGAACTTCGCACTCGATTGTATGATCACCTAGGGAAATGATTCGAATCCTCGTGCCATTACATAAGCCGTCCTCGATGTCGAGGTTACGGAGAAGCATAACAATCGCACCTACTTTAAGCCTTAATTCATGCGGCGGTAGCGACGCAGAATGTATTGAGTTCAAAAGATCTGTGGTAACATGAAAATCGTCATCGACATCCCTTTTGTACTCATCAATACTATAATAAGTACGTGTTTCTTGATCCATTATCTTATCAAGAATAATTTCGTTAATTTCATTAACGGATGCATTAGTTGGACAGAGTATAGCACGAGTGCCATTCTCCATACAACTAAAGTCGTTTCCATAAACGAAACTAATCAATTGATCGATATTGGACACAAGAAACATTTTCGGGATTTCGATGAGATCTTGAGGCAATACTCCGGATACCGTTGAATTCGGATGCAAGGTAACGTATTGAACATTACCATCACCCAAATCCAACAACCATTCGGAGTACGTCTTATTACCAAGATCAGGATATTTTCGGTGAAATTGTCGTGCTCTCATGTTAATGGTGAGGTGAAACGTAGTAAAAGAACCCCAAAGAATACTCCGTTTCAAACACGAGTTCGTTATGTCTCTCTTATGACCCCCAATAATAACCGGTAGAGTCTGTCTAAAGTCCCCACCGAAAAGGCAGCATTTGCCACCCATCGGTAAGGGACTCTTGGTGATATCTTTAAGATATCGATCGACTGCCTCTACGGCATTTTTGGGTGTCATAGGAGATTCATCCCATACTATCAAAACCACGTCATTAATTATAGCTCGGCTTCTATCGGATTCTATGGCCCAACCGGGCATGGTATCGTCCGTTATATTAATTGGCAGTTTGAATGCTCTATGTACCGTGGAACCGCCGACCAATAAATTGGCAGCGATTCCGGTCCACGCCACCGCAATGGTGGATTTGTGGAAGTACATAGGTATAGCCTTCAATAGACAATTATATAAGAACGTTTTACCAGTCCCTCCAGGCCCATCAACATAAAATAAACGCTCGTTTACATAATTATCGTTATCCTGATCTTGTACGTCGTTTACTTTACGAATGAGCTCTTGAGGAGTTGGCACGTCTATGATTTTCGCTATTACCTTTACAATTTTCAAAAGACTCGTTTTTGATCTGAATTCAGATCTGACGGGTCAAACTGAAAATTGTTGACATCAGCTTGTGACGGTTGACGCCGCAAAGCAATAGGTAAATCATTATCGTATTCTATACCATAATCATAATTAAGATTGCCATTAATACCATTATCAGCTTGGGAAACGCGATTAACAGCACCATCTCCATTGTTGTTATCATTATATAATGGACGTATACCCAACGCTGCGATAGTCAAATGATCCCGGTTTCTTTTTAAAATTGTTTCAATTTCTTTCAGGGCTTTTTCCTCCGCACTTTTTAATGAAAGACGATCCAAATGAATGAAATCATCAATCATATATTTACAGAATTGGCGCCAAATTTCATTATATTCTGTAAAGCCCTCGTCGTTTGATACACAACAATAGAGTGCAAAAAGCTTTCGCATTTTACGTGGGTGCTGTTTTAGAACGGCCTCTCTCAAAACACGTTCAAATTCATCGGTTTGACGAATATAATTTTTATACCGACATGCTTCTTCGAAAGTGTTGGCCATTGTACCGTCTTCTTCATTAATTATTTTTAATTGTTGAAACGATGTCGCTCCTCTGGTACGTGATAGTAAAATTCTTAAGAAAAATAGTTCCATTAGCCCCGGGACAGGGCAGATATCGATCATACATCCTATTTGCTTACTTACTTGGCGCCTGGCTTGCCATCTGCCTTCTTTATTATTCCATGTATAATGTTCTGGTATTTCTGGATATAAGTAAGCTCGAGCGACAACGTCGTGCGTATTTAAAAAGAAGTAAGCTTCCAACTTTGAGCGTAATTGCAAACGCCTTTCAATGTTATCGGCTTCTTCTAATTCATCGTACATTATTGTTCTTTCACCCGGGAGGTGTACAGGTAACGCCATCACCGAGTGGGAGCGATCGTGCATTTTATACTCAAAAATTCTCCACATCGCTTCCATCGCACTTACATACCTATAATCTTGGTATTCTTTAATTTCGTCTATTACGATTCCATCTGTTGTTTGCAATTGAGCATCCGCTTGAGTGTTAATCTCATTATTACCGTCACCTGTTACGCGAAGGGTTATGGAATCCGAGCCTTTTTGTATGTATTTATGTAGATATTTCATTGAGTAGAGAGATCCTACCACTTCGATATTTATGTGACATTGATATTTGCTTAATAAATAAGCATTGTAAGGTACAATCCTTCTGTTGGTAACCCTACATCCCAATGAATCTACGTAAATCGTCCTGCCATCGTCAGGACGTTTATACTCCGGTCTCTTATTATCACCTTCATGAAGAGTTGTATGGGGCCTATAAGGTTTTGGATAAAACTTCTTACATTTCCCATTCAACATACATTTAGCTGACATATTTAAGATTCCGCATGGTGCATGTACATGATATTCTTTTACTAAACTGTATAAAACCGGCTGAGTATGCCTGTCTGGTATATATGCTTGTACAATTCTATCGACGGTATCAACATCCAACACTTTGTCATCGATATGCATAGTTAAAACTATATGTGCATGCGGTAAACCTCTTTTTGAAATTCGATGACGTAGTGGTAGTTTTTTATTACTCCGAAAATTTGTTTTTGCGTTAAGTCGTCCATTAATTCGAGTAATTTTGCATGGAATACTCTACAAACCAAATCAGGTCTGTTTTCCCATTTTTGTCTTTCACCAAGATTATCTATAATTTCGGGCCACCTCGGGTTACAAGTCATCGTAATAAACAAATCTGGCTTACCATGTCGGCCAATGACCGTCATAGCATCCAAATATTGTCTCTGACGATTACGTTCACTACCTTGAAACGAAGTTGGAAGTAAAACGATCCTTCGTCCAATCTCGTTCAAATGACGTTCTTGGCGATGAGCGTTTAAACGTCGCAAAATCGTTTCACTGGCAACTCGAAATTTATCTTGGTTTTGTCTGAGGAACCATAATCTATTAGACTCTATCTTGCACCATGCGTCAACAATGAATTGTTGGAATAGTTTTCCACCAGAATGTAATGTGGAAAAACCATCTCGTATTTGCATACGGTACCTATAATATTCATTGAAGGTTATTGTTTTTGGTCTATTATTGCGGTTTAATCTACCGTCTGTGTATCTGTATTCTGGGGAGTAACCATTATCTCCTTCTGGAAATAACAGTGGATACACCATTGGGTCAGCTAAGGGTGAGAGGTTTTTGAGTTGGTGATGCCTTCTTTCTGGCTGAGACGCGGATGGGTTATGTGGATATAATACTAGATCCACATTAAAGGGAGGCTCTTCCCCTTGAAAGACGGCAGCGATTTCGCTCCGACTTTCGGGCAAATTGTAGTTACGCCGTTGATAGTTTATGTTACCTTGTGCAACGATACCCACTATTAACCTACGTTCAGTTTCGTCATCATCAATCAATCGTTGACGTTCATCTTGCAACATTTCCCTATCGTTTTGTATGCACGAATAAATCTATTACATGCCCTTAATGCATCTTCTACTATTTTAAGAGTAGCCGGAGACACTCGAGCACGTAAAAGTCATTACGATGCTCAAGAGCCTCTGCACTATCCAAAAATAGTAGTGATTCAATGTGGGATTCCTCAAGTCTTGACTCGAGGGAATCCCACCAAGCATGTGATAAACTTGCCCGCACACACTAAAATTCCAGTGCCCTTGTGCTCCACGTAAGTCCATTGCAGGCTGGCTAGTTTTAAACGAAGCCATCGCAAAGAGGCTGTTGATGGCACGTATTTCCTGCCTAAACTCTGCCGAGTTTAAGTACAAATTCCTAATAGAATTAGGCCATTGACTTAAACGCGGCAGAGTATAAGCCCCATCTTTGCAACAACTAAGCCGAACGTTCCGACGATTTTTTCTTGCCGGAAAAAAATAGAGCACCACAATGAAGACACATCTCAGTCAGTAATCCCAAGTGAAATGGGTCTTCACCGAGATGCTCTATTTGTTCGTCCGTCCTAGTCATTGCAAATTTATGGGTAACACGTAGCGGCACAACAGCATGTCTGCGACGTCTTTGTCCCCTCTGAATATCCTCACGTGGATTAACAGGTTCTGGAGGAGGCATTAGTTCTCCGTCGGTAGGATGTTGTTCGACGGAGACTATTGATGCATTAACGACAGGAGTTACATTACGAGAAGAACGTTGTGAATTAACTGGTGATGACGGTATAGTCGAAGAAATCGGAAGCGGACTCGAAGGTCTGACGAGCGTCAAACTATGATTGCTCGCGCTACTAAGAGAACGCGTTAAACGCCTTGTCGTAGGAGCACGAACAGTCATAGTATTATTCGCCAAATCAGTAAACAGTCGAGTCAAAGATACCACCAAGTTGCGTTGACATGGATTAACTCTGCGTTCAGTACGTCTATAGTATTGACTTGTTTGAGATATAAATTTTTTATTATAAGTAGGCATTATTACTTACATTAAGGTGCACCTAATTAATCTGTAAAAAAATAAAAAAGAAATACATAAAAACAAATATTGATATCATTTTAAACGATCATATGTCATATTTAACTGTTAAATGTTATTTTTAACTATCAAACTTTAAAGTTATATACTCAATGGTGTTATATAGTTATTTTATAATTATACATGAAATGACATTTTTTAAGAAATTTTATTTTAAAAATCTTTAAAATTATATATCAAATAATATTTAATGGAAACTTTAGAGTTATATATTAAATGGCATTTACCACCTGAAAATACATTGAAAATTTACTGTACAAAAAACTTATATACTTGTATAAATATGTAACAAATGAAACTAAATTTTTATTAGATGAAATTTTTTTTTGACATTTAATCCGATAAGTAATGCTAAATTGATGAATTTTTATACCAATAGATAAATAAAATAAATTACAAATTTTTGAAACAATTATGGTTTTAAATGTATTTAATGTTTGACATAATTAAAGATAAATGGCACTAAATATCGGCAACACACAAAATACATTTATATTTTACTAAGAGAACACGTGTATTGGAACAAAAGAAAACGAATTTTTTCTATTACATAATTTGTAAATTCAAAATAATATGATTAACTTTTAATTAAATTAAAAAGAAATAGGTTTAAAATTTATAAATGCATTGTTTAAGTCATTTTTTGATAAAACGGTAAAATTGTGGTAAGTAAAGTTTATTATTAATTTATATAACATAAATAACATAAATTTTAATAAAAATTATTGAAGAAAAAGGTTTCATGCAAATTGCACTAAATTGCACTACAAATTATAGGAAATTGAATTTAATATTTTATAATTTGGTAATTTATAATTTGGTAATTTATAATTACGTTAAACTATTAAGAATAATAGAAAACTCTTGCGTTTTAACAAAACTTTCAATATTTATTAAAAAATAGCTTTTTTAACCTCAATAACGACCGTTTCACTGATTAACATTGTTATTGAGGTTAAAAAAGAAATTTTTTAAATAAATATTGGAAGTTTTGTTAAAACGAAGGGTTTTCTATTATTCTTAATAAGATGGACTCCCAAAAAGTATGGGTTAGTATAATCAATTATGTTAAACTTTTAAATGATTTAAAAAAATGCTATTTAAAATGATTTTATATATTATTTATATATATTTATATATAATTATTAAAATGGTTTTATCATGAAACAATTAGAAAATGTACAAATTAAAACTTCTACCGCCTATAGGGGTACATGGAAAAAGATAATAGATGCTTTAAGAACAGTTTATTGTAATACGGGGTACATAAAAAAATTTGGTAGAAAAAGAAAAGAATTTTTTACCAAACATTTAGTACGGATGCTTATAAACAAAGTTGGTAGACAGTAAAAAGACTTTTTAATCAAAAATGTAATACGGGATATATTAAAAAAGTTGGTACATAATAAAAAAGGTATTTTAACTAAAAATTTAGTAAAGGTGTTTATAAAAATAGTTGGCAGACAGTAAAAAAACTGTTATAACCAAATATGTAGTCTTGGGTAGATTAAAAAAGTTATGTAACAGTTAAAAAACCTTTTTAACCAAAAATGTAGTAAAGGGATACATCAAAAAAGTTGGTAGAAAACAAAAAGACTTTTTAACCACAAATATAGTAAGGAGATACATCAAAGAAGTTGTTAAAGAGTAAAAAGACTTTAACAAACAAAAATGTAGTACATAGTACATCAAAAAAGTTGTTAGACAGCAAAAAGACTATTTTAACTAAAAATGTAGTAATAAATATATCAAAAAAGTTGTAAGACAGTAAAAAGAAGTTTATAACTAAATATGTAGTAAGGGTATACATCAAAAAAGTTGTTAAACAACAAAAAAACTTTTTTAACCACAAATATAGTAAGGAGATACATTAAAAAAATTGTTAGACAGCATAAAGACTATTTTAACTAAAAATGTAGTAATAAATATATCAAAAAAGTTGTAAGACAGTAAAAAAAGTTTATAACCAAAAATGTAGTACTGAGTACATCAAAAAGTCATGTAACAGTTAAAAGACTTTCTCAACCAAAAATGTAGTAGGGGATACATCAAAAAAGTTGGTAGACAGCAAAAAACTATTTTAACTAAAAATGTGATAAGGTGTATATCAAAAAAAGTTGTTAAAAAGTAAAAAGACTTTTACAACCAAAAATTTAGTATCTGGTACATTAAAAAAGTTATGTAACAGTTAAAAGACTTTTTTAACCACAAATATAGTAGGGAGATACATCAAAGAAGTTGTTTTAGAGTAAAAACACTTTTATAATTAAAAATGTAGTACCTGGTACATCAAAAAATTTATGTAACAGTTAAAAGACTTTTTTAACCACAAATATAGTAAGGAGATACATCAAAGAAGTTGTTTTAGAGTAAAAACACTTTTATAATTAAAAATGTAGTACCTGGTACATCAAAAAAGTTATGTAACAGTTAAAAGACTTTTTTAACCACAAATATAGTAAGGAGATACATCAAAGAAGTTGTTTTAGAGTAAAAACACTTTTATAATTAAAAATGTAGTACTTGGTACATCAAAAAAGTTATGTAACAGTTAAAAGATTTTTTAACCACAAATATAGTAGGGAGATACATCAAAGAAGTTGTTTTAGAGTAAAAACACTTTTATAATTAAAAATGTAGTACCTGGTACATCAAAAAAGTTATGAAACAGTTAAAAGACTTTTTTAACCACAAATATAGTAGGGAGATACATCAAAGAAGTTGTTTTAGAGTAAAAACAATTTTATAATGAAAAATGTAGTACCTGGTACATCAAAAAAGTTATGTAACAGTTAAAAGACTTTTTAACCACAAATATAGTAGGGAGATACATCAAAGAAGTTGTTTTAGAGTAAAAACACTTTTATAATTAAAAATGTAGTACTTGGTACATCAAAAAATTTATGTAACAGTTAAAAGATTTTTTAACCACAAATATATTAGTAAGATACATTAAAGAAGTTGTTTTAGAGTAAAAACACTTTTATAATTAAAAATGTAGTACTTGGTACATCAAAAAAGTTATGTAACAGTTAAAAAACTTTTTTAACCACAAATATAGTAGGGAGATACATCAAAGAAGTTGTTTTAGAGTAAAAACACTTTTATAATTAAAAATGTAGTACTTGGTACATCAAAAAAGTTATGTAACAGTTAAAATACTTTTTAACCACAAATATAGTAAGGAGATACATCAAAGAAGTTGTTTTAGAGTAAAAACACTTTTATAATTAAAAATGTAGTACTTGGTACATCAAAAAAGTTATGTAACAGTTAAAAGACTTTTTTAACCACAAATATAGTAAGGAAATACATCAAAGAAGTTGTTTTAGAGTAAAAACACTTTTATAATTAAAAATGTAGTACCTGGTACAGCAAAAAAGTTATGTAACAGTTAAAAGACTTTTTTAACCACAAATATAGTAGAGAGATACATCAAAGAAGTTGTTTTAGAGTAAAAACACATTTATAATTAAAAATGTAGTACTTGGTACATTAAAAAAGTTATGTAACAGTTAAAAGACTTTTTTAACCACAAATATAGTAGGGAGATACATCAAAGAAGTTGTTTTAGAGTAAAAACACTTTTATAATTAAAAATGTAGTACTTGGTACATCAAAAAAGTTATGTAACAGTTAAAAGACTTTTTTAACCACAAATATAGTAGGGAGATACATCAAAGAAGTTGTTTTAGAGTAAAAACACTTTTATAATTAAAAATGTAGTACTTGGTACATCAAAAAAGTTATGTAACAGTTAAAAGACTTTTTTAACCACAAATATAGTAGGGAGATACATCAAAGAAGTTGTTTTAGAGTAAAAACACTTTTATAATTAAAAATGTAGTACCTGGTACAGCAAAAAAGTTATGTAACAGTTAAAAGACTTTTTTAACCACAAATATAGTAGGGAGATACATCAAAGAAGTTGTTTTAGAGTAAAAACACTTTTATAATTAAAAATGTAGTACTTGGTACATCAAAAAAGTTATGTAACAGGTAAAAGACTTTTTAACCACAAATATAGTAGGGAGATACATCAAAGAAGTTGTTTTAGAGTAAAAACACTTTTATAATTAAAAATGTAGTACTTGGTACATCAAAAAAGTTATGTAACAGTTAAAAGACTTTTTAACCACAAATATAGTAGGGAGATACATCAAAGAAGTTGTTTTAGAGTAAAAACACTTTTATAATTAAAAATGTAGTACCTGGTACATCAAAAAATTTATGTAACAGTTAAAAGACTTTTTTAACCACAAATATAGTAAGGAGATACATCAAAGAAGTTGTTTTAGAGTAAAAACACTTTTATAATTAAAAATGTAGTACCTGGTAAATCAAAAAAGTTATGTAACAGTTAAAAGACTTTTTTAACCACAAATATAGTAAGGAAATACATCAAAGAAGTTGTTTTAGAGTAAAAACACTTTTATAATTAAAAATGTAGTACCTGGTACAGCAAAAAAGTTATGTAACAGTTAAAAGACTTTTTTAACCACAAATATAGTAGGGAGATACATCAAAGAAGTTGTTTTAGAGTAAAAACACTTTTATAATTAAAAATGTAGTACTTGGTACATCAAAAAAGTTATGTAACAGTTAAAAGACTTTTTTAACCACAAATATAGTAGAGAGATACATCAAAGAAGTTGTTTTAGAGTAAAAACACTTTTATAATTAAAAATGTAGTATCTGGTACAGCAAAAAAGTTATGTAACAGTTAAAAGACTTTTTTAACCACAAATATAGTAGAGAGATACATCAAAGAAGTTGTTTTAGAGTAAAAACACTTTTATAATTAAAAATGTAGTACCTGGTACATCAAAAAAGTAATCTAACAGTTAAAAGACTTTTTTAACCACAAATATAGTAAGGAGATACATCAAAGAAGTTGTTTTAGAGTAAAAACACTTTTATAATTAAAAATGTAGTACCTGGTACATCAAAAAAGTTATGTGATACATCAAAGAAGTTGTTTTAGAGTAAAAACACTTTTATAATTAAAAATGTAGTACCTGGTACATCAAAAAAGTTATGTAACAGTTAAAAGACTTTTTTAACCACAAATATAGTAAGGAGACACATCAAAGAAGTTGTTTTAGAGTAAAAACACTTTTATAATTAAAAATGTAGTACCTGGTACATCAAAAAAGTTATGTAACAGTTAAAAGACTTTTTAACCACAAATATAGTAGAGAGATACATCAAAGAAGTTGTTTTAGAGTAAAAACACTTTTATAATTAAAAATGTAGTATCTGGTACAGCAAAAAAGTTATGTAACAGTTAAAAGACTTTTTTAACCACAAATATAGTAGAAAGATACATCAAAGAAGTTGTTTTAGAGTAAAAACACTTTTATAATTAAAAATGTAGTACTTGGTACATCAAAAAAGTTATGTAACAGTTAAAAGACTTTTTTAACCACAAATATAGTAGAGAGATACATCAAAGAAGTTGTTTTAGAGTAAAAACACTTTTATAATTAAAAATGTAGTACTTGGTACATCAAAAAAGTTATGTAACAGTTAAAAGACTTTTTTAACCACAAATATAGTAAGGAGATACATCAAAGAAGTTGTTTTAGAGTAAAAACACTTTTATAATTAAAAATGTAGTACCTGGTACATCAAAAAAGTTATGTAACAGTTAAAAGACTTTTTTAACCACAAATATAGTAGGGAGATACATCAAAGAAGTTGTTTTAGAGTAAAAACACTTTTATAATTAAAAATGTAGTACCTGGTACATCAAAAAAGTTATGTAACAGTTAAAAGACTTTTTTAACCACAAATATAGTAGGGAGATACATCAAAGAAGTTGTTTTAGAGTAAAAACACTTTTATAATTAAAAATGTAGTACTTGGTACATCAAAAAAGTTATGTAACAGTTAAAAGACTTTTTTAACCACAAATATAGTAGGGAGATACATCAAAGAAGTTGTTTTAGAGTAAAAACACTTTTATAATTAAAAATGTAGTACCTGGTACATCAAAAAAGTTATGTAACAGTTAAAAGACTTTTTTAACCACAAATATAGTAGGAGATACATCAAAGAAGTTGTTTTAGAGTAAAAACACTTTTATAATTAAAAATGTAGTACCTGGTACATCAAAAAAGTTATGTAACAGTTAAAAGACTTTTTTAACCACAAATATAGTAAGGAGATACATCAAAGAAGTTGTTTTAGAGTAAAAACACTTTTATAATTAAAAATGTAGTACTTGGTACATCAAAAAAGTTATGTAACAGTTAAAAGACTTTTTTAACCACAAATATAGTAGGGAGATACATCAAAGAAGTTGTTTTAGAGTAAAAACACTTTTATAATTAAAAATGTAGTACCTGGTACATCAATAAAGTTATGTAACAGTTAAAAGACTTTTTTAAGGAAATACATCAAAGAAGTTGTTTTAGAGTAAAAACACTTTTATAATTAAAAATGTAGTACCTGGTACATCAAAAAAGTTATGAAACAGTTAAAAGACTTTTTTAACCACAAATATAGTAGAGAGATACATCAAAGAAGTTGTTTTAGAGTAAAAACACTTTTATAATTAAAAATGTAGTACCTGGTACATCAAAAAAGTTATGTAACAGTTAAAAGACTTTTTAACCACAAATATAGTAGGGAGATACATCAAAGAAGTTGTTTTAGAGTAAAAACACTTTTATAATTAAAAATGTAGTACTTGGTACATCAAAAAGTTATGTAACAGTTAAAAGACTTTTTAACCACAAATATAGTAAGGAGATACATCAAAGAAGTTGTTTTAGAGTAAAAACACTTTTATAATTAAAAATGTAGTACCTGGTACATCAAAAAGTTATGTAACAGTTAAAAGACTTTTTTAACCACAAATATAGTAG
>JAYKXQ010000045.1:0-201441 GCA_035357415.1 Ophraella communa
TTGGTTTGAATGGGAGGTCCCTTTTTGCCAAAGTTCTCTGTGCATTATAAGAGTTAAAATTTTTCTCAAAATTGTACTTTGGAATCATCTCGTCAGACGGTAATCCAAGGATCTGGTCAGTATCTAACTCTTTATACAATTTGAGGTATTTTTGTTGCGGGAAGACTCGTAATGGGTTTGGCCCTCTTAAGGAGTCTCAAAGCAACTGATTTGGCCTCTGCCATTATATGTAAATGTAGTGGAGTTATGTTAAGCAGGACTTTGTGTGAAGCTGTTGCAGTAGTCTTCATAGCACAGAGACATGCTTGCCTTTGTATGATATTGAAGAGCCTGACTGCTCTAGCCTCTTCTGTCTTTGGCCACCATACCACCGATGTTACCATGGGTCTTATGACTCTCGTGTATGTCATTTTTGCACTTAATCCCCAATTTTTCCACACATCCTTCTGCATGTGTTAAGGGATAAGGTGCATTTATTTGTTATATTCTGCAAGTGGGTATTCCATGTGTACTTTTAGTCAAAAGTGACTCCTAAGTACTTTGCCTCTTGGGCATATGGAATTTCCACTTCATTCAGTATAATTGTTCTTATTACACCCCACAGTTTTTTCTTTGTGAAGTTGACGATGGTGGTTTTTTTGGGGTTTACTGCTAATCCCTCTTCTTTACACCATCTATCAACAATGTTTACTGCACTTTGTGCTCGTTCTCTTGTAATGTCTGGAAATTTGCCTTTAGTGACAATTACCAAATCATCCGCGTACCCTAAGCAATATATGTCTTCGGATTTCAGTTTGTGGAGTAGCCCATCCACCAGTACAGACCAGAGGAGTGGTGACAGTACTCCTCCTTGTAGGCATCCTCTGCCCGCCCGAGCTACAAGGGTAGCTTCACCAAGAGATGAGATTAGTATCCTTTTCTCCAGGTAGGCTTTTATTCACAGATGTTGGACGGTAGTCCTCTGTCTTCTAGTGCTTGAGTTATTGATGTCGAAGAGGCTATGTTGAATGCTCCTTCGATATCCAAAAACACGCCTGTTGCAATTTCTTTCTCTTCCAAAGTTTTTGCTAACAACCTGTTCAAATCATCCAGTGCCATTTCGGTTGACTTCCCTGGTTGATATGCATACTGACGGCTACTTAGTGGATATAGTTTTAGTAGGTCGTCTCTAATGTACCTATCTATCAATCGCTCAATTGTTTTGAGCAGAAATGATGACAGTGTAATTGGTCTGAATGCCTTAGGTGTCATATCATACCTTTTCCCTACTTTGGGAATGTATATGATTTTAACCATTTGCCATATTTGAGGGATATGCCACCATGCTATAGAAGCTTTGAATATGCGACACAGATATGGAATTAATAACTCCAGCCCCTTTTGGAGAAGGATGGGATATATTCCATCTACTCCTGGGGACTTGTATGCATGGAATTTATCGCAGCGTTTCTGTGTATGACTTTTCTGATATTTCTAGAAGACCTACTTGTTTCTCAATACCATCCTTTGCCAGGATTTTGTGGATTCTGGAGCATGTGGGAGTCTCTGTTATCTCCTCACAGAACCCTTTTCCACGATAGATAGAAAATTTGCCACATCATACGGACTATCGTAAAATTTAGTTATCTGCTATTGTTATAACAATGGGCTAGGGATTATTCCGCTGGTAATAGACATACTTTAAGGGAATTACATTATTTGTTTCCGTTTATTAGATATTTATAAATAAACCATTTTCAAAGCATTTTATATTTATATAAATCTGTTTATGAATAGTAACCTTATTTATGGTTATTTTTGTCGTTATAATAATGACCCACAAGAAATAAAGAAACTGTCAAAATGAATAGGTAATTAGTTAATTGTGTTTTGATAGTTTAGTAAGAAAAAGTCGATTAACGAATGGTTTCCGATAAATGTGAAAGCTATTTTAAATAGTATGAAAACTAATGAATTAATAAAATGGTTAATTGTCTTTAAATAGTCATTCATTAATATCAGAATATTTTTGTTCAGTCGATTATAAGCGAGTGAAGAGATCTGACAGTTGTTTCTTGAAAGAGTGAATAGAATATGGAATTAAAAAAAATAAGGTGTGATTATACACCAGTTAAAAAATTAAAGGTGGATCATGTATCACTTAACGAAAAGAGTGTTATACGGAATGTCTACAGTTATTTCAAGCAACAGAATCCCTCCACTACTGTTGACAGTGTAGTTGAAATTTCGTCTAAAGTAATAGAATATGTAAAATCGACTGTATATAAAATTTTAAAAGAGGAGAAATCAGCTGGTATAACCCCACCCAAACCGAGGACAGGAAGACCAAAATTGTCAAAAGTGAATGTGGATGAATTTTTTAAAAATGCAAGCCATTATCCCGATTTACCCACAATAACTAGAGACAAACTTTGGAAAATTTTGAATGAGTTAAACTTTTAAGTATGAAAAAGTTGGCAGACAGTCAATGCTTATCGATTCCGAAGAAATTTTATGTTGGAGACGAGACTACGAGAAAAATAGAAAAAAATGAGGACAGAAAATAAGAACATTTATTATTTAGACGAAACGTGGGTTAATGAAGGGCATATTGTAGGGAGAGTTTGGAACGACAAAACTATAAAAACATCTCGACAAGCATTTCTGGAACCAACAGGTAAGGGTCGACGACTCATTGTTACTCATATAGGTAGTATGAATGGATTTCTTAAGGAGGGTTTACTTCTGTTTGAATCGAAAAAGACCTGTGGTTATCACGAAGAGATGAAAGGAGACGTGTTTGAAGAATGTTGAATTCATACCTAAAAATTCAGTAATTGTGATGGACAATGCAAGTTACCACTCTAGATTAGTTGAACGGTTACCAACTACTCATTGGAGGAAAGATGAAATTGCAATGTGGTTAACTTCTAAGAATTTAATCTTTGACGATACAATGACAAAAGCGGAATTATTAGCGCTTCCTAACATTAATAAACAAAATTATAAAAAATATGTCATTGAGGAGATAGCCAAAAACGAGGATTTGAAATACTTCGCCTACCACCGTATCATTGCGAGCTAAATCCGATAGAATTAGTATGTGCCGAAGTCAAAGGTAACGTTGCTCGAAATAATACAACTTTTAAATTGTCAGAAGTTAAAAATCTTTTTCATAAATCAATACCCGAAGTAACGACTGAACATTGGCAAAAATGTATTAATCACGTTATGGATATTGAGAAAAATATGTGGGAGCTTGATCGTATAATAGATAGCAGTATAGAACCTATCATAATTTCTCTCGTATCGGATGGCAATTCGTCTGAAACAGAATATGAGGAAGCATAACTTTAAACTGTAGCTCAGAAGTTTATTTTACATTTTAACTACTTAACATCAACTTCATTGTTTATTACTTTTTACATAGTCTATGAACCACTATTTATATATTACATTTATTACGAGTATTTTAAAATTATATGATTCAGTATTGTTTTACCTATAATTATTTTTGAGTATTCCCCTATCATACTATTATTTTTTTATTGCTAATATAATTTTCATTCTTATTGCCAATATTATCATTATATTAAGTATTAAGTAGTATTAAGAATATTATTAATTATTAAAAGGAATGTGTAAAAACTCAACGTTTTTGTGTATTTATTTTACGTTTTAGTATAATTTATTTTATTTTATTATTTCATATTAACTGTATGTTTCACAATTAATAGAATTTTTATTCTTTTTATATGTATCTTTTTATTTTGTTCTAAATATCCAAATAAATTTAACGTAAACTTTTCTTTTAAGATTACGTTTTAGTTAGAAGTTGTGCACGCCTATGTATTTCGAGATTTCGGAGATTAGTATTATGAGAATTTACTACGGCTTATTCTTCAAACGTACTATACTTTAAAGCCTCAACAAAGGAGGTCCGTAGAAAAAAGTACAGGTATAATATTTTAACACTACCTACTCATTCTCTAGTTGTAGCCCCTCATTCTTGAGACACCTGTATAAATAAAGCAAAAACGAGCAGAATGTAGAACTCCACAGGCAACTGAATTACGTAAGTTACTCTGAGCTACACCAAAAAATAAACTAGCAAATTATCTACCATATTTTATTCCGTGTTCAGTAAAATGCACAGTAAGACTATACTCGATACATTGTTATGTTTTTGGTTTTATTACTCTCTTTCTCATAAAAATAGACCATTGAGCAATCCAACCACCTGTCAAAGTGTAATTAAATGGCAAGTGGTTGGCATACATTTTGTAGTTGTTATGTTTAGATTGTGCTTTCAGTGATTTTATGACTAATAAGTGAATTGTTACAGTGTTGAACATTTAAATCATTAAAATAAACTAAATAACAGCAAAATGTAGACAAACTACTTTGTGTGCCAACCAAGCGCCATCCTGCATTGTTAGAACGTCGTGGTTGGGATTGCCTAATAGCTAATCTAACCTCAAAATTATAAATAGATGTTTTGATGTTTCTGTCTTGCGTTTCAGGTGATATTATCATTAAAGAAGGGACCATCGGTTCCAAGATGTACTTCATTCAGGAAGGAATCGTCGATATAGTGATGGCGAACGGAGAAGTAGCGACCAGTCTTAGCGACGGTTCCTATTTCGGTGAAATCTGCCTGTTGACAAACGCCAGAAGAGTGGCGTCCGTCAGGGCGGAGACGTACTGTAATTTATTTTCTTTGTCCGTGGATCATTTCAACGCAGTACTCGATCAGTACCCCCTGATGAGACGCACAATGGAATCAGTGGCAGCGGAGAGGTCAGTGCGTTGGTTGGTATACAAGAACCTGGAGAGGTTTTGTTTAAATTATGTTTGTTTTATATAAATATTTACGAATATATATATATCGCTTGCTTGCTGTGTGCTCTCATCTAAATTTAAGTGGTGGGTAGTTCTTAAAAATCACTGATTGGTTCGCGAACAATACATTTCTTGACTTTTTTCCAAGAGAGGACCGGCTAATAAGCATTTCCAGGATGTCATTCTCCATTAAATACCAGAACCTTACTAAACCTTAAGATCTTTTTGATGATGCTTTGCTGCTGGTCCCCCTGATCATTTTCCCACTTAATAACAAGGGTTTTATATCGCTTGGCATCAAGTGCCGGGTATTTATCGCAGCTTGGTCGTAGGTTAGGTTAATGGTCATTCAACGTTCCTTCCACTACGACCTGAAAGATCTATTGTGGCTCACCCCTAGGTTATAGTTGTTCTACCAGCCTCGCATGAAGCTCATTCGGGTCGTTGGCAACACCTCAATGAAGTCCTGGGAATCGAGTTGATGCAGACCAAATTTATTAATCCTTAGGCTCTTGAGCTCTCGGCAGTTACACAAGAGTTACTCCGCCATTTCGTTTCATCCTCATCCTCATAGAATCTGCAGTCCGCATTCTCTGCCAGTCCCATTCGTTGGTCCTGTCTGTTCATATTTAGCAGCTCTTAAGACCTCTTTTTAGAGAGATCTCTTATAACTGCCTTTGAGAGTCTTAAACCTTCTGGCCCGAACCAGTAAGGGCTTCCCCTCTGATCTACCCAGTTCGATATTATTACTCTGGCCACGCTATTTGCTATGTATAGGAATAACTCAGGGCCTATAAATGTTCCTTCAGCACCTTTTCTGGCTAGAAGGTCCGCTTTTTCCTTTCCCTCAATACCTATATACCTAGGTGCCCAAAGTAATCTTACTTTTGTTATTTTCCCCCAGACGTATTAGATCCTGAAGGCATTTCCAAACTAACTTGGAGTCGATCCGATTTGATTCCAATGACTTTAGCGCCTCTTGGTTGTAATAAGAGCATTAAGTTACACTCCACAGCCATTTGGACCAGTTCCCTGAAAATCTTGGTGATCTGAGTGAATAACAAAGAAAATGATCCCCAACAATACATTCGAACTATGGAGGAATGTTAACAGGGTCGGTGGAATGCTCATACATGACGGCGGAATATTGCTGAAGAAAGTTAAGCAAAAAAATGTTGTAAAAGAAAATTTTTCTTAAGATCCAACTTAAATATTTCTTCTGAAAAGACTAATAGTAATATCAGGAGTATTACTAGGATTCAAGCAACAAGTGCTTTGAATTTTATGAAGTCTTCTGTTATCTACCCAACGGATTTTCAAAATTTACTCTCTAGCAAGTTTTTATGCAGTTACTTGTATGGAAAATATTCCAGAATCTTCAGAAACGCTTTTTTCAAATTTTGGATGATTATTTTTACTTTCATTTAAGATTGTATATGTAAAAATCTCTTAAAATGAAACAAGACATACTTTTTATTAAAAATCTAACTCTACTTAATTAATATATTACCCAAATATACACGTCAAAAAGCTTGTATTGTTCGTGAAACCGATCGGACAATTTTTATTTGGTATAGTAGAGTTTGAAAAAAAAATGCAGTTTACTAAATTTTACAGTTAACAGAAATAATTAATAACAAATATTATCTTGATATACAACCTTTTTCACTAAATCAAGTTATCTATTGTGGTTTTCTTATATTTTGTAATCTGCATTATTTTTTTTGGGTGGGTTGGAAGGAGTAATTATATTTTCCTATTAGTCACCTCACTTTTATCTTTTATTACATTTTTTTTAACACTTACGTTTACCATATTATAATTAATTTCATTTTTTTCTAATAACAGAGATAATGAAGTACAACAAAAATTAAAATATTGATGGCAAATAAAGCTACTGTCCAATCTCATATATATATAAAAATCTAGTGTTACGATGTATGTTGCTGATAAACTCCAAAACTACTGAACGCATTTCATTCAAATTTTACAGTTTGGTCTAACTTACCGGATAGGATATTTATAATCTCAATGATCCGCTTATGTCGTGAATATAAACAAATAAAATATATAAATTATTTGTTTATTAAGCAAGTCTTCATTTACTGTTTAGTTTTATGAAACTGATTTATCGATAAAATTCTTCAATATCGGTTGACAAGCCTTTAAACATTAGAATTAGATTATAACCATCCCAACGTGAAGTCACTTATGAGTTTGTCTGCTTTCTCAACAAATCATTTCTGTTTTTATAGCTGTAATTTAAATAGATAAATAATATACATTTTTATAATATGGTAAACTGAAGCTCACCTGTTTTAAGAATTGATTGTAAACCACACAAAAGTAACAATACATTTTAAGACTACAATATTTACTATTATTAAAAGAACTAAACTCTTTCAATCAATTCTTCGCACACCACAATAATAACACACTGAGACACACAAGTAGCGAATTAATTACACATAATTTACAAAACACTTTCCAAATACCTTTGTGATGTTGGCACACCTAAAAATGCATTACTTTTCATGTAATCCATTTTTTGGTAAAATATTTATTTGATACACTGACACTCTATTTAAATAAACAATTTTTCTAATTGCTTTATTTAAATTTGAAACACAATACACACTATCATTTATGTTTTCAAGCACATCAAATGCTTAATCAATTAATTTGCTATTAAATTATTTTTTATATACATAAGAACTATAATCAAATATCTATTGAGTGATAAATCTAAAAAAAAAAACAAGATATGTTTTATTCAGATTCGTTTTGGGCTAAAAAAGAAAATTTGGAAGTAATCGCTATTGTTTGCCTGGACATTTCCAATGTTTCTGATTAACATTTTTCTACTTAGCAAATTTACAAATTACTTATTACAAATTGGGTCAGCTTAATAGGCTGATACTGGCTATTTTATATGGCCTGCTCCTTCCAGTTTTACCTCTCGAAGTTCTAGTAACCACTGCCTTGTCAAACCTTAAAATTGAAAAAATTGTTTTGAAAATGAAATATCTGTCTCCTGAATCGATGGTGATTTTTTTTGGATTGGCCATTAGGCCCTCATCCCACTCTTTCTTTAGCCTATTGCAGTTTTCCACCTTATACAGCTCCAGAGAAAGTAAATTCTGCTACTGGTTGTCAAATTCGTAAAAATAGATCATTTTTAGCCCAATTCTGAATCTTCTTATGAATATCTAACTATTTACACCAAATACACATATGTCCAAAAGTTTGGTATAATGGAATATTTCATATTTTTATTAATTTTTATAAATCATTTTACTACAATTCTATCCAATACTAAATAAATCTCGAAGTCAGATAAACATACAAAGAAAAATGATTTATTGTTTTGAGGTGAAAAATGTACAATGTATTACAAATTTTTTAAAATAAATTAATAAGCAAAAAAAAAGGTTTTTAAATAAAATTAATAATCAGGATTCCCTCCATGGGCCTGTATGCATGACTGTAGGCGATGTGGCATACTCTCGATTAAATGGTCGAGCTGAGCTTGCGGAAATCTCTCCCATTCTTCACGAGCAGCATCTTTCAGTTCTCGTAAAGTAATTGGGGGAGGGTTAATGCGTGTTTTAAGAATGTCCCAGGCATGTTCAATGACGTTCATGTCAGGGGAATTTGATGGCCATCTTAATGTGGATATTTCTTCTTCTTCCAAAAAATTTTGTTTTGCAGCTATTCGATGTGGAGGTGCATTGTCATGCAAAAACACAAATCCATCACCTACCGCCCCCCGGAATAGACGCACAACAGGATTTAAAACTTCCTCAATGTACACAGCATTGTGATTCTTCTCTCCAAAACCAGGAGAGGCGTCCGTGTACCCCTCATAATACCACTCCAAACCATAATACTCCCACTTTCAAATGGAACACGTGGTTGGGCTGTTTCTAATCAGGCTTGTCGTCCTGGGGCCCTCCAAACTAGCGTTCTTCGCGAATCAGAAACCAAGTCAATTTTTGATTCTTCAGAGAAAATCAGGTAGTTCCAGTTAGGACCATGGTGTAACATTTCTTGAGCCCATTGCAACCTTGCAATTTTTTGTTGATAGGTTAGTTTGGGAACACGTAGAGGTCTTCCGCGATACAAATTTACCGCATTTAATTTTCGTGTAATTGTTTGCCTTCAGATATTCAGTCCTTCAAGTCTAGCAATTTCTCTGGATATGCCACTTGTAGATTCCTGTCGATTTCTTCGAGCTATCAATATTATCTGCAGGTCTTGTGCTGCTGTTGTACATCGACTTCTGCCACTTCTGGGACGATCCTTCACATCATTTGTGTCTTGGATTTTTTTTTAATGTTTGATACAGCACCCTGAGTAACACCAACAATATTCGCGACATCACTTTGACCAAAGCCCTGTTGTAACAAAGCACTTACTCTAGACCTATTAAAATATGATATCATGTCTCTGGGCATTTTTAAACAGCTCAAATGAAATTTAAACAAGAATTGGAATAATGTGAAATCACCCAAAACAATTAAATATGACCAAATTAATACAAACGAATCAAAATTAGTATTATTTTGATTTAAAAACACTTTAAAATAAATATCAACAAGAGTTTTTCAAATAACATAGGCGTAAATATATTATTTCTAAAAATTCCAAACTTTTGGACATATTATGTGTATATCTCTAATTCTTAAATAGTTCCTAAAGAGCAATACTATTTTGGTGATGATCCTAGCTTTTGCCTATCGCAAAATAATAATCCGGAAAATCTAAAATAATTGCTCACTAATCTATAATAATATTTGATGTTAGTTCAAGTAGATGGTGCTAGTAAATTTACCTCGTTTATCTGTATCCAGGCTGAACAAAATAGGTAAGAATCCAAACCTCCTCGCCCATCGTGAAGAAGACTTGGGCAGCGAGAGTAAAACGATCAATGCAGTAGTGAACGCGCTGGCCGCAGAAGCGGATAATGTAAATATGTCAAACGAATCCGTGGCCAGATTAAATTCCAGCGATCGAGATATTCGGGAACTGGGCTGGAATCTTCAGAAACTCAACTTGCCTAGACCGAAATCAGAAAACAATTTCGCCTCCCAGGACATGTCGTTGTTCAGGAGCAACGAGAACAACGGAAGGATATCTTTCCATAAATCGGATACGTTCCATAAGGATACCAACCTGCAATGACGGCACTCCACGCACTAGTGTTCAGTGTTGTCAGATCAACTGTGCCAGATGCCAGTGCTTACCGTCGCCACGGCTGCACTCATCTTGCGTACAGACCACCATTGAACTGGCCATACACTGCACTAGTGCGTGAATGTCTGCAAAGCGTATGACAAAACGTAGGGCAACTATAACATCCTTTTATATTCATACTTTTTATTCAAGTAGTGCTTGCTTTAAATTGTTTAGTTTCCTAACAAAAACAGTTAACACTTAACCAAGGTCTTTCAAGTTCACCAAGAAGATGCCCAAAGTGTTGTCAAACGTTTTGATTTGTTCTTTCTTTTTTTTATCATTAAAGCAATAAGTGAAATACGGACACTTCGCTAGAGTTGTGCAATATTAGAACTATTACTAAGTTTTAGCTTTAATGATTTAGGTGCTCAACAAATTTATATTGGATATATATATTTACTAGAGAATCCACAAACCCGGTTTTTGGGTACTATATCCTGTATTTAAGTCTTTTACATTTTATTTAAATTTGCTAGTATTATTATGAAAAAAAATTATTCGACTGATAAAACTGTTGATAATACGCGTGCAATTTATTTAACTTATCTTGTTTATAAATTTAGTCAGTTTAATAAACAGGATTTGTTAGATTTAATGTGCTCACAAAACAAATATTGATTTATATAATATAGTGGAGTAAAGTTAATTCAAATTCACGTAATGCATGAACAGTCTTGGGAGCTAATCCAAAGGTTAGGAGTCAATTATCTGAAAAGTCTTGCTTGGCACTTCCTTGGCCTTATTCTCTCAAATATATATATAAATGCTTAAAGAAAACCTTTAAAAACTATGCTGCAAAAAATTTGCTTACTTGTAAGTACCATTGTCACAATAAGAAATAAGGAAATGTCTTGCTTAGCACTCCCTTGGCTTTATTATCAGTGGGAATCCCTTAAATATATATAAATTATTAAAGAAAACATTTAAAAACTGCTGCAAAAAAATTTGCCTACCTTTAAGTACCATTGTCACAATAAGAAATAAGGAAATGTCTTGCTTAGCACTCCCTTGGCCTTATTATCAGTGGGAATCCCTCAAATATATATAAATTCTTAAAGAAAACATTTAAAAACTATGCTGCAAAAAGTTAGCTTACTTCTAAGTACCCTTGTCACAGTAAAAAATGAAGAAATGTCTTGCTTAGCCCTCCCTTTGTCTTATTCACAGTCGGAATCACTCAAATATATATAAATTCTTAAAAAAACCCTTTAAAAACTATGCTGAAAAAAATGTGCTTACTTTTAAGTACCATTGTCACAATAAGAAATGAGGAAATGTCTTGCTTGACACTCTCTTGACCTTATTCTTAGTGGAAATCCCTTAAATATATATATATATAAATTCTTAAACAAAACCTTTAAAAACTATGCTGCAAAAAATTTGCTTACTTGTAAGTACCACAATAAGAAATGAGGAAATGTCTTGCTTAGCACTCCCTTGGCCTTATTATGAGTGGGAATCCCTCAAATATATATAAATTCTTAAAGAAAACATTTAAAAACTATGCTGCAAAAAGTTTGCTTACTTCTAAGTACCATTGTCACAATAAGGAATGCGGAATGCGGAAAATGTTCTATGTGCTCTATTTTGACTGTATTATGTTTATAAACCTCTTTTTCTTTAATTGCAACTTATTTTGGAGCGAAAAAATTACAACTTCATGTTACTTTTTGGGGTAAAAACCTGTTACATACAAAGAATGCTGAAAAAAATGTGCTTACTTGTAAGTACCATTGTCACAATAAGAAATGAGGAAATGTCTTGCTTAGCACTCCCTTGGCCTTATTCTCAAATATATCTTTAAATATATATACTAAATTCTTAAAGAAAACATTTTAAAACTGCTGCAAAAAGTTTGCTTACTTGTAAGTACCATTGTCACAATAAGAAATGAGGAAATGTCTTGCTTAGCACTTCCTTGACCTTATTCTCAGTGGGAATCCCTCAAAAGTGCAAAAAGTTTGCTTACAATTGTAAGTACAATTGTCACAATAAGAAATGAGGAGATGTCTTGCTTGACACTCCCTTGGCCTTATTATCAGTGAGAATCTCTCAAACATATATAAATTCTTTAAAAAAAACAATCAAAAACTATGCTGCAAAAAGTTTGCTAGCCAAATTCATGGTAAGGATTAGTCCTTTTGACTGTGCATTATATGATATTTTTTATTAAGCTCTACTCCATTTGGCGTTTGTATTCAGATGTTTATGAATTTGTTAAACAGGATGTTTATTAAGAACAATCACTGGAAGCTAATTATACAATAAATAAAGCAGGAATGATGGTTCTAAGCCACAATTTTTTTTTCTGGAATAAAAGTATATTATAATGATACATTTATTTGAAGACTTCAAGAAACAGAGACAATTTTGATTAAAGCTATTTGGAAACCATTATAGATGGAATGACAACAAATAAACTTAGCAAGATATTTGGAATACTCTATAAATAGCGATTGTTCTTAATGTATCTACTGTCCTACTGCACCCAATAAGTATCAGGAAGTAAAAACCAAATATTTTTGTCTCTTTCAGAGTAATTATTTACAATTTCAGTGTTTTAAGTGTTTTTCATTATTTGAATCCTGGTATACTTGAAAATTGCAAACTTAATTATCATTTACAAACAACTCAGTCTTATTTAATGATTTTAAATATCTTTAGGGTGTGTATTATTTTTTTTTTTTAATTCATCAAAGCTTTTTAAGGGCAAAATGAGTTATAAAGTATTTCTATTTCTATCAACTTTGGTTTCTGGGATTTCAAGTTCCCATTGCCGTAAGTGGCCTTCTTTTTTTTACCCAATGTCTTAGCTTTAAGGCTGCTTTTAAAAAACGCCAGTTATCAGAGAGCTAAACAAGAGCTAAAACCATAAGATTGGATATTCCAGTGGGTTTTGCTTAGTATACCGCATGTAAACAATGAGGAGGATTCCTGTCAAGCCATTGTTTCCTAAGATCATCAGTATTTGCGGAGTAGTTCCCGTGCTCCGCAGGGTTTCTCTATTTCATCGCCTCTATAGCTCCTCCAGTCTTCAACTTTATTAAAAGTGAGGTTAGTTTCTCGGAAAAATGCTGATTCGTCTTGGAAAGCTTATGGAACATGTTCCATGGATTCTATTTTGACAGTATTATGTTATAAACCTATTGTTCTTTACTTGCTACTTATTTTTGAGCGAAAAAAGTACAACTTCCTGTTACTTTTTGGAGTAAAAACCTGTTATCTACAAAGAATGTTTAAAACAAAGCTATTCAATCTTGCTTTTATTCGAATTACAAATTATGAAAAACAGTAGAAGCTTCGTATATTGAATCCTGTCACAAGAGATTGCACAATTCTCGTACTAACTATTTAGTACGGGTTAGAAAACACAATCCAGTTCGTTCCTACAGCCAATCATACTCCCCCCAATCAATTTGTACATACATGAAAAAAAATAAGTTTACCTACAATTTTATAATATAAAACCAAAAATGTATTAAAAATGAAGCAATGCAATTATATAGAAAACTCGCACAGACATTGTAAAAAATATATTTAGCTATTTAAATACTATATTGATTACAGGAATTGTTAATTAAACAAGTTTTGTTTTTGTTGGAAAGAAATTAGTGTATAGAACCTGCATTGAAAACTAAAGTTAAAGATATAGCGGTGGTTTTGTCTTTGCTTTAAGTTTTTTTCAAAATTGTTAAACATACTGAATTTAAGGTAAATTGTTAAGCTACACACTAATTTCTATTGTTAGAATCTTAAACTTATCCCACTTAGGTACCTACTCGCAATATATATCATTTAAAAATAATATTAAAAACATATCTCTACACTGGACAAAAGATATTTTTGGTAATAAAATGACTATAAGCAATATTTGTAAGGGTAATTTTGAAATAAATATTATTTTTTCCTTTTTTTAGCTATATGTAATAGATATGGCGCAAAAGAGCATTTCATGATCAGCTTTGTGCAAGATTTTTTCTCATTTTGATCACTAATTTGTTCAAAATCGTTCCAAATTAAACCCCATGATCTATTTTTTATTTATTAAGCAAATATAGGTGAATCAGTTGGAATTGCATTATACAATATTTATAAACTAGCAACACGGCAACCTAAAGACACATAAATAGGTTTAAAACCTAACCTAACCTAACCTAACCTAACCTAACCTAACCTAACCTAACCTAACCTAACCTAACCTAAACTAACCTAACCTAACCTAACCTATCCTAACCAGTATAATGGAGTGTCAAAATTAGAAAAAATAATTAATTTTTCTTCAAAAAATGATGGTATATTTCTAATTTCACTAGATTTAATGGAAGTTATATACTCAATATAATTATAAATTAAATAATGTGATAAAAGTAACAGTATATTTTAAAAATCTCCCATACTATTTTTATATTTATTAAAATTAAGTAGTGTTTAAATGAAAATATTTATTTTATCTGAACGTTAGTGGGTAAGTGGGAGATTCTAGCATCAAACATTTTCGATGAAACCAAGAACCGTGGTTTTTGGAAGGAGAAAAAAAACCAACAGATAAAGGCTCTATGTTAAGAAAAGAAACATTCCTGCAGAAAAAATACACCCAGATACTGAATAAAATACTAAGAAGAAGTACCTAGGTTAGGCCTAAAGAATTCTTTTTTTCTAGTTGAATCTTAAGTAGGAATCTGCAGGAAGTGTTGCTGAGATGTGCTTTCTTCTCTGATAAAAATTGGGGAATGCTCAACACAACACACAAGAAATTTCACTAAGTTGTAAAAAAAAAGATTTACAAACAACACATTGTTATTAGTAAAATTTCTTGTCTGTGGTATTCCCCTGGTTGCTTTTCATGGAGACCTCCTCATACCAATCACTGGCTTGACATTTGAATGTATGTATCATAATTCTATATTAGATTCCTGGATTTTATTTTTGAATAATAGACTTTGCAAGTGATTGGTACGACGCTTAAGGATAAGTAAATTTAAACAAAAATAAAAAAGAAGGGAATTCTTCACATTTAGCTGTGATTTACAATATGGATATCTGAAAAATGGTCTACTTTTCTTTATAGATATATATTAAGTAAAACGGTTTATTTAAATGAACTTATTAGTTGATTGTGTGCTTGCAATATGTTTTTTTTTAACTAATTATATATCGATGAGGTTCGAGGAGCTTAAGAATTTATTTTTATACAAAAAATATGGTAACTCAAAGATTTAATGATGAAAGTTCAAAAAATAGATGTACAAATAAGAGGTTAAAGCAACTTTGGTAACTGGTTATTTCATTTTCTTTTTTTAGAGTTTCCATTTGCTTCTGCTAATAATTTCTTGTGTCACTGCTTCACGGTATTCTTAGTATTCCTGTACCTTTTTTCCTGTTAGGTCTGCCTTATTAATTTCATTAGAATACTTCATAAAATCTTTAACAACATCTACGATACAGGTCAATACCCCAAACAATGGTTATGTTCTACTTTTATCCAATTACCTAAGAAACCCAACCCAAGAAAATGCGAAGACCATAGACTTATCAGTCTAATGAGTCATACTTTAAAGATCTTCATAAAAATAATACACCAAAGAATATACAACCAGTGTGAAAGGGACATAAGCGATTCACGATTTGGATTCAGACAGGGGTTGGGTACGAGGGAGGCGATAGTCGCAACACAGGTGATGGTCCAGAATTGCTATGATCAGAGAAAGGATGTTTGTCTGTGTTTCATAGACTACGAAAAAGCTTTCGACCGCGTACAACATCATAAGTTAATACAACTCCTTCAGAAGCTTAATATGACAGTATTCATGACTTACAACAGCAATATGGTTGGAGAACGAAGTAAAATCATGGGCCTGAACATCAATACTGCAAGTACAAAGTTCATGATCATCTCTAGAAATTTGAGTGCATATGCTAACTCGAAGATAACATCTGGTGGAGCGCCTATCGACAGGGTGGATAAGTTTAAGTATCTTGGAACATGAATTTACGAGGACTGGACATCAGACAGGGAGATAAAGAGCAGGCTCGACAGGCCTTTCTGAAGTTTAGGAGTGTGCTTGTCTGTTCGGACTTTGATATCAACTTTAGAATAAGGTTCATGAAGTGCTATGTTTGGTCGGTGCTTCTGTATGGTGTGGAGGGTTGGACCTTGAAGACGAATATTATCAACAGATTGGAGGCATTTGAGATGTGGATATATTCCTTGGACGGAGAGAATGACAAACGAGGAGGTTCTCGGACGTTTAGGCAGAGGGCGAGAACTGTTCGATCTCATCAAAAAGAGGAAAAAAGTTTATTTGGGACATACAATGCGAGGAGAAAAATATAGGTTTTTAAAGTTGGTTATCGAGGGCAAGGTTGAAGGCAAGAGAGGAATAGGAAGGAAAAAGATGTCCTGGCTTCGAAACATAAGACAATGGACAGGGCTGCGCGATGTACAAACGTTGATACACACAGTAACGGACAGAGAAGCAATGGAGCATGTGATCGCGAACATCCATTAGTGGATGTGCATCCGAAGAAGAAGACTTATGTTCCATCTCTGTTATAATTATCAGAAATGTCATTCTAATAATTAATTGCCAATGCAGTTTTCCTCTATAATAGATGGATCGGATCATCTCAACTATATCTTTATGTATTACCCCAAGAAGTCAAAACTATAGTATGAAATTTAAACAATTAGTTTCAATAGTAATGACAAAAGGTGGTAAATTTGGACTGGTACATTCATGTGATCATTTTATTATACTGTGGACTCGTTGATGGTTGGTATATTGAGTGGAAACTAGTTTTTGTAACTATCTGAATAATAGAACCTGGTGGTTCAAGGGCGTCTGCAGAAATTTTGACAGGGTGGGGCGACATACCGGGGGGTCAGGGGGGTATGGAATACCGAAAATTTTTGATATTTTTGTATATCAAACTCACGATTTTGGCCATTTTTTACCTTAAATCTTTCTTCTTGAAGCTAAATTCTGTATTGGACTACATTTGCAACTGTGTTATTATTTACCAATATTAAAAAAAAAATCTTTCCTGATCCAGGGGGGGCCAAGGCCCCCACTGCCTCTCTTTGCCGGCGCCCTTGTGGTGGTTGTTGAATCTTTGTAGCTCAATCATACTCCATTTCTTGGTTTTTTTTCAGGTTTTTATATATCCACTCCATTTATCTGTTGGTCTAAGTCTTTCTTTTTCTTTCAGTTTTTATTAAGGATAATTAGTTTTTAGGTTAGGTTCTCTTAATATTACTCTAATATATATAATCTTGGTACTAAACATACTCTGAGCAACTTTCTGTTACATATTTATATCAAAGTTATCCAAAATTTTCTAGATTTAACTATCTTTTTGAAGTTTCTTGGAATTCCTTTTGATTTGAAGACTTTTTTGAGAAAAATCTTGTTGGTCTCATAATTTTGTCCATGCTTTTATGTTTAGAGCAGTTTATTAATTAATTGTTGCTTTAAGTAACAACAAATCTTTATCTTGCCATATTTTTACCATTTTCTATGAAACATTTATATATTCCTAAGCTTCCAGGTGGCTAAAACTATAACAAAGTTAACAAGACTATAATAGATGGTTCTAAAAATATTTATTGTAAAAATTTTGTTAGAAAGCGAAAATTTGTTATAAATATCTGTGGTTAATGGTTTTGTAAACTTTGTGAATTGAGACAACCAAACTCAATATCAAAACGATAATTTAATATTCGAGCCACCTGTTCTAGGACCCTCGATCGCTTGACTTCAGTAAACAAATGTAAAACAAAAAGATAAATCAAAAATCATCTGATGTGAAATCATTGTAGTGCAATTATTACAAGATAGTGGAATTTCCGCTATTGATAACAATAGGAAATTCGATGAGTGATACTTGTTTTAAAAAAATATTGTACAGTGATTTTTTAAAAAGTAGTTTGACTGAAGTATTGTAAGTATATATTATTGTATGTGTTTTAGTTGACTTGTATTTAGGGAGGGATCAAAAATGTCCGTGTTAAACCTACATCTGATAAACAAAAAGAGTTTTTCAAAAATAAAATATAATTATAGTCCTTTATCCTTCACTGGTTTCTTTCTTGTAATTTCTTCATCTCCACTTTTATCTACACTTTGTCTTTAATAATCTAACTTCCTCCAAAAACTTGGCTTTTTACCTATTTCAATTCATGCTAATACTTACCTGATAAGGAGCTCTACAACCAGGACTGTCAAATTATGTAGATTCTACAAAGTTTTAGATTATAAATATACAAGATAAAAGCTTTACAATAAATTTTACTGTAAGTCTGAATAATAAAATTGACAAAAGCTCATTCCATTAGTGACAAATCTGTATTAACTAAATATAAATATTTTTCGAATCATTTTAGTTCCACTATCCACTTATTCGGCCCTACGTTAGGCGCCAGTGTGATTGTTCTTTACTTTAATTAGCTTAAATTGGGTTTGAAACGCTTAAAATTATTTCTTTTGGTGCCTTGACAAAATCTTTAAATTGATTTTTAAATTCCTCACTTAGTTTAGACATAATTTTTATAACGAAATATGCTAAAAACACTGTTACTGGTTCCAAATGGGTCAAATTTCTGATTTTCAGTTTTTTAAAAGTAATTAGAAGAGCAGGACTTAATCCATTGCTGTGTACCATTTATATAGATTTTGCTGATAAAATTGTCTGAAAGTTTCATTGGTGTAGAGTTTCTAGTAACTAATACCTCCAAGCATATCAAAAGTTCTATTTATGAAAAAAACTACTTAACATTTTTGTTTGAAGGTCATAAATCTTGTGTTTATAATTTTTGCAAGTAGCTTGAAAAGGTGTGAGATAAATAGATAGATATGAATCTGCCTGTGCTTTAGTTTGATAAAAATTCAAGCAAATATTCTCTTTTTCCAGTTTTAACTTTATAGTTACAAACATTATGTCGCAATTATTACCTAACCTAATATTTTCTCCAAGAATTTGTTATTTTTTCAGATGCAAGTTTTACAGGGATAGTTTTTTCCAGCATTGAATGAAATGCTGCAACTGCGAGTATTTTAGACAAATTTGTATTAGAAAATAAATTAAAAAGAAAGTTACTTAAGCTTCATTGGCTACCAGCAAATTAAAATAACAATTAGTACTTAGAATTAGTAGTAAATGTTTAAACTACACTTTCTACTTATACTTGAGTTAGTACTTTGCCAAGTCCAAACTTTTTTACAGTTATTAAACAGTTAATGACGGTTTACAAAATGAACAAATAACAAAATATTAGAAAATAATAAAGCAAATTATGGAAAATAACAAAAGTAATAGTCACTTCAATAGATAAAACACTGCAGTTTAGTGTTTCCAAGTTAATCCGATAGGTGGACGTGTAAAATGTTTGACCTTGAGTCTTAACTAATTTAATTAAACATTGTGAATGATCATAAGTATTTATTTTTTTTTACATTGTTTTGTTAATTTATCGTACTAATTGTAATTCTAGTTGGGAGGTTGCAAATGAAACTTATGATACAACTAAATTCTTAATTGTTTAAATTTCTACCGAACGGAATTTGTTTCTAAATATTCGCGTGCAGCATTTGCTATTTAAAAAGCTAGAATATAAAAAACCGATATCAATTATATCATTCTTTTAATTTCATAGGTTTCACAAATTTTCGCCATGATGAAATCCTAGCATAGACTGAAAATATGAATTATGAAATGCTTTATTACAAATATGACATTATGTAGATTAAAAAAAAAGAAAACATATGAAAGTTAATAGAAACAAATAACAGACTTTTCTTAAGACAACTACAACTATACCAAAAATATTGGTAATAATCACTTTTATAAACAAATCCATGAAGAATTTAATTTGTCTCAAGAGAAATCTCGAAATTTAGTTGTAAAAACCTAGTTACACATAGAATATATGAATCTTGCAGTTTTGTGAAATGTTTTTGTTATATTTCTACCGAAAGTGCTCATGCTGTTATCATGTTTAGAGTATGTTGAAGTAGACTTTAATGAGAGAAGCTAAAATTTATTATATTTAAACCAAAAAAAATAGTTGATCCAGCACAGATGTCTCATTTCTTCATTTATTTCCAAATTTATAGAAATATATATCAAGAAACAAAAGCGCTTAAAATTATAAAGAAGAAAATTATAAAGGCTGGGTTGTACGAGAATGTAATTAACAGGAGTTCACGTGATCCATAGATCAAAATTGATCCTCGATCATTTTGAAGAACCTTGTTGACCTATTTGATTAGCTGATCGTTGGTTCAACGGAAAATAGTTCAACTGTTTCAATTAGGAAACGAACAACAACTTCAAAATTGCAGGGGCACTGTCCACTAATTTCAATTAGCTCTAGAAAATCTTCATCGTCAGTAAGTTCTTGAAAATTACCAATATCCATTTTAAATATAATAACAACTAAGAACTAGTAATTTGACGTTATTTCACTGTAAGTCAATTGAGAAATTAACCTCACTTTTACTTGATTTTGACTAGGATGATCCTGATCTCAGTTTGATGGATAACTAATAGTCGGGGAGCCGGTGACACTGAAACCCCCGTCATAGCGGAATTAAAAAATTTTTATTTGAATAAATAGAACATAACTATAGGAATAAATTAAGCTCGGTATGCGTGGATTCCTATAGCCGAAACAATGTTAAAAAAAAATTGTCAAAAAAATAAAAAAATGTTTTCCGTCATCGCGGATATTGATTATTTTCAATGTATTTGACAGTAAATTTTATCCGCTTTTAGAAAAAATCACACAAACCACTTTTTTGCCGGGAGGATTTGGCATACATATCTGAAGTGTGTGATGAGGGATAAAATTTCTCCATCATGCCGGAAATCAATTTTTTTTATTTTATTTATTTTTCTATAATTTTTAAAAATATCTTGGTATGCCCGCTCAAAAACTGCCGGAAAAATCCCGCATACCACTTTGAACATGAACCCGCATACCACTTTGTACATGAACCAGATTAGCATTTACTCCAAAATGTATGATGTTAAATAAATTTATTTTGGAGTAAATGCTTTTTATCAAATTATCGTTGCTACATAATTATTATGATCTTGTATATTACATCGATAGTAATTATATATTTTGTAAAATTACTCTTGATTCGTGTTTCTTTACATACATAATACAGTTCAGTATAGAATACTGTTTTAGAGGTGAATTTCAATAGTTTCTATCATGGAGAATAGACTATGCAGTCTCCATGCTTTCTAGGTATACTTCTATGTATATGCATTACTTTTCTCTAGCTCAGGTAAGGTTGTTCTTGGGCATTTTTGAAGGTAGAAACTATTCTGTCCCTTCAAGTGTCGAATATTTCGTCATTTCGTTTTCTATTTTGGAAAGAAGTGTGGCATCTTTATATTTTTAAAGATTTTCAACTAATATATTTGTTTTTTTATACTGTGTCGTAGTAACAATATCTTCAGTGTTTTGTATATTTATATAACTGTGTAAAATTTTTCTACTTTCTTATTGAATTTCAAAATGAAGTGTTTTATTTGCAATACTTCTACTAAAGAAAAGATTACTCCGTTTTCCTTGAAAAAAGAATCTTTTAAAAAATGTCAAAGTGTTTTACGCTTCAGACAAATGAAAAACTTGAAATATGCGGAGTTAAGTTTAAATTTAAGTGATTTGAATAATAACGGCTATCATCTCTCATGCTATAAGATGATCATTATATATGATTATTATTAATAAATATACTAAGTTTGAGGTCAAACTCCTGTAAATTATTTCAACTTTATTTTATTGTTTCAATTATCAAAAAGAAAAAATTTCCTATTATTCCTTTACTCATATTAATCCTCATATCATTTTAAATCTAAGAAGGAAAAAAGACATCTTATTTCACAAAAAGCATTTACTCCAAAATAAATTTATTTAACAGTCCCGGACTATAACGACCGGTCAAGTTAATCCATATTATATAATCCAGAGATCAACCTTAGTACAAGGAATTTTGTGCAGTGATCAGAGATCAACTTTGATTTTGACTTGAACTAGCTTTATACAAAGCAGCCAAATAGATACAAGTTTAGAAAGTAAATGAACTTAGCCCAGGAAAAATTAATATTTGAATTGAGAATAAGGGAAATTATTGCCTATTTAATACCCATAATTGCCCTTTTTACAAAAATAAACCTGTAGGCAAATATAAGCATTAGAATGGAAATAATGTCTCTTATTTTCAATACATTTATCAATTATTATTTGGACCTATGTTTATTTTAGTTTGATTTCTTTGTATTTGAAACAAACTTTGCTGTAAGTTGTATATTTCTTGATATATATAAATATAGATGTTTAAATTATCAAATGTCAGAATGCACAATCACAAACATTTTGCTATTTAATCTTGTTGAAACAGCAGAAGAAACTATAAAAGGAATTACTTACCTATCTTTGGGTAAAACGTGTTGATGAGATTAAATGAGTAAGATTCGTTATGAAAACTTATTTTAATTTTTTATTTCATACATGAATAATTAAAGAAAATGTAAATAATTGTAGAGAAGTGCCTCTTTTAATTGCGCATTGCTACTCTCTTGGTCAACTTTTAGGTATAATATCAATTATTTAATGTTTCAACTGTTGTTAAACTTTTTGTTTTATTATGAAATAAAGCTGCATTTTTACAAAAAAGAACTCTAATACTTGATTATTGATGTTTATACCTCAGCACTAAATTAGAATTTTATATTTTAATTATTCTGAACTATTTAAGTATTAATAAGGTATGTATAAATTAGTAATAAGGAAAATATATATAATAGTCCACTTAATTTCAAAATTTCATCTGATAAATTATATTTGACCGGGCAAAATGGCGCAATTGTGCCAACATATAAAATATTTTAGCACGAGTTATGCTCCTTTGAAGTTTATAGAAGTCCAGAACCTTTCTTAAAGCATTTATTTATCTGTTGTAATAACTTTTGTAAATTTACAGCGAAAAAAGATACTAATTGACAGTAGCAAACGAACAGAGAGATTTGTTCACTTTGATGACGTGCACCTATATTTATGCTGGACAAGGTATATATACACAGTAATGCACTTTTTTTCTTCAAATCCTTCTTATGTTAGTGCTAAAATAAAAGGAGTAAAACTTTTTAAGTAAGTCAACGGTACTTTGTTTGCTAATATAATTTTGCAAAATTCCATTTCTGGTCTTTTTTCATATGCTCCCCGTTCTTTTTGTTTCACCGTCTTTTGACAGTCAAATTTATGGGGACATATGTTGGCTTCTAACTTTAATCTTCCCCCAACTAGTCGATTTTTCGACTATTTAAAAAAAAATTTAAGAATACGATTTTCAAAAGTTTTTGTTAACCTAATATGACCTAGATTTGATAAGTATTTGATATAATAAAATAAAAATGCTAGTTTTCATTGTATGTCAAAAAAATACAAATTTACCATCAATAGGTGGAGTAGCGCATACAATGAAAACTAGCATTTTTATTTTATTATATCAAATACTTATCAAATCTTTATTGTTGACCTTCTCGGGAACTATATTATTTATGGTTCATAAAATATCTTCTATCCGATATATAGATGGCGACTCCAACACAAACTTCTTATGTTTCATGACATTTGAGGGATTAGCTTGTGAATTGTTGATTTTGATTAACCCTACTTTTGATATTTGCAAAAAATGGAAAAGAAGAAGTTAGGAATCGAGACAAAAAAAACAATCATTAAAATTGTATTCTCTTTAATAAGGCATACTGGCATCACGGTTTTTATTTACAACTCTGTACAAGATCTTTCTTGTTTCGAATAATATATCAAAATTGTTTCCATACTGAGTATAAAAATAATTTGAATGATACTATTACAGATTAAAAACAACTACAATAATAAAGTCTTGAACAACATCAACTTATTTTGATGTTTAATAAAGGGATTTTAATGATCTTCCAAATTGTCCAATATCCACTCCATGTAACTGGATACTTTGGTATAAATACCAGGTCTACCTTCAGTACCACAATTCCTCGGCCCGTACGACACTATTCCATACTGGATAAACTTAATGGATCCATCAACTTCTCCGACGTCCTGCAAAGGACCTCCACTATCACCTCCGCAAGTATCTCTTCCTTTGTAACCACCAGCACATATTTGATTGTTGGTTAGCGTGGCGAACTTTTGGTACAGTTTTTGGCAGTCTGATATCGCTAATATTGGAATACGGACTTTCATCAGGACATCTGATTTGTATCCTGGAAAGAAGAGTTTCATTATTTACTAGATATATTAGTTAAGATGTTTGTTTTATATTTGGTTAGCGCTATCCATTGATCCATTGTCTAAATGGGTAGATATAGAGTATATCTTGGATGAATTATAGGATATTCACGTATACTTCTAAGTATACAGTATGATGCAAATGTATGAAATAAATTCATTATTTCAGAAACAAACGACTTTTAAAAAAAATCTTGAAACACGTCAATTTTAATTTTTGAATGGCCATCAACTGCTATAGATGTGTTGGACATTACGTCATTAGTGATGGCGTAATGACGTCATCGACGATTTTTTTAAATACAAACCGAGGTTCCGAAAAAAAATACATTGATAAAAACAATGCTACATTATAATTTGAAATGAATTATTGTAGTAAGTACTCGGAATTATTTTTAGAAAAATATTTAAATCACTATTGTCATTGACTCGTCTTTATTCGTCAATGATTTGTGAATCTGTCAAATAATAGACGTCAAATTTTTACCCTTCGAGTTTTATGCCGACACAGAGACAACCAAAGAGACGGTCAAGTACATGAGCATTTTTGTTCGACTGTCCAATAAAGTAGTCCTGCTAGCTCTATCCTTGTTTAGTTCACAAGTGTATGAAATGTCACATCTCTGTCATATTTTTGGAAAGTTAGCGCAGATGGCACTAGGATCATGGAATTTTTGACACAACTTCAAACCTTAGAACATAAAGTTTATTTCATATTCTGTGGTAAATGTGAGATGTGACGTGTCAACTGCCAAAGTATTCAGTCGCCATTATTGTTTTGACGAGTTGTATTAACTGTGTTTTTGTGGCGTTTTTAGAATAAATTCAATAATTAGAGTTCTTATTTATAAACTGTGTAACAGTGGGTTAGAGAACAATAATTTTAGACTTTCGTTTAGTGATTAATTTGTGTGTAACGATAGTTAAAAAACGATGTGTTGTTGTATGCATCCTTTTAGTCTATATCTTGTCATTTTTTTGAAAAGTTAAGAACCACTTCCATATTTCACGTTCGGTATGTTTTTTTTGCTCCTGTAATTTGTTCAATAGGCCATATATTATTTCGAGGACCACAATCATGTTAACTAATGATAATTATAATATATTGTTTACATCATTTATGTTTCATATAAAACTACTTTTTGTATTTTTCAATAAAGTATGTTTTTTTAGTTTTGTATTTAATTTTTAATGAAAGAAATAAGAAAATAAACGAAAAAGGGTTTGCCCGCGCTTTTTTAAATTTCCTGAGAACCGCGAGCGCCATCTTAACTCACTTTCCGGTTCTGGTGGATCAATTCATTACTGTAGAACAAAAATTTAACAAGTACTTGGGCGTCTCTTGGTTGTCTCTGGCCGACATTAATAACAGCATTTACAAAAATGAAACTAACAGAAACAGAACGAATCGAGATTTTAACCATGATTGATTATGGAGATAGAGTGAGGACTCAAGCATAAGTTCGTAATTTATTTAATGCTAAATACCCCAATCGCGATCAAATTACTTAATCAACAGTAAGTAAAATTGAAAAAAAAATTAGAGAAGCGGGCCATGTTAAAGTTCTTCCCAGAAGTGGTAGAACATCAATATCCGAAGCCAAAAAACTGGACGTTGTACTGGCGTTTCAAGAAAATCCTCATACCAGTTCTAGGCAGGTCGCACTAGATAATAATGTACACCAATCAACTGTTGTAAGAGTGCTAAAAAAGGAGAAGTGGCATCCATACAAAGTACATCTGGTCCAGGAGCTATTAGAAGATGACTGATAGAAGAATCGAATTCTGCGAAATCGTTATGGAACACTGTAACAGAGATCCGGGTTTCATACAAAAGGTACTTTTTTCAGATGAAGCGTCTTTTATGCTGAACGGTCATGTAAATCGCCAGACATCGATATTGGGCAAATGAAAATCCACATTGGATGGAAGAGTATAGGACACAATAGCCCGAGAAGGTGAATGTTGGGTCGGCATTATAAACAATCAAATTGTAGGGCCATCTTTTTTTGAGGAAAACCTAACTGCTGCTAGTTATCTGGAATTTCTTCAAAATTATCTGTTGCCACAGCTGAATCAGCTATTTCCTATAGAAATGATTTATGGTGCCAACAGGATGGGGCTCCCCCACACTATAGCGTTGAGGTACGAAATTACCTTAATAACGTTTTCCCAGGAAGGTGGATAGGTAGGAGGGGGCCTATCGAATGGCCACCAAGGTCTCCAGATTTGACTCCGTTAGACTTTTTTTTGTGGGGATATTTATAGAGCAGAGTATATCAAAATCGACCGAATAATGTAGAAGAGTTGAAGAAGCGAATGCGAACGGAAATTGCATAAATAACACCTGAAGTCCACGAAAACGTTAGGAAAGAATTTACTGCTCGCCTTTCTCATTGTATCATTGCTGTAGGTCGGCAATTTGAACATTTGTTGTAATTTAATTGTATTTAAGTAAACATTTATTCTAAGTTAATTGTATTAATAAACCAACAGTTTTGGTTAACCCTGTAGAAATAAATATTCAATTGATTACATTGTTGCAAAGGCAATAAGGAGACCTTTCAAATGAGCTGTCACGTGACCTCGGTTTGTATTTAAAAAATCGTCGATGACGTCATTACGCCATCACCAATGACGTAATGTCCAACACATCTATAGCAGTTGATGGCCATTCAAAAATTAAAATTGAAGTGTTTTAAGATTTTTTTTTTAAATACGTCAGTTTCTGAAATAATGAATTTATTTCATACATTTGCATCATACTGTATAAGTATATTTATAAAATAATACTTACCATCTTCAGTAATTCCCCATCCAGCAGCAATTCCAGATCGCAATGTCAGTGGTGTTTCTATGGGTAAACAAATAGGTTGAATGTTTTCTGGAAAAAATAGTAAAATTTTTAATGGCAAATGCACTGGTTACTATTGAATCACTTACCGTAGTCAAAATTTATTGGTCCTTTTAGTTTAAGTAGAGCTATGTCATTGGAATAGGTCTTTGGGTTGTATTGGGGATGAACGATGATTTTTTCTATCAGAAAATCTTGCGCTTGCGGAGCACAGTATCCGGTATTTTCGTCGCAATCTACTTCCGATTGTACATTATATTCTCCAAGTCGCACGCCTACACTAAAAATAACAAACACTTACAATTACAGGGTGTCCCATATCGACCTTCACCTAGAAGTTTATGGGGAACGGATAATACTAGATGGATGAAATTTGGTATACAGGGGTTTTCGAAACTTCTGAATTCAACTAAAATATTTTCAACTTTATAGCACTTCCGGTTGTACCGGAAATCGACACCAACTTCACTATTTTAAATGGAATACTACATTTTGTTTTCTTTTTTTGGTTGGACGATTAAATTTAAGGGCCGCTTTATGTAAGGTACCAGGTACCTAAAATTTACAGTTTTAGAGAAATTAAGAAAAAAAAATTCCAAAAATTAATAAAATGTTAATTATTTTAATTAACTAATTGATAAAATTTAAAAATTATTACATCGTTTTGCACCTAAGGGCCTAAATTATAAATTATAGTGTTTAAATAAGAAATTAATTATACAGGGTGGTCACAACGTTGAGTTAAATTGAGAAAACGACGATTTCTTCTTTTTTTTTAAATTGCAACCTCCATTTTTTATATATTTTTTTTTGATTCCTCATAGAAAAATTAGGTAAGTTTGTTTTTACTTTCCTATATAACATTTTATTCGTTTTTATGGCGGAAATTAGGTTTTTTGGGTCCCAAATTTGAAATTTGGATTTCTTTCCTTTTTTATTGTTGATTTTAGTATATTACAGAAAATAAAATGAAATATTTTCTTTGTAATTTTTAATAAATTTGTTACAATAAATACTAAACACAACTAAATACAAATAACTTTTATTATTTTTCTATATCGAATAGAGTGCTTCAATACATAATTTTTTTTAAATAACACATTCAAAATTTCTTCCATTCACTTCCAAATATTTATGAATTCTAATTAATACTTGAGATGTCGTAGTCCTTTGTAAAAATTCCGGAGGAAGATTGTTAAAAGTATCCCTTATCCTTTCTTGACAATCAAGTTTTGTTGTTAGGGGATGAAAATAAACCTTATTTTTGACATAACCCTAAAGGAAAAAATCCATTGGTCATGTCAATGAAGATAACAAAAAAATCAGATGCGGTAATAAAGCGAATTAATACGTTAACTAAAATTTCTATTTACACCATTTCTCGGGTTATTAAGCGCTATGACGTTATAGATCAATCGCAGGTGCGGAAATACAAAAAAAAAAATTTGCAAATGTTGATGATGCTACAAAAGATGTTATAAAGCGAACGGTTTATAATTTATATCGAGAAAATATTGTACCGACTTTAGAAGTCGTTCAAAGGAAAATTACGAGATTATCCTGATTATAATTATTATAAAAGCTTAGAATGGTTATTTAGCGTCTTTACCTTGCATAGATTTTTAGTTATGAAGGAGCAAAAGGTATAGCTCCAAATAGTCTTTCAAGTTTGCATTAACATACAGGCTGTCCCATATATCGACCTTCACCTAGAAGTTTATGGGGAACGGATAATACTAGTTGGATGAAATTTGGTATACAGGGGTTTTCGATAATTCTGAATTCAACTAAAATATTTTCAAATATAAAGCACTTCCGGTTATACTGGAAATTGACACCAACTTCACTATTTTAAATGGAATACACTACATTTTACAATGAAGTAAATGTACTGGGATATTTTAATGCTTATCCTTATGCATCCGTACAAGACGCAGAAAGAGAACTGAGCATATCAAAAATATCATTGCACTCTCTTGTTTTACAACATAATATCAACGAACGAAATTTTATCAAAAGAGTAGAATTTGCAGAATTCATGCTAACAAAAACACAGGAAGATTATTTTTTTTGGAAAATGTTATATGGTGCGATGAGGCAAAATTTACCAAATGTGGTATTTTTAACAGAAAGAATACACATTATTGGAGAATTTAGAAAAAGACATTTTTTAACTTATCTGTCTCTAAGTGAGAAGTATCTGGAAATTTTGAGGGATATAGACAAAATTTATCTAAACCGTTTAACAGCACAGCAATTGTCAAAAATTTATTTTATACATGATGGATCTCCTCATTGTACGAATTTGGTGAATGCATTTTTGGATGATACCTTTCAAGACCAATGGGTTCCTAATAATGGTCCTTTTAAATGGCCTCCTTAGTCCCCTGACATGACCAATGGATTTTTTCCTTTAGGGTTATGTCAAAAATAAGGTTTATTTTCATCCCCTAACAACAAAACTTGATTGTCAAGAAAGGATAAGGGATACTTTTAACAATCTTCCTCCGGAATTTTTACAAAGGACTACGACAACTCAAGTATTAATTAGAAGTAATAAATATTTGGAAGTGAATGGAAGAAATTTTGAATGTGACCATCTTCATTTTTCAAACACTGATACATATTTAAAATAACCCTCAGACAATGAATGTGTAAATCTTTATTGCAAAATTCGCTACTAACCTAACCTGTTACGATGTAATATCTTCTGAATTTAAATTTTGATCTGGATTTCCATTTTCTGATTCAAGAGGTCTCCAAAATGCTGCCATAATATATGCAACTAATTTAAGGTTATCAATTAATATGGGCAAAAATTACAATACGTAAACCAATTATTAAAAATTATATACCCAAACAAAGATATATCTAAAGTTAAAGTTATGAGGTTAAAGTTATGAGCTACAAAAAAGTGCAGCAAAAAAATACCCCCGAGACCCCTGCACGCAACAGAATACAGCGGACCAATAAAAGCCGTCAACAAGTCGCGTGCGTGCCCCACTTGTTTTCGCGCTGTACAACTACTAGTCTAGAGAGAGCTGGGTTCCGACGAAACAGAGTGGATGTTTAACGGGAGAAATATGTCGTTTTCATGCAATTCTTTCTACTTTGAAGCCTAGTAAACTTACTCACTCTGTATGACACTTTTAAATGGATTTTAGCAATTAATATTGGAAAGACTATACTTACATTGGAGAATTGATGATGCAATGGGCTGCAGTTAGTACATATCTGTCATTGATTACTGTACCTCCGCATCTAAAATCTATGATTCCATCTGAAACAGTTAGAAATGTAAAACACGATGTGTTTTTTAAATAAAATTATAATTACGGCTACAAATTATCACCGGAATATTATTGAAAGCTCTATAAACATGTTTTAAGTTCTATTTACTTGTTTATCTCTAGAATTACCATAGAGTAAAAGCCAAAACAGAGCTTATAGAGTATAATTTTTCCAAACAAGAATACGACTATTTGCAGGATCAAACTGGGAGCTGTTCCAGCTCTCATAGTCCAGTAATAGTACACTGGAGTTAAAATTCTAAAGCTAAATAAAAAATCGTTTTAAGTTGCGCCTTTTTACCTCTATATTTTACCTGAATTGTTGTAAAAAATCAGAGCCATCCAGGGATATTCAATAACTCCGGCAGTTTGGCCGTTGGTTATCCTGGAATCCGTGCTAATAGCACCACAAGTATCTCTTGGCAAGAGGTAATAGTTCGGATGGTTTTTGATTGAATCAGTATTAGCTATAGTAGTGGAAATATTGCCGCAACACACGTAAGGGATCTTGTTTTTAAAGCCACACTGGCGCTCTCTTATTTTCGCTATGACGCTTCTAGGACGTGGAATCGGGCTGTCATTAAGTAGATCGTTGAAATAGGGACATTGGCGAATGGCTATGCAGGTTTCACCCTTTTGAGGGGTGCAAGATAACGGCGAGAACCCTGAAAAAATTACCTTGATCATTGATTGTCCAGTTGATGTAGAAGCTATAGTGCAAACTTAAGTTTGCATAATTTCAATTAATTGTATAATAATTAAAGAAGACTGTCATAGTCCAGTCAAAATTATAGTTTAAAACGCTTAGTTGACGATAATTTTTAATAAATTTTTATCTAAACAATTCGAGCTTACTTTTGATTTATTCATATGGTTTCTTTCAATTTAAAATCTATTTTTTGGTCTTTCCTGTTATGTATAACCCGAATATCAAACATTATTTTAAACAATAGTACCTAACCTATTTATATTTAAAGGAAATCTTAAGCATAATACCAGACATTAACACTACCTTATATCTCATTTTATTAAGAAGAAGTAGAAATATTAATTTCAAATATGTATTATCTTTTACACAAATGACTACAAAATACAAAATGGTCTATTCTAAATACTACTTATTCAAAATCAAACTATTTTATAAAACAAAATGTAGCTTTTTGGGCAACGATATTAATTGTAGGTTAAACTATAATTGGAGTATTAATTGCAAACATTTCTCCTACTTACTGACGAGTAATCGTTCTTCAGTTATTTTTAATAAAATAATGCAAATAATCCAACCGAATATAGTTCGGAATCCCATAGTAAACAAAAGAGAATAACAAACAATGTTTATTTTTCTTCAAAACTAATCGATGGAGTTTGAAAGTCAAGAGCACCTTTTTATGAAATTTCCAAATATCAAATATTTATATTTAAAAGAACATCTTTTAAAAAAGTATTTAAATATATTGGACAACGAGAAGTACTTTAACCACAGAATACTCACGTAGTTGATAAATAATTATTATAAAACTGGTACAATTATCAACAATTATTTTTTGTTTACAATTAATTCACAGAAATATACCTGGATTGGTCAATAAGTAGGTAGGTAAATACATTCGTCGTTTAAATGTCAAAATAAATGAAAAAATATTAAGAGAATTTGGACTCAGATGTTTGGACTGTTTCATTGGTAACAAGAACGAACCAAGTTAATCTTAAATTCGCAAGTAAAGACTAAAATCAGATAACCTCAATTATTTTCTCAATAGTTATAAACTAAATCGGTAAATAATGTGTCAGTTGTTGATGTGTTGACATTTAAATATCGTAGTTGTCAATTCTTAATCAAAAACTAATATCTTGCCAAGTAATAATGAAATATTTTACTGAGACTCACCGGATTCAAATTCAAATTTTAATGATGATTGGTTACGGCGATAATTGCAGAAATCAAGTTGAAGTGGCAAACTTATTTAATCAGAGGTATCTACTGTGTCTAAAATTCATGCACAATTCAGAGAACTTGGACATGTCAAACCATTACAGAGAAAACCGCACTTCGTTGAAGATGATGTGAAAGTGGTAGTAAACAGACAAAACTGTAGATATTCGTCAGAGGAGAATCCTCATTGGATGCGTGAGACATACTCAGATCCTCAAAAGTTGAACGTTTGGACAGGTATCATAGGTGATCATATTATTGGTCCTATTTTTGTAGATTTAACAGCCGAAAAATATTTAAGCATGATTAGAGACGATGTTGTTCCTGAGTTGGCCAACTTATACCCAACACAATAGATCCGAACCTACCGGATGAAAATATCTAGTTCTAGCAGGACGCAGCAACACCCCATTATGCTTTCATTATAAGAAATTACTTGAATGAAAGTTTCCCCAATAAATGGATTGGACGAAGAGGTACTTACGACCTTGGATTTTTTTCTGTGGGGTTATCTTAAGAACAAAGTATATGCAACACAGCCAACTAGCATTGCAGACCTCAAAGAAAGGATAACTACAGAAATCCGGACTATTTCACATCAAACTTCGGGACGACTTTTATAGGAGACTGTGTTATTGCCAACAACAAGGTGGAGAACATTTTGAGCATTTGTTTTAACGTTAAAAATAAATTACCTCAAGTATTTTATGTATTTACTATCTGGCGTCAATAGAATCTATCCAAAATATATTCACCGATCATCCTATTGTCCAAAGCATCCTAGATACCTATCAAATACTTCATTTCCAAAAAATAACAGTTACCATAATTTGGCTCCCATCTCATATTGGTATAGAGGGGAACGAACTTGCAGACAATCACGCCAAAAAAGCCACTTCATTTTCCAATATTACGAACCATATCCAAATTTGCAAGGATTTGAAATGTGCCATAAAGAAAAAACATAAAATTCTGAGATTAACACATAATACTACGCTATTGGATACTACCTGTTTCTCACGACGAGATCTATCTGTGATAAGAAGACTTCGAATTGGACACTCAAGATTAACCCATGGATATCTAATGTCATCCAGTAGTCGTCCATTCTGCCTTAGCTGTCAAAAACATCTGACAATAAAACACATTTTAATAGAATGTCACCAATATTCCTCTAGAAGATTATACCACAACCTTACAGACAACCTAAAAGAAATCTTAAGCAGTCCAGATCAAATCAAGAACGTACTTCTCTTCCTTAAAACAGTGCAACTGTACCACAAAATATGAACTATGTATCTATTTTATTTTTATTTTATTTTACTTTGTAACAAACATATATATTATATTGTTTATGTGTAAGTGGCCATAGTTGCCGAGCACTTTTCTTTAAATAAAAAAAAATTCATAATAGACCCTACATGGTATAGTTGAGACTGTATTGTTAAGGAGCTTTTAAAATCATAAAAACATAAGGGTGTTTCATTAAAAATATAGATCATGGACGATGCCAGACTTGCGTGTATCACCCTGTACATTTAAATTTATGTTTCAAAAGCTCACAGTTGAATTTCAAAGTTGACGGGTCCCAGCGTTTTTTATAATCTTCTAAACTAACCCCACAAATAATTTTATCCATGACCGTGCTATAAAACCTTAATTATACATGTGCTTGCTCAAGTATAATGTTACCCATTATTCACTAGTGAATAATGAACCATTATACACTGTATGACGTCAAAACAGCACGTATGTCTAAACTTGGTATGAGAATATTCTTTGTTCATAACACGGTAGCATACACTCCAATACACACACGCGTAATAAGTGTTGCCTATACAGAATGTACTTTGGTATATGGTGTATACTTTACACACAGATACACACAAATATTATTCAATACATACGAGTATTTTATATGAACTTTTATTTACATGCTATTCTGCAATTTTCTTTGTCTTTGCAGTCTTTTTGATTTGTATTTTTGCTAAATAGTGCTAAATAAGAAGTATTTAACAAAATAAAATCCAAATTTATAGGATACAGTTGATGATGGCGGATTATATGATATTTTTGATGTTAAGGTTAGAATTTATTTTAATACATTTTTATTAGATTAAATAATTTTGGCACTATAATAATAAATATAATTTTGTCCTAAAATATGTGTTAGTTACATAAAAACTTAAAAATCAAACAATATTGTGTAAAAAAAAGTATAAAAGCAATATTTACATCAAAATCAAATATTGGCTTTTTGATAGTTCTGACTTAAATAAGGAGTAATTTAAGTATGAACTCAAATGATAATGCTGCTACTTTTTTATAATTACTAGTAAATTTTATTTGAAAGTCGTGAACAAAGTATAGTATTCTACTCGCATTATACGCTCATTGAATAATATACTATTATTCCATAAGTGGTTTCCACACTGAATAATAATACTTATGTATCAAACCTACTGTAAATACTGGATTTTAAAAATGTTCTAATGGAGATTTACTTCTAAATAAAATTTCATTTGCCCATTGAGTGAAAGACCATATACATGCCATTTTTGCATACTTCGAGGATTTTGAAAAAGAATTTGATAAAGTGCAACATATCAAACAGAGATTATGAAATAGACAGTAATGAATAATACTAGAGATATTTGAATCGTTAAGAATTTTTAATATTCTAACCAAAGAAATATCTATTAAAAAACTAGGAAAATATCTAAAAAAAAACTAGGAGTTTGATGAGGTTGTATTTTATCCCCAACTTAATTTTATTTATTTTATGATCTTTCAAATTCAAAATGAACCAAATTTTTAGTCTGCAGTCGTAACCCTTACTCAGATTAGAAACCGTAATTGTTTGTATTTGAGATTGAAAGGGTCCACACACTAGAACCTAGATCCAGACAATGAAATAGAACCATGAATATGTTAAAAAAGTTATGTTTTTTTTAATTATTCCTTTATTAAAATCACACAATTAAGTTATCTAATTTCAACATTTAAAAATGTATTACCGTCCAAAGATCTTTGTCTTCTAAATAATAACTCAAAGCTGTCATCGTCTTCAAATAATTCGGAAAATTGTCTATTAAAATCATCGTAATCAACTTTTTTCTTTTTCCACTTGGGCGTTGTTTGAGGTACAGATAATTGAGTAGTACCGATCTTATTTTCAATCAGATCCTCGTCTATGGCTGCAAACTCTTTTATAGGCTTCGGTTTAGATTTAGATTTATATTGAACTTGGTTCTTTAAATAATTGGGTAAAGGTTTGCAACAAATTTTAGGAAAACCTCCTTGAAATCCGCATTGTTGTTCTCTCAGATAGTTAACCACACAAATATTTAACGGTTTCTCAATTACGTTAACAAAATCCATCACGTGAGTGCAATTTTTTAAAGAAAGGCATATCGCTTCTTCGCATTTTAATCCTAAAACAATAAAAAATATGTAAACTCTGTAAATATTTCAATTTACACTACTTACTCGGAGACGTCTTGTTGGTGGTGGTGGTGGTAGATGTTGCGTTACAACATACTTTTATGAAGTTATCTTGGATTCCACATTGCTTACTTCTCAATAAATCAATAGAAGTCTTAGATAAAGGTTTCTTTAAACTCATATAATACCGTAAAAAAGATGAACATTGTTTCAAAGGTCTACAATCACATTCTTTGTTACACTCAACTAAAAATATCAAATTCTAATAACAATAAAACGAAAACAAAATGTAAACAGTATTAAATAAGATTAAAATATGTTTATATATAAACTATTAGTACACACTGTTTTTAATACTAGTTTTTTTTGAGTTGAACAAAAAGAACAAGCAAACTTACTTTCAAAACAAGCCAATAGTAATAAGAAAGTTAATTTTAAAATCGTATACCACATTCTATCGGTATTGGTTTTGGATTTAATATTTTTACATGCATATCACTTGCTGTGGGTTCTGACAAACTGATTTATTTTGATGGTTTTGTTAAACTAATAAACTTCTTTTAAAAATGAAGACACCATTACAAATTTTACAGTCGATAACACATAGATAAAGATAAACAATTAAATTTATTAAAGAAAGGTTTATTAAAATTTGAAAATTATAAACATGTTTAATTTAAAAATTCGAGTTGCAACTAGTTTCAGTCTCTTACGCTCATCATCAGGATTAAAAATATAATGCAATAAAAAAGACAATAACAAAAATTACTATAAAATATTCTAGAATTAATTGAAGCAATATCTGTATCTGTAGAGTAGGGAGGGTGAGTATAGACCCACAGCACTTAGGCCACAGTATGGCCCATTGTACATCCTCCCAAGGAGTCGCCCTCCTAGGACATTGTCCATCCTGTCTTATCCAGGAAGGAGGACAGGTCACCAGGGGACATCTCCTTAATATCGGCAGGTGTAGGCCAAAACTCACCAAACACACACTGTCTTATCGACGATAGCTCCAGACATTCACATAAGACATGCCTGACAGTTTCATCTTCCTGTTCGCACATCCTGCATAGAGGTGCGTCCACTAGCCCCATAATATAAAGGTGTTTCCTTAGTTGAGTGTCCAGTCAGAAATCCCACTGTTAAACGTAGGTTCTTCCTGGTCATCCAGCTTCTCAGGGTCGCCCAGGTTGATCCTGGCAAAACTGCAACCTTTGGTTTCATCCCCTCTTAAGGGATTGAGTATGGGTGTAACGTTTGGCTAGTTCCGCAATTGTCGAAGTCGTCAAACCATGGGTGTCGCCTGGTCCCAAAATTTTCATTCCAGCCGTCATCCTGGCCAAAGAGTCCGCAATACGGTTACCTTTGCTCCTGTCGTGCCCTTTCACCCACCTTAGTACGATATTATTATCTACCGAGGCGTTAGCTAAATCTTGGTGGCACTCTAGTGCTAACCCTGAGATAATACGTTGTCTATTCAAGGTTAGTAGGGCTTGTCTACTATCAGTGCAGATTATTATGTTTTTGCCAGGAATTTATTTTCTGCTTAGCTCTTTTGCGGCGATTGAGATACCAGCCAGCCAGTTCTGTTTGAACCACGCCGGTATTTTTTCCCATTCCCCACTTAATCCTTAGGCTAAGTGATCTGGAGTAAACTTCACATCCTGATCCTTCCTTGGTTTTTGAGCCGTCTGTGTATATGCGTATTGCATTTGCAGCATCCGCCTCAGTGTTCTGTTTTATTTGTATTTTGTACGGTTTATTAAACACAAACCTGGTTTCAATTGCGTCACCGGCTGCCTGTAGCAGAGGCACTGCAGTGAGTGCCTCCCTCCACAGGCCCAGCCTCAGGGGCCTTTCTACCTCGGGGTTTACACCAGCCGTGCGCAATCGTAGCATGGCCATTAGCGCAACCTCCTTGACGTGCAGGTCGAGAGGTGTCAGACCAGTAACTAATTCCATTGCCGCGGTTGGTGTTGTTCTCATGGCTTCTGTGATGTTCAGACAAGCCATTCGCTGTATTTGATATAGTTTTTGGATGGCCGTTGCTTGTAGAGCAACCATTCTCCACAATAGGCTCTCCAGGCTTCTCTTTGCTTTTTTCTGCAGACTTTTTTGAACTCTCTGAGGTTGGCTTTATATATTTCCCAGTCCTCTTCGAATTTTGTTCGTTTTGCTTTGTTAAAGGTTGTTCTCGCTATCTTTCTGAGGTGTTCCAGTTCAGGGCACCACCATTTATTGGTTGTCCCTTCTGTCTGTACCATCCTCATCAGACAGGATTCCTTATAGGCAATGTCTATTTTGTTTTGCATAGATAACGTGTACCTTTCTAATTCTTCACTATTGCCAGGAGTCAGGGCTTCTGTCTCCCGCAGAGCTCCTTTAAAGAGTCGATTGTATAGAGCTACATTCGTCCTCTTCGGATCGCGGCATTTCACAGTGGTCCTGAGATCCTGGTTTATCGTATAAGTCAACCAGCGATGGTCTGTCATAGAAATATGATCAGACACTTGCCAGTCTTGAATTATTTGATGTTTTGGCTGTCGCCAGCGTAAGATCTATTAATGTTTGGCTACGGGCGTTAATGAATGTAGGCTCCGTGCCTCTGTTCAAGATTGTTAGGTCTTTCTTAATTATGTATTTGTAAAGAGACATCTCTGGCGTTGATATCCTTGCTGCCCCAGCATCTGCTCATCCGGTATGGGAGCGACGGCCTCTTTGTTGTCAGGTGCCTCTTCCGTCAGGTCGTCGTCTGTCATCTTTGCAGATGTTTCGACGTCCTTTTCGGGACCCTTGGTGACCTCGGTGCCAATATCCACTCTAGGTAGCTCGACTTCCAAGGACCTCGGGTCTTCAGAGGTACCTTCCTTTTTAGTTGCCTTTATGGCCAAAGAGGTAAACGTGTAGCTTATCCTCATTGACTTTTTCTTGAGGACAGCCATATCCTCGTCTCCGATTTCGAAGACGAAGAGGCACTATTCATGCTCTTTTTACATACATATAACACTGTATGATCTCAATCTTATTTATGAACTTCCTAAGATACGCAAATATAATGTACCTATGAGACCAGCTGTTTCTTTTCTTAACTCTCCATCTTCAAACGTTTATTTTTTCCTTTTTTAGAAATGCCATTAAAAATTCATATTTCCCACATCCAATAAAAAGGAATTCACAAAATTGGCTGGATCTAAATGAAAAGAACTTTATTCCTTGTATTCCCTTCATAAAGAGTTATTTAAAAAAATCAAGGAATCACTATATTGTTAAATTTTCATTATTTTGGCGGTACAGGAAATTCGCAGCATCCGTCTCCAGCACCACCTCTCAAAAGCGTCAAATTTTTGTCTTTTGTAGGCACGAATGGTCCAGGACGCAGCTCCGTAAAGGAAGATATGGAGAACTTTTGATTTAATCCATACTTTTCAACGCGTGATACCTAGTTTTGCAGGTTTTTAGAAAACGAAAAAAAGTACTTTATAATTTTTCAGGTAGAAACAAAAATAATTGGTTTGTCTTCTTCCTTTTCGATCCAAATTTCCTGTACTAAAATGGGAAAAGATTTACTAGCACTCCTTGTATACAAATACGAGCTGTAAATATGGTAGACTATATTGTGCGCTGCTATTTTTCGTACCAGTATTTCCGCTGTCTATAAAAATTTCCCGTACAGATCGATATATTTACCTTGACAACCACTACTTTAGTGCGAACATTCGATATAAACAAGCGGAATCGTGAAAGTTTAAAGTGCAATGTGCAGTCACACTTCATCCACATTCAACAATTCATTGCTAGCGGTACCAAGAAATCCAACAATCGGTCTCCCTCTACCCAATTACGAACAAAACTACAAATACCGTTTGGAAACCCGCGATAAAACGTTGAACAACATTTCAATGGAAGGAAAAAAATATTTGGACAAAGATACGACCAAATCCTTCGTGGAGTTTTTCAGCAACATACCCGACTACGATGACATTAATCATTTGTCGAATAAAGAATTTTATAAGCAGCTAGAAAATCTTAAAGAAAAGAAAAAAATGTTCGAGGAAAATCTTCAGAAAGAAATCAAATTCGATCCGCAAAATTCTAACGTCATCGAAGACTACAAAAAAGAAAAACTGCGTGGTAAGAGAGATAAAGACAAGAAAAAACCGGCTTTAAAACAGCAAAGCAGAGGTGTATTAACACCAGATATTGAATCCGAATTTTCGGATAAAGAAAAAAAGAAGTCATCACTTAAACCCTATTACAATATGCTGAACAAAAACTTACGTCCAGCCTTGACGCCTGACATTGATTCCGAATTCTCTGATAAAGAAGCTTCAAACAAACCACCTTCTAGAAGATCTGTAAGAATTGAAACTCCCAGTGATAGATTTTCAACTGAAGACACACCAGAACCTTATTTACGATCCAAATCAAGAGCTAACGCGTCTTCTCAGCAACTCAAACGCAGTGCCAGTCTCACAGGTTGGGAAGATTGGAGATCCAAATCCAGAACAAACTTTTCTTCACCACTTAACCTAAAAAACAACTTTTCCTCCCAAGATTTTAAAGATGGGACTATCACTGATTGGGAAAACCTAAAATCCAAACCTAAAAGCGGTTATTTAAAAACCAACGGAAATACATCCGATTGGGAAGATTATAAACCCAACCAAACAGAATGGAATGAGAAATCTAAGCCAAGAACAAATAGTTTGAAAAGCAAAACAGATGATATAAGTATTAATTATGAAGAAACAAGAGCAAAATCTAAAAATGGAAACTTGACTGATTGGGAAGATTTAAGCATCGAAAATTTAAATTTAAACTCTATTAGCAACAGTCCAGAACCTTTGGAAACTAGAAGTGCACCAGCTTCACCAGTCAAAACGAATTCGAAGGCCAATTGGAGCGACAAGGGGATCACCATACCAAAACCTTTTCAGATGACAGTCAGGTAATATAAAATTACTTTGTATGAATTGTTATAATTAGAAATAATGAAATTTTGATTTGCAGAGACGAAGAAAATAAGATTGTCGAAGAATTATACTTTAAAATGAAGAAACCTAAAGAGGATAAGCCAGATATGTTCAAAGCTCACGATATACCAATAGAATCGCAAATTCCTTTGTTTGAAAAGATCATGGCCGATCAGCAAAGAAGGTAAGGCTATAAAACGTGGTAAGTAGCTGAATCAACTATTTTCAAATAGAAATGATTTATGGTACCACCAGGATGGGGCTCCCCCAGCATAAAGAAGATGTCCAGCTTTCTTAAAAAAGTGTAAATAAACATTAATTGATGTTTCAGGAGCTTCCTAACGAAACATAAAAGGAAGGAAGCATTGAGGGCCCAAATGAAACCGTTTTCATTTACAAAAAGAGACGAAGAAATTCAAGAACTCAATAGAGAACTGTCAAAGTCCTCTCCTAATTTATATTCTGATCCTCCATTGAGAATAAAAAAATTCCGAGCTAAACCCATACCGAAAAACTTGTTCAGCAACTACATTTACAGAAAAATGCACGAAGATGAATACTACAGGTAAGTACATACCTATAATTGAATATTTATTGAAAGCAACTTATTATTTTATTTTAGAGCATTGCAGAAGAAGATTCGTGCAGAAGAAATGCTGAGAGCTGCATCTCTACCGCCCTCTATGGCTAAAAGAGAAAAGGTGGTAAAAAAGATGAATGTATGTCCACGTTCTTACAGTGCTTTGCCGAAAGAAGAAAAGATTAAGAAAACAAGGAGCGTTCCTAATTATAAGATTTATCACGAAAAATTCGAAAAGGAACTGGAAGATATTAAAAATGAGTTTATAACAACCAGTCCAAGACCGTTTAAGTTGAAAACTTCTAAAAGAGTAAGCAGTAATAATTTACAAAGTTTGTTTTATCTACTTGTAGGAATATAATACGTTTTAGGCTAGAAGACACTTAAGGCAGTCTTCAGCTAGCAGTAAGAGTTCGTCTTCTAAAACAGTAACTCCGAATTCTCTTGATATTTCTTCAATTAATACTTCAAATTTAGCTGCTATACTTAGAATTCAATCAGCAAGGCAAGGACTCGTTTTGTTATCAATGTAATTACGTACTTTATCGATTTGTTTTTTTTTTAATTTCAGACAAAAAATTGAGATGGAGATGTATAAAAAATTAGAAGAAGCTCAACGCAAAGACGAGGCAAGATGGCGAGAAAAACTATTCCGCAAAAAACCAGTTTGGCACACCTTAGATTACAGCCATGAAGATGATTTAGCGATGAGATTACAGCTGAGAAAGGACGAAGAAAAATTAAGAAACGAAGAACATAAAATGAGAATGATGCTGATGTATGGTAGAGTTCAAAAACAACCAACATTATTCGAGAGACAATCACAGGTAATAAAATTTAAATATAAAAAAAAATTATTCTTCTCTCTAATACTTTACAGCCTACCGTCTTTCTTAATAATCAATTTTAGATGAAATATCCAATAACTAGGGAAGAATTAGAAGATCATTTACGAGAAATATACGGCAAGAAGAAAAATCAATCAATAAGAAGTATAAGTAATTTGTCGGGTAAAAAGTCGAGACTTGAAAGAGATTATAAGACCGATCCCGAAGATAGTAATTTCAATCTCGATTTAGAAGATAGCGACAGAAGCAAGGAAAAGGAAAGTTCAGAAGAAAAAGAAAAATGTGATTGTCTCAGCGACGATATTGATAACGATAATAACACTGAAAAATTGGATTAAATTGATATATACTTATACGATTTAGTATTGCTTTGATGTAATTTGATGTAAACGGTATTCGTGCAATATATTTAGATTTATGATTAAATAATTCGTTTTTGTCCACCTAAAATTTCCTTTTTGTACAACCGATTTATTTGTAGTCGTTCACGAAAAACCTTCCTAACCTCAAACTGACAGCTCGTTCCTATTCCCGCCAATTTGAGGTTTGAGATAGTTTATAGTTTACAATACAAATATTCTTCAAAGAATTTTATTTACTAAAAAATGGAGGGTTTTGATGATCCAGGAACTTATTATAGTGCTAACTTTGCTCAAGAGGATACTCCCAACGATCAAATTAATCTACAAGCTATTAAGAAGCAATTTAAAGAATTTATTCGACAATACCACACAGACAATTTTAATTACAAATATAGGTAAGTTATTTCACTTAAAATGTTAGTTATTTTATCTAACTTAACTTTTTATTAGGGATAATTTAAAACGAAATTATAACTTGGGACAATATTATCTTGAAGTGAATATTGAAGATGTTGGTAGTTTCGATGAAAATTTGGCGGATAAGTTGTACAAACAACCGTCAGAACACTTAGCACTTTTTGAAGAAGCGGCTAGAGATGTAGCAGATGAATTAACAGCCCCCAGGCCTGAAGGAGAAGAGAATGTTGAAGATATTCAAATTATGTTGACTTCTGATGCAAATCCTTCAGATTTAAGAGCTTTAAGGGTAAACTTGAAAATCTACCATGTATATATTTATTGCTATTGATTTGTTTTTAATTTTAGTCTGAAGTAGTGTCACGGTTAGTAAAAATTCCTGGTATTATAATTAGTGCATCAGGGATTAAAGCTAAAGCAACAAAAATATCTATTCAGTGTCGTACATGCAGTGATATTATTCCAAATTTACCTGTTAGACCTGGACTTGAAGGATATCTTTTACCAAGAAAATGTAATACGTAAGGTTATTTTTTTTTAAGTTTATATCACATGATATATTGGTGATTTTTGTAGTGAACAAGCAGGTAGGCCTAAATGTCCTATGGACCCATATTTCATCATGCCAGATAAGTGCCATTGTGTAGATTTTCAAATATTAAAATTGCAAGAACTTCATGATGGTATTCCACAAGGAGAAATTCCAAGACATATTACTTTGTACTGTGATCGATATTTATGTGAGAAAGTTGTTCCTGGCAATAGGGTTCAAATCTTGGGTATATTTTGCATAAAAAAAATCAGCAAAGCTTCTAGAGTAAGTATATTAATAAATATAATTAAAATAAATATTTACATATGAAACTTTAGAGAGAAGGAAGAGAAAAAGCAATAACTGGAGTTAGAACTTCTTACATGAGAGTAGTTGGTATCCAACTTGATGGTGAAGGTTTAGGATCATCTGGTTGTGCAATAATTACATCAGAAGAAGAAAATACTTTTAGAAGACTAGCAGCTCTTCCAAATATCCACGATAAAATCGCAAACAGCATCGCTCCTTCTATTTATGGATTTGAGGACATAAAAAGAGCCATTGCTTGCCTCCTTTTCGGAGGTTCCCGAAAACGGCTCCCAGATGGCTTAACCAGAAGAGGAGATATTAATATTTTGTTATTAGGAGATCCAGGCACAGCAAAATCTCAATTACTCAAGTTTGTCGAGAAAGTCGCTCCAATATCTGTATACACATCTGGAAAAGGAAGTTCTGCAGCTGGTTTAACTGCTTCTGTTATGAGAGATCCTTCTACTGTAAGTATTTGATTACTTTGATTTAAAAAAATTGAGACACATTTATATTTTCAGAGGAATTTTGTTATGGAAGGTGGAGCTATGGTTTTGGCTGATGGAGGAGTAGTTTGCATTGATGAATTTGATAAAATGAGGGAAGATGACAGAGTCGCGATTCACGAAGCCATGGAACAACAAACGATTTCAATCGCTAAAGCAGGAATTACAACCACATTGAATTCTAGATGTTCCGTTCTAGCTGCTGCAAACAGTATTTTCGGAAGATGGGATGAAACAAAGGTAAAATAATAATTAGCCTATTTCAGAACTTACTACCAACTTCATAGAGCTTAAAAAAGCTCTGAGTATTTGAGTCCCTCAAAATTCATCTTCTCCTACCTCACATATTGCTTAATGAGTGTCAAAATCTGATAAAATTTTTACTCCCCAATTTGGAGTACCACAAGGCTCTAATTTGGTCCCTCTTGTTTACCTTATCTGCATATACAAGACTCCTAAACCTCTGTAATCACATCTAAATATACATAGATGCCACTGTTCTTATTATTGCTGCCTTAAATCATGATTCTACAAGATATTCTAACCTACTCCTCTAAATAGTTTAAGATGTGGGGGATTTGTCAATTACAAAATTCCTCGGTCCATCTTTTTTAGAGTCAATAATCTACGGTGATTTGATTAACTATATCCGAAAATTTCTGTTGGCCTTTTAGGAGAAGGACTTTGCAAAGACAATCTTCTACATTTAGACCACAAAGCCATTCCAAAGGATCTAAATCCTTTATTAGGGATCTAATTTAAAATTACTTTTCAAGAACTCAGATCCTTATCTTTGTCGATCGCCAACATGTTTCTTACTGGAATATAGTGGGGAAAATAGAGAATTTTAATGTATAACTAGTAAATAATTGCTTTTAGGTTTTTTATTTATTGACTTTTATTACTTTAAGGGTGAAGAAAATATCGATTTTCTGCCAACTATACTTTCCCGTTTTGATATGATCTTTATTGTTAAAGATGAACATGATAGGAAAAGAGACACGGTAAGTTTTATTATTTTATCTATCTAGTATTGTTTAATTTAAGTTTAAATACAAAAAAATGATTTAGGGCCTCTTAAAGCTAAAGACTAAGTCTTATCTTCATAGTCAATCATTTAAAATCTCCATATCATTTCTTTTAAATTAAATTCGGCATCTGCTTCTTCCTTCCTTCTATTGTTCTGTCAAATCTATTTTTTTTATTTAAGTTCTGACTGGTTACTTTCAAATTATGTTCTCTAGTGTTACTGGTTCTTTAAATATTCTTCAAGATTTAGGTATGGAAGAAGCGGTAGTATTGTAATGTAGCAACAGTGATAGATCCTAGAGAGCGGGATCACTTCAGTTTCATTCCTCAGCTAAATAAAGGTCTTAACGACTATTGAAATCCCTAGTCTGAGCATTAAATCACACAAGATGTTCTAGATGGTACCAATTCTGGCCCTTGAGGTATGTTTCCTGTGATGTTCTATAATTCAAGCTGTTGAAGTCTTTGATGCACAAGCGTTCTTAACGTCCAACGTAACGATACAAAAATACCGACTGCATATACGAAAAAGTGTCACGTTCCACCTGAACCTGTGCGTGCAAACGAGAACGCGGAACGATCTATAGAGATGCACGATCGGCCCAAGCGTCGCCTTGTACAGATTTATTCCCCTTTATTTACCGTTTTCTTCAATCTCTAGTGATCTTGTTGATATACCTTGTATACAGAAGAATCAGTTGGGGATTTCTTGTTTTCTTTTGGTAACTGTAAGCTTCTGATGCTTCTCCAGTTTTAGAAAGCTTCCTTCTTGATGGCAAGTTTATAAAAAGATATCAGATCGTGTTATAATAGCTGCATTCATAGAATTGTTTGGAATGCAGTCTGGACCTGGTGCCTTCAAATATTGTAGGGTTTCCTCATGGATCCTGATCAAATAATTGCAGCGTTACTAGATTTAACAGCTAGATTCTTATGAATATTTGTGTTTTTGAAAGATTCCTGATCTTGGTGATCAAAGTGTGATATAGAATTTTAGCTCTGAACACCAGGACTTTTAGAACAGTTTGTTTTTCGATTTACTTGTTGGTTGAGTCGATTTCGTCTATTGTGCTGACTAAGAAACCAACCATGAGTGTGTCGAATGTAACGAAAACTTAATTTATGTAGTAGTATAAGAATTTTCATGGATTTTAGACACTCGCGAAACATATCATGGGCATTCATATGAACGCAGATGAAAATGGAAAAGATTCTAAAGATGGTGAAATGTCATTGGATTTCATTAAAAAGTATATCAACTATTGTCGTACGTAAGTATAATTGCCACTTGGATATTTGACATTTAGATATTTTTCGAGGTCACAAGATAAATATTCGTTTCTTCAGGCGTTGTGGTCCCCGATTAGATAAAGAAGCTGCCGAGAAATTGAAAAGACGTTACGTTATGATGCGAGCAGGAACTATCTCGGCCGCAGGAGAGCCGGATAAAAAGAATGCCATACCGATCACGGTTAGACAATTGGAAGCCGTTATCAGAATATCGGAAAGTTTGGCAAAAATGCAGTTGTTACCCTTTGCTACAAACTCTCACATCGATGAAGCACTGAGATTGTTCCAAGTCTCGACTTTGGATGCCGCCACCAGCGGAAGTTTGAGCGGTAAGTTTATTAAATACTGGCTACATGTAGCGTTTGAATGTTCACAAGAAAATATTTTATTCTTCCATTCTTCTGTTCTTTAGTTACTGTCACCTCGGTAGAAATTAAATCCTCTTCATGTTTTGTTGCTGTGGATTCAGAACCAAGTTTACTATGTTGCAAAAACTCTGCCCAGCTGTCCATGGTTTCACATTGGTACATAAATAAAACAGATAGATATCTATATATCCGTAGTTTGGTATTTTTTTGTAACAATAATGCAATCAAAGCAACTAAAATTTGTTTTAAACAATTTAAAATTCTACTAGATTGAATAATTTCCAAATCAGGCTTAAAGTTTCTTAACCTCGGAAGTGTAATTAGAAATAATTTTTCATTTCCAATTTGTTAATTATTGACTAACCCCAATATTTAGACATTTTTTATTTTCATTAATTAGTTTTCAAAAATTGTTTTTATGAGTTGACATTGAGTAAATTTAAACTGCAGTTTATAAAGAAATACGAAATGTGAGACGATATTATGGACTTTTTGGGGAAACACAAACTACGATTTATATCTCAGGATTCTTCTTGTTCTTTCTACAAAACAAAATTGTCTTTTTTCTTTTAAACTAAGTAAAGTGAGAATGGTTCCGCAGGATCTGTTTTGGGGGCCATATTTTTTAATATGTATGTCAGAACTTTTCCCTCCCCAACACAGGCAAAATAATAATGTATGCAGATGATACTCTCATTTTTTATTAATTTGATAACTGAGCATTTGTAAAAGAAAAATCGGAGAAATATGTTGATTTGCAAAGGAACAGTAGGATGGCGCTTTTGCGACTTATCATAGAATCGTGGATTCACGGTTTATGTATTGGCGTAAAAAAATCATTCTGCATACTGCTCTGCGGGATGAGAAGAACTACTTACCTCGTACTGATGAGACACAATAATGTCGAAACCGGTCTACGAGTAGTGTTCTTCCCGTTGATTTGCAAATCGATAGAGATGGTTTCAAGTATCGACGAAGTCGGTCGCCATCACGATTTCTATTGGAATGTAATTCAATGTCCGTTGGGGCATATAGCCCAGGAAGTAGTTGTTTTTTCATAAAAAACGGTCAAGCTTGGTATAGAAACTGTTAAGTTGCTTTACCTTGGGTGAAGAAACAATTTTCTACTTTTTTAGTTTGATGTACATAGCATATTTAATTTGTTTAAGTCCAGATTACATCACCTCAAAATTGATAATTTACCTTTATATGTTGATAAAAGAACATAGAGCTAGAAATCTGTCAATTTCGAATTCTTAAATATCTTAAGGTTATCATAGATGGTGTAAAAACATAAAATACTTAATATGCAAAAATATTATTAGTCCTTACACAAGTCTCCGCCGATGCTCAAGTACGAGACGATATTTAAAATTACACCTAAGCTTAAGAATTATGTTTTTAATGTTTTCATCTTCTGATTTTTGATATTGTTTTTACAGACTATGCCTTTTAGTGAGTATTTATTCCGGATATTTTATTGCTTTTTCTCCTTACCTTGGTCAAAAATACAAACTTTAATTCCTAATAGCAGGAATGAAAGAGTAACGTTTTCTCCCTTTCAACTGTTGGCCCGTTCGCTGTGTACTGCTATCAGTGAGTAAACGTTAAACTTTCATCTCTGATATTAGGGAGAAAAGTACGTATTTCCAACCGAGGTATATATAGTACACAAACTTAAAGTTTTAATCCTGATCCTGCTAAACAAGATGCCTAGGCTTGACCTTGGGCATCATGGTTCGCAGGGACCAAAAGTTCAACTTTCAGTTCTTGTGGTGTAATATACTTATTTCTGTTATAAATATTAAAAGTTGTATTAGCTAAATAATAATAATAATGTTTATTTACGAAAGAAAAGTTACAAGGTAATAACACCAAATATAAAAAATACAAAATATGCAAATAAACATGAAAAAGACACAAAAGTATTTGAAATACTTGTTTGCGTTAATAGAAAGAAAAAAATTAAAAATACAATAGAATTAGAAAATTACCACATAAATAATTGTTTCCAACTGTTACATAAAATCTTATTTTCTAATTAAAATCTACAAATATATACATACATATATGAATAAAATATAAACAAAACAATAACAATTTTCATAAACTAATGGATCAATACTTGAAGTATTTGGTAATTAACATGCGCGGATTTGTTAAAAGAAAAGATTTAATATTTTTTTTTGAAAATAGATATGTTAGAAGTATGTTTTATAGTTTCCGGTATGATATTATATAACTTAGTTGAATAAAACATGTACGATCTTTGTGCTGTAGTTTTCGACATTTTTGGTGTAACATAGTAATGTTTGTCACGACTGTTATATTCATGTGATGAAAAACAATTGCTGTATATCAATAATTTGAGTTTCTTCATACAACGCATCAGTTGGATGCCTCGCTTTTTTGGAATAAATCAATTTCAGAAACCTTTTCTGAGTAATTTCCAAAGCATGAATATGTCTTTTTAGAGCTGCTCCCCATGCAACAATCGCATACCTAAGATGACTTTCTACTAATGAGTAATACAGTGTTTTTAGATATTTTACAGGTAGGATTTCCTTTAGTTTTCTGAATTTATATAGGATTGATCTAAGTTTATTTGTTGTGTTTTCTATATGTGTTTAGATGAGGATCTAGTATTACGCCGAAATATTTAATTTTCGTTTCAGATGAAATAGTTAAAACCTCTGTGTTAATCCTAATTTGCAATTGACTAAAAGAAGGTTGGGTTGAAGAGTTGCAACTGAAAGTTAAATATTTTGTTTTTTCCATGTTGAGAGTAAGCAGCTTATGATTCAGAAATTTTTTTACTTGCGAAAAATCTTCTTCGACTACATCTTTCAAGTCCTGCCAATTCTCTGCACTATAGAAGATGGCTGTATCATCTGCAAAACCCGTTATCTTACCTTTGCTTTTCATCAGAAATAAGTCATTCAAGTAAATATTACAGTGTCGGTGCCAAAATTGACCCTTGTGGTACACCATACTCAATCACCTCTGGATTGCTGCATACACTCCCAAGCCTTACCACTTGAGTTCTGTTTGTTAAGTAACTTTTAAATAATTGCAGAAAATGACCCCGAACACCGATATTTTCCAAACATTCGAGAAGTAAACTATGGCTAACAGAGTCAAAAGCTTAGAGCATATATACTTGTTTTGTATCAGGGGGGGGGAAATAAATGTCATATAGTGTCCAGCAATCTCATTGGTCCGTTTTGAATTTGCGTGTCAAGTCGAATGCCATTATTGTCAATTTGTTTTGCATCTAGAGTTGTTTTTACAATTTAATAGTGTATGGATATTACTTTTAAAGCCATTTTGTAAATTAATTTGAGTATATATTATATGGAGAGAGTTTGTGTGATTTGTAAATATAAATATGAAAATGAATCATCAAGGTCGTTTTACAAGTAAATATGCATTAGCGTCTTTTACACTTGTTTAAAAATAGGAAAATGCATAAAGCAAATATACCGCCATATTATTAAGAATACTGAAAATCTAGGAATTTATGCAATAAATTCAACTTTCTGTTTTATATAATATCTTATGATTCGATGTAAATAATTAATTACTATTACTACTTAAATTCAAGTCTAAAAAATATTTTGTCTTACATGTTTCAAAATGTATTATAAATGTATTAATTTCAAACCCCCTTAAAAATGATACGACACTGGTTGTAGTGTCTGACAGTTTCCCCTGTGATACAAAACAATCACTATTATTGCTTGCTGTCTCTACGTTAGTATATATGCTCGAAGGTCAAAAGCTTTAGATAGATCAAGAAACAAACACAAGCATGGTTTGCTATCATTTAATGATTGTATTATTCGAGTGGTTAAATTAAGGATTGCGTCTTCCGTAGATTTCTTTTTTTTAACGCAAATTGCAAGTCAGAAATATCAAGAAAAGATTCTAGCTGATTTTTAATAACTTTTTCAAAAATTTTAGCAAAATTTGTAATCAATGAAATGGGACGGTAATTTGTAACTAGTGAATCATCTCCCTTTTTATGTAATGGAATTACTATTGAATTTTTGAGAATTGTCGGATATATAGCGTTTTCTAAACACATGTTGATAATATAAGTAAGAGGTTTTACAATGTAGAGTGCCAATAATTTAATAGTTTCTGATTTTAGATGATCATTACCAACAGAATTTTTGTTTTTTAATTCGAATATAAGATTTTTAATTTCATTTTAGCTAACCAGACTAATAATAAGTGAATTTGTGGAGTACATTTTATTATATTTGAAGTTTTGATCGCTTTCAATTTTATTGGCAAGTTTTTTACCTGTTCCAGTAAATGTGTTATTGGATTAATCTTAATCATGGATTTTTCGTGCTTGATTTGCAAGATTACTTATTAAAGAGATTTAATTTACAACCTGAAATGTTATTTGTTTGACTGAGAATTTGTGAATGAGTAATTTTTTCGCTCGTTGGTTAAAATTGATATTTTCCAGGAGCCGAAGGATTCGTAACGGAAGAAGACCACGAAATGTTGGTGCGAGTAGAAAAGCAGCTGAAGCGTAGATTCGCCATAGGTACGCAAGTGTCACAAAATGTGATAGTGCAAGATTTCGTTCAACAGCAATACCCCGAAAGAACCATACTGAAGGTTATCCAAGCGATGATCAGACGTGGACAATTACAGCATCGAATGCAAAGAAAACTTTTGTACCGAATTAGCTAATAAGTCATTTTATAAGTAATTGGAAGCCATGCTTGTTTTTATCCATTTCTTTTTTTTTAATTTAATTAAATAGTAATAACATTTTTGAAACGATTTATTGAAACGACAATCTACAATGGATGTTTACTTAAAAGGATACTCCGGATGTTTTTCGACTCCTTTGAAGAAAAGGAAATTGAAAATTCTTCCCGATTCTTCTCGATCTAGTTCGTTTAATTTTTGTATATCTTCGGGAAGTAATTCGAAGTCGAATAAGTCGATGTTTGCTCTAATACGTTCCGGATTACCGCTTTTCGGTATGACTGAAATGTCTTGTTGCACCAAGTGCTTCAACAATATTTGCCCGGGTGATTTTTATACTTTTTAGCTAACTCTTGCACGATAGCCAAACCTAAAATATCCGGAAAATTGTCCAATCTAAAACAAACGATACAGTAACGTAAAAGTTAAACGAAATTTCCTCTATACGTACGCGTAATTATATTTGTTGCTGAAATGCTGGTTGGCCCCGGGGCTTCCCAATGGAGCGAACGCCGTTACGGCTATTTCCATCTCCTTACAAGCTTTTCTGAGTTGATTTTGTTGCAGGTACGCGTGCAGTTCGACCTGCAGGACCACCGGTTTTATCTCGGCCGCGTCATAAATCTTCCTGATCTGCTGTTCATTGAAATTTGATAAACCTATTCCTTTCGTCAAGCCTTTATGTACCTGCTTCTCCATTTGCTAAAAGAAATAATCAATCGTCACTCGAAAATCCTAGATAGCCTGTCAGCAAATAAAAATTAACTTCCCCTGAACGCGGTTGCTTTCTAAGTAAACGCAACACATGCCGAACGGATAATAAGTAAACTGTAAAATAAATCTGTGTTTATATATAAATAATAACCTTCCATGTCGCTGTTAGTTCACTGTCGACGTCCAAACTTAAAGTGCCATCTTCTTTTAATAATGGAGCAGTGCTATCTGGGTTGCTGTGAAAACTAAACGGCATGTGCATTAAATACAAATCGACGTAATCTAGGTTTAAACGACCTAGAGACAACTTTAGATATTTTTCCACATCTTTAGGTCTGTTTCCCCAAACCGGTAGCTGAAATAACAATAAAGTTTCAGTTATAAATAAAAATTTTGGTACATACCCATGCTTTCATATGAACTTTAATTGAGCATTTCGTCACTCTAGATAAAATAATGTATACATAGTAGATTAGCGAAAATAAAGTTTCCCAAAATATCTCAAACTTAATGCAAATTGCCCTATACATCGTAGAGAAATGGTGCCAGAAGGAAGGCCGTAAGGCTTAGATGCAGTTGAAAATCTCATGGGCTATGAGTCACCCTTGTATGTATGTATGTATGTATGTATAAGTTAGGGGTGATAATTACACTGCGACCTATAGGATCTATTGTGTTCCCCCTTACTTGCCATGTTCTGATATTTTCTCAGACTTATAGCAGCTCTTCGAGTCCTATTTTCCTGAGGAAGTTTAGGACATCGTCGGGCTTCAAGTCAGGTAGATCCCTTTCCTCTATTCCATGTGCTCCTAGGTATCTAGCCCTAGAATTTTGCAAGGCAGGGCATTCTGCGAGTATGTGTATTGAGGTTTCATCCTCTTCCTCACAGAATCTGCACTTTGCTTCATCTGCTAACCCTAGTTTCTTCATGTGGCTTCTTAACCGGCAATGCCCGGTTAATATTCCCGTTAAAATTCGGAGCCTTTTTTTACTGAGGTTGAGGCAGCTAAGAGATCTCTTCTGGTCATAGTTCCCCAGTAGTATCTTAGATTGCCTCAGTCCTTCCAGTACTTGGATTTTTCTTTCTCCATTTCTTCCCTTAGTTTTCCTAAGATTACTCTACTGCTGATCCCACAAGATGGTTCTGGTCCCAAATGTGGGGTTTCAGCTCCTTTTTTTGCCAGCTTATCTGCTGTTTCGTTCCCCTCTATTCCTATGTGTCCCGGGACCCATAGGAGGGTGACAGTGTTCTTCTGGCCCAGTTCATTTAGTTTGCCTAGGCATTCCCAAACCATCTTCGAACTGATTATATTTGAACTCAGCGCTTTGATGGCTGCTTGACTATCCATGAGTCACCCTTGCGCAGTCTACACGATTCGGTTTCTAATAAACCCTATTAACTATTGTGAAAACATCAGTAGATAATTTTAGTCTAAACTAAATTGCCAGTGGTTGAACATCATGTCGCATACGGAGTATTAGTACAGTCGAAGTTTTAGTATTTTAATAGTTAGTTTATTTTTGTGGTTTTGTATTTGAACATTAGTATTTTTTTAGTTAGTTGTATAGTAGAATTTTAGTATTAAGAAAACTAAGGATAATAGAAAAATTTTAACGGAGAAACATGACATCAAATCAAACCGGATTGCATACTTGAGAAAGTTAAAAAAATATATATATAAAGAAGGACGAGCAATAATATATTGTGACGAAACGTACATTCACGGCTCACATACTGTACCAAAAATGTGGGACGATGGACAAAGTATGTGTTTGAAATCACCAGTAGCCAAAGGTAAAAGATTGATTACTTTACATGCTGTAGGTGTATAGGGTTTTGTACCTGATGCTTTGTTGATATTCAAATCAGGACTTAAAACGGGCGATTATCACGACGAAATGAATACCAACAATTTTTGCAAATGGTTAAAGGAAAAGTTTATTCCTAACGCTCCGAAAAAATGTGTACTAGTATTAGATAATGCATCTTACCATAATACTTTCGTTGAACCACTGCCCAATTTATCATGGAAGAAAGATGCGATGCAAAAGTGGCTAAGTGAAAGAAACATTTTTTATAATATGGCTGACACTAAAACAGAATTGTACAATTTAATTCTAATGCACAAACCTCTAAATAAAAGATATGTAATCGACGAAATATTAGCAGAAAATGACATGCTAACATTGCGTTTGCCACCTTACCATCCGGAACTGAATCCAATAGAAAAAATTTGGGCACTGGTAAAGAGTGACGTAGCTTCCTGTAACCTTGCTTTCAAGTTAGACGATGTGGGAAAGTTAACGGAAGAAAAATTTGCCAATGTAAAGTTAGAACATTGGGAGAATATTTGCACCCATGTTGGTAAAGTTGAAAACGAGTACATGGAAAGAGAACATATTGTGGATGATATGCACAATTTAGTAATAAATATAGGAAACGAAAGTAGCAAGAGCGAATCGGAATATGAAGACAATGAACATGATTTGGGTTGTCAACCATTATTGTGATTTGTATTTTTGTGTATTTTAACTTGTCACATACTTTTATATTTATTTGTAATGTGATTAAATAAATCTATTTATCTATATAATGTACAATTTTTATTAAATAAAAAATTCTATGATCAACCAACTTCGACTGGGCTATTGAATTTAACGTGCAATTGAGTCAACGTTTTCAGATCGCATTTTAATCATTTTGACCATTGTTGCCATTAAGTTCGGCGCATGCGTTTTCAAGGCCATACCCCATGAGATTTTCAACTGCCTCTACCCAGCAAAACAATTTTAATGCCGTCACCACTATTAACTGTATCGAAATAATATTTTCCAATCAGGTAAAATACCTATACTGAAACCAATAATGATTTAGAGTAGAAGTAGGCCCAGTTGACAGCAAAGAAAAATTCTTTGGTACGCCGGTATAATCGGAGCACATATCAACTAATTTATCTTTTGTAATTGTGGAACTTAATGATGCACAAAGTCATCTTCTGGTACAACTCATACTGTATAATTCACAAACCAATGATACGCTCGTGCTTGCATTTACATTACTGTGGCCTGCGACGATATGATGGAAATTACGGTAAAGTGACAAAGACAGAAATATCGTTGCGTACAGCGTTGCCACTAGTTGTAATAAATACCCAACACTATACAGAAAATAATGAATTTTAACTGATCAGTAATCAGGAAATGTATAAGTATTACTCATTACAAGCTCATTACTGATTTTTGTCATAAATAATACCTTTTAATCGTACTAGTATTGTGTATTATCTATAATTTGCTACAACCTACAACTCTACTGCTATATTTTGATTCTGCTATAAACTGGTAACGTAAAATTTAGATATGACAACGAGCTTTACTCTCAATCATTATTGGTTTTTGTATAGGAGTGATCCTAGATTAAAAACTAACTTGGAACAATAATTTAGAAAAAATATGATAAGGAAACGAGACTTGTTTCGAGACAAATCAATCTAAACTAATTAAACACTCATTTTTTGCAACTCAATTAATTTTAAAATCCGTATTATTACCGCGTGCTTAAAACATGTTAATAAATTAGTTATAATTAATTTCGTGCTGCGAACCTCACTTCGCTCGGCACGCAGTGATAGATTTATAATAATACCATATCAATTTTAACTAACTTAAAAACTATTTTTGCCAGCTCAATTTGGTATTATTAGAAATGAATCACTGCGTGCCGAGCGAAGCGAGGTTCGCAGCACCAAATTAATTATAACTAATTTAAAAATCATATTTTCTAACTCAATTAATTTAAAATCTGTGATTACCGCGTGCTTAAAATATGTTTATAAATTAGTTATAATTTGGTAATATTGCAATGACATCGTGCCCCACTGCAGCCTTAGAGACGATGCTAGGTCTTCTTCCGCTGGAAAATTGCATTATAAGAGGCTGCAGCTGGTGCAATGGACACAAAACTTAAAACCTGGTGATTTGCTTGGTCATTTAAGGATTCTGGAAAAAATTCCACTAGATACCATGCCATTTAGGTTTGAGTTTGAGACGCCGTTTGAAGTGGTTATAGGAAACCGCCATAGGGTTTATGAAGTCGAACCAGAGCTGCAAGAGGACTCACTGGTGTAGTACATAGATGGGTTCAAGAATGTTATGGTAATTTAAACATTCTCTCACTCTCTGACTCCCTATGAAGACCAGTAAATTAAGGAAGATGATCAACAGTAAATGTTTCTACAGATAATGTTGATACAGGACGTATCAAATAGGGCCTTGTATGTCTTTCGCAGGGGTACTGCTGGCTAGGAAAACATCAAAATCGTATAATAAGAAAAGTGGAAGAACGGCTTCAAGCGAAAAAGTAGAGCAGGATTCTAAACGAGAGTTTGTAAAGGCTATGGTTGAAAAGAGTGGTAAAGGGACAAGAATGGAGTTGGTCCTGATGTCATATCTAAATGGGATGATTACAGAGCCAAGGCCAAAATTGGTAAAACACAGTACAGTCTCTCCTTGCGCCAATATATAGACCCATCTCGTAAATGGCCCAAATTTAATACTCATGCGTGAACCTACTCCCACTCTCTTAGTTCCCCCTATATATTCGTGCCCCTTATAAAATTGTGTTAGCAAGCCTATTAATGCGTATATTATTATGCATAAGACCATACGAAGTTAGTTCATGTTAATTTTATTTGAGTGGATCTGTATTTTGTTTTTTTGGACCAGTATTTCTATTGTTATACGCACTAATAAAAATAAACGAAATAAAAATTGAAACTTCTTCTTTGTGGTTTGTGGCCTGAGCTGCCGGGTCTATCCGGCAAAAAGATGCTAGGTTTTGACAGTTACAAGGGCATTGTGTTCCATGGAAAGAAGTAGTCAGAAATTATCAGTGGAAGGGGAAAATTCAAAAATATTTGCGCATGAGTGTTCAATAAAGAGATAGGTGTATTATAAATGGCCTTGCAAGTCATCGCAGAGGTACCTACGCTAAGTATAGTGGAAAAATGTATTATAGAGAAGATGGCAGAAAGGCTACAAGGGAAAATGTATGGCATAATTATAAGAGGAACTGTAAAGGCTGTAGTTGAAAAGAGTACAGGACAGGAGTTGGTCTAGATGTTATATCCAACGGGATGATTTCCATGAGCAAGGTTCAAAGCAGGGAAATGAGACAGGATGGTTTAAGTGCAGTTTCTCTGACTCACTTAAAGGACCTTGCAGGTTATCTCAGTGGTATCTACATTAGAATGTCCAGTTAGGAAGAGAGCAAAATTGTATAAATGAAAACATAGAAGAAAGGCTTCAAGGGGAGAGGAAGTAGGTAAAGGTACAGGACATTAGTTGATCCAGATGTAATATCCAATGGGATGATTTCTAGCATAAAAACGAGACAGGATGGTTTTAGTGAAGTTTCTACATGATCAGAAAGGAACAGTTACGATGCCTCGATAACTACATCCAGGTTCTGCAGCTCCCAAGTAATGACTATGTTATTAAATGAGAGGATAAAAGCATAATAAGTGACAAAATACCCAACTAAAGTTTTTAGGCAAATTTAGAGTTTAATTTTAAAGAAATTCATGTCTTACTTTGGTAGTTATGAACAGTTCATCCCTTTGAATCTTTCCTGTTGCGATCCAATCATTCACTACCTTACCAACTGGTTCTTCTGTATTATAATTAAATGCAGTATCTGTAAAAAATTCAATTGAATCAAAATTTTTAATGCAATAAACTTAACTAAAACTTTGAAAAACTAAAGCCTGAGGTACTTCACAGAATTTAGTTACTGTATAGAAGAAAAAGAAAGATGGGTGCTCTGTTTATTGATTTTTCAAAAGCTTTTGAATTGGTAAACTTAACAATATCATTAGTAAATTGGAGAATGTAGAAGTAATTTTTAAGTTACTAGTCTAGTTAATATTTACAAGCAAAAGAAAATTCCAACACCAACAATTATTTTTATTAATTTTATTGCAAAAGAAATATACAATTTTTTTAATATTTAAATAATTGACTAGAGAACTACTAAATGAATTCAAGTCCTTCGTATTTATCGTCGGCTATATGTTCGTCTTCCAATAATATTTTTCCATCAATGGTAAAAGCAGTTATGTAAGTAGCTGTGTTTCCATTTAATTCTTCAGTCCTTAGGGCAACAATTACTTCATCATTTGATGTGGGAACAAATTTGAAGCTGGAAAAACCTCTGGTTGGTTTAGCATTGCCAATTTCTATCACATCAATTTTATAAAAGTCAACATCTGCTTTTATAAGTACAGAACAACCTCTGTGCTCATCTAAACTCTCATTATATGGTTCTTTACTACACCTCCTTGGTAGAAAAAACCATTTTTGATGCACCTCAGACCATAGTGCACTTTCATGGATCATATAACCTGGCCAACTTATGCCTATGATACTTCTTAGCCTACTGTATTGCTCTACCCAATTTATATGATTTACATAACCTTCTTTTGTGATTGTTTTTATGTACTGAGGGTCATTGTTAACAAATTCTCCAGTGGGTGTTGTCCACTCTTTACCTATTGATCCAACATGCAACACTTCATCCTTTACTGTAGCCCATTCAGATTTGAATCCTTTCTGATTCCTTCCATTGCCATCCATAAGAATCATCCATGGAATGATTTTTTTATCATCTATTTCAAAAACTAAACCAGTTCTATCATCAAACGTTAACAATTTACCATCAAATGTTATTAATTCTGATAATTCCAACCCCCTTCCTTTCAAAGCATAACTCGTCTTCAACACATCAGGTTCTTTTTGATCCCAATTAATAATTATGTGGCTAGTTTGAATGTTGTAACTTAAAAATCCAGTTTTTAAGTATGAATACCAAGTATTCTCTTCTTTATTACTGTGAGAATTTTGGTCTAAATCTGCTATAATACCTATCTTAAATATATGCATAGTACTCGTTTTTATTGGCCTTGTTATTGGATAAGTATAATTGTAACTACTTTTTATATAATAATTGTTAGTACTTCTTGTCGAAGAACTTGTGTATAAACAAAATAACAGGACTATGCCTATGAGACCTACTGAATAAACGAAGAAAGTTTGACAACATATCGTTCTATTTCCGATTCTGTAAGCTGGTTGTGATTTCAGAGCTTTCCTCCAATCTCTTGTAGGACTCATTCCTGGTTTAATAATTGCTTTTTAACAAAGAGTAACATCCAATTGTCAACGTCATCTTCTTCAACGGGTTATTCTAATAATGCATCTTTTAAATTTAATTTAAGTTTCTGTGATTGTTTTCTTGGGGCAACACGTTTACAAAAACATAGTGATAACTATTCCCCCCTTTAATCAATATAACCTAATAACGTATGCCAACTGAAATGTGTCAAAGTCAGGGTCAGCTGACGACTTAACCGCATTAAAAGGTGTTACTCGCGAAAGTGATTGCGTCATACACTTTCGCATTAACAGGGCCGGCTTGAGGAGAGCACAGTGATATTTTTAAACGCTAGGTAAGTGAAAACATTAAAATATAATAAATTAGAAAAACATAGCTTTTCTTTTTAGTATAAAATAAGACCTGTTAATTTTAAATTATTTAAACAAAAATGGTAACTAAAATTAAGTAAGTTGTTTTTAATTTATAACTACTTTAATTACAAACCTGTTTTATGTTAAAATATGTGTAAAATAACGTACCGATGTGTCTATATCCACTTTCTAAAGCTATATTAACGACATTCTCAACTTCTTTAGGATCCGTTTTCCATGTTCCTAAACCGACGATGGGCAATTCACTACCATTTGATAACAAAATGTGCTTCATTTTAAAAAGATTTTTTTTTAAAGACATCGAAAGGAATATCTTTTTCGCGTACCAGAAACTCGTGCCAATTTATTGTCAACGTTTTAAATAAACTCGAATCTATTTTTGGATGACAAATTTTTTGATTCGAAAATTATTTTTTATACATTTGAAGTATGCTTTCTTGATCTCGTTTGCGGTGGTTACTATAGGTTAAGAAATTATTGATTTTTGTGAAAAAGGTCAAGGGTACACCACAACAAGGGTGGAAATTAATTGTTAAATAGAGTAGTGACAATTTTGAATACATAAAATGGGTTTTTATTAACCATTTTCATTGAATCCATTTAAAATTAATTCCAATTCACATTTTTTTTTTAAATTATCAAAGCAAAATTGAGTATTATGAAGTTAGTTACCTACTTGTTAAATATATAAGTACCAACTTTTGTAACACTTTGATATAGCAATTGTCACAGTTTGAACAAACTTAGACCACAGTTCCAATCACTATATCACAAGAGGTACACTCTATACATTTTTTACACAACTGAAAGGTATATTAATTTATTATTATAAACTTTACACATATTATTAATATTTGTCTCTGTTAATATCTTCTTATTACCTACCTACTTATAACTAATTGTCAAGATATCACAAGTTCTTACAACACCCATTTTTAATGGATGAAGTACAGGTGTTACTAAATTTTCCACTATAACGTTATCAAAATTCAAGTCTACTGCTTTTATTCTGCCCGAAACTTCTGTATTTTGATACATATTTATAACGCAATTTTTTTGGTTACCTACAACAAAAGATACGATTAATTCTATATAAAAATTTAAATGTACGATATAAACTTACTAGGAAGTGAAGAAAGAAAATAGACGAATCTATTTCTGAGAAATGCATTAGCTTCTTTTTCTTCTTTCGTTAAATTTTGATAATTCATTATGATCCCTACAATTCCAAACTATTACAATTATTTTTTTAGATTTTTGAGGTTATGTTAATGTAAATATTGACATATGCATGGAAAACAAAATTTAAAATAATAGTTGTAATTTGTGGTTCTGGCTAATGGTTACATTACAAAACCAAAGTCGTACACATATATATAATTTATGGCTTAAATTGTATTAATCACTTTTATATTGAAGAAAATATTAAATATTTATTACATTATTAACTTTAAAGTAATTTTATTTTTTTATGTTTATGCCACTAACGTCTTTTAAACTCTTATAAAAAAAATTGTTATTGTCAAAACAAGCTCAGACTTGAAAAAATCTTCCAACAAGTCTCTTACTTACGAATGACTCAGCTTTTGAACTATTTATTCTGAATTTCTTGATAATACGGCCTTCCAGTAAGTCAATGAAATAATTAATATAAAACCTGCTTATAAATTCTTAAAAACGATTTGACTCACTGCTTTCGAAAGCCCCTTTTGGACACTATTCGCACGAATCAGATGAGATTTCCATGGTTCGAATTCAATGCATCTTTGTTCTGTACACGTCTAAGATTTCATTCGACGCTATTCCTCACTCTTTCTTCAGTAACCAGTTGGATTTCTAATGGTTTTCGTCTCAGCGCAGTTTGATCGCGCTTACCTATCGACGAGTTGAGACTTTTCAAAAATTGATCGAGCATGTTAAGCTAAATATCAAACGAAAATCTGGTTGTAGTGACAAGATTTTACAAGAAAATTATTAAAATGGATCTCCCACTTAAATTTTACTTTGGAAGTTTAACTCTTGTTCATTTAATTTCGTGTTTGCAATTGTCGATTTATAAACAATGTCTAGATTTATTAAGAAAAAAATGCGTCCTGTCAAAGTGTGTTGTAGTGCCCTTGTAAATAATAGAGAAATTGAATTATTTATACCAATGGAAAACGTTAATGTGGTCAAAATAAAAATGAAAAAACTGTAAGTATACTTTGTATATTAAAATAATATTTATAGGGATTATTTTTCAAAATAGTGATCGAGTGAATTAAGTAAGAATAAAATTCAACTTTTTTTTGACAACACCTTTATTATTATAGTAACAATTTTTAACATTTTTACGTCATCTTGTAATAAAAAATTAATTATTATTTCCTTTAATTTTGATCCATTTCTAATTCGTACCAGTGACCAAAAATTGATTTAAACATATATTTTTGAAAGTTATTCCTATTTCTGCTAGGTTTTAATTTGAATGTTATTATTTAGTTTGAATTTTTATTTGTTATTTATCAACGTAGTCATCTTGTAGTAGAAAACTAAAATAAGTCGATATTGTTAAAGTTAGCATGCCGATTTTAAAATAATAATCGGTAGATGTCAGTACTATCGGACCGAAAAAATTTTATATTTTTCTACCACCCTGGGGAAGGGAAATTTGAGAATTTGTATTGTGAAGGTTTGTATTATTCATAAAATATCCTTAAACGGAGCCTCGGTATTTCAAAACTGAGGCACAATCGTACAAATATGCAACAGAAACAAAACGTGAAAAATGGATGGAGCATGATATAGGTTAGTGACATGATACAACAAATTTACATACATCATGGATTATTGACGTGAAATCAGGTGCTCCAACAAAGCTTTCAGCCAATCAGACATGGCTTCAACAAATATCGATATTTGCATCAAATTACGTGATTTGAAGAGCCGAGGCTCCGTTTACGGATATTAATAAATAATACGAACCTTCATATTACAAAATCTTTCTGAAATTTCCCATCCTCAGTGTTAGAAAAATATGAAACGTTTGGGTTGGCAACTTGGACCGAAGTCCCCTATTGTCCCCCACTAATCGAAAGGCGCTAGCGCCATTGTTGTGTCGAAATTCTGCAGTCTGCAGTGAATATCACGAAAGAAAGTAAACGTTTCCAAATAAACGAAATCGTAAATTAATCTCAATAATTTTTAAATTTATGTAAAATATCTGTTAATGATCTTTGGTGCCTTTTCATTAAAACAGTGCATACAATAATAATTAGTGTTCGATGTGGACAAAGTTTTGATAATGTCTCTTGGTAAACAGGCGAACTATTATAGTGTTAACTGGAAAATAATGAAATTTTAAACTTAATTTAGTATTAGAGAACAATTATTCAAACTGTCTAAGACGGCTGAAGCAATGGTCAAAAGGTATGTACTACTTTTTATAGTTAAAAACATTTTTGTTTTCAATGAACTTTCAGTTTTTATCTATAGAAAACAGGTATATAAACTATAAAACATCGTTTTAGTTTTCAAAGAACTTTCAGTTTTTATCTATAGAAAACAGGTATATAAACATTCCTGTTTTGGACAAATGTATGCGGTATTTGATATCAACAAATTTGATTAATATTTATGTATTGGTTGAGCAAAACGGTTATAGTACCATGGTCAAATACAAAATATTGAAAGGTTAATTTTAGTTTTACTTGAGTAAATGTAATCATTGCTTTTGATTTATTGAAATCTTAACTTTGTTTTTACGTTTAATATTATTTAATGCACTGTGAACAAACATAAGTAGTCTAGATGATATTTTTATTTAAAATTAACATAACAATGTAATATTTTTCACTTTATCAACAAGATTATTAGATGCACTTTTATAGTGTATTAAGTGGGGATTTCAACTAAGATTACATAAATTTTATTTAGCTAGAATTAGAAAATCTGGGGTATTTTATCTTATTTTGAAACCTTTATTAATTGTGATAAAGATAATGAAAAACAAGTAAATATTTTAAAGATGAAGAGATCTTAAAACTACAGTGAATAATGTATTATTTCCGAAAACACGTGTAAGCCTTTGTAGATTTTAAGAAATGCTTTTAGCAAGATTTCGATATAAAACAATAACAAAAACAGGATTTAATCGAATATCATATACTTAAAATACATCCAACACATTTTAAATACAATTTATGGTTGATGTATATACTTCTGTGTCTGGCTAAAGTGGTTTTATTGACGTTATTATATGCCTTTCGTGTCTGTAAAATTGTCTGCCAAGTTTATTGTCAGATGTGGCAAAAATAACATATGTTTACTAAGGATATAACCTCAAAAATCTTGAAAACACGTTTATTTTCAAATAATTTATATTTAAAATATTTAAGAAACTATAATGACCATTATGTAATTTGTCATAAGATTTGGAATTTATTTCTTTGATTGGTTGTTTACAAAAAAATGGGTAAAGTTATAAAATATAACATTTATTTGTTTATATATAATAACAATAGAATTATCACATTTTATCATGTTATTGGTCAAACATGTTTACAATAATGATTATGTAGAAATAATTTTTGCAATGCTCAAATGCCAGGTTACATATTTCCTTCTTTGTTTAGTCTGTGATTCTTTTAAAATATGTTGGGGCAGTTCTTTATTAAAATAATTTCAAGAGCAGCAGGATTACTGACTAGACACAGTTTTCTTAATAAACATATTATAAGTAAATAAAATAAATTGTAAAGCTTATACTAAATCATCTAAAAGTCCTGACATCAAGAGTTTAATATTTTAAATTGTTGTCAAGTTGTCTTGTTTGTAACTCATCAGAATATAAAATATAATAGTACATTCCTGTTCAACAACTTATGTTTGATTTGCTCATTTCAAAGTTCACCTAATTTCTCAAAATAGATTTTTAAAAGCATTCTTTGATCACTAGTAGAGATTTAAAAACAAGTTGAATTAGACAATAGAAAATATAGAAGGATTAAAATTTGTTATTTAAAACTTTTACAAACAAAAATTTAACATGAAAACCAGATGAATTTAACATGTAGACAGCTCTGAACAAATATTTATGAAAATATTTTCAATTGGTAAAATAAACAAAGTAATAAATTCTGAGAATTTTAATATATAAGGAATAAATGTCCCAAAATGTTGTAGGTAATCCAAACCTTTTAAGCACCCCAAAAAATGTTTACAGCAATAAAATAATAAAAAATCCTTTAGAACTTTCAACCCTATAAATAATAATAGTAATTTATAACAATTTTTTTTACTGAGAAGTATAGTTGTTAGGAATGTTTTAGATATACCTATAAAGATATCTAAATTTGTTGATTGAGGACTTTATTTAACAAAACAACAAGGTCGAATTTGTAATGCTTTGTGGGTATTTAAAAGATTTTAAATATCTTGGAGGTCATACATCCTAGTACCCACAAGAAATGCTTGTTTTTTTTGTGGAAACTAAATAAAGACATAGAATAATTGTTATTAAATAATTTTGGTTGAATAAGACAATAGAAAATCTTATGTAAGTATTCAAATTTATTATTTAGTTATTTAAAACTGTTACAAGAAAAATGTGACAAACAAAAATTTAAATTGAAAACTAGATTAATTTAACAATAAGTAAACAGCTCTAAAAAATATTTGGGAAATTATTTATAAAAATATTTTGAATTGGCAAAACAAACAAATTAACAAATTCTAAATGTTGTTGGCTTGGTTGTAGGTAATTCAAATCTTTTAAGCACCCAAAAAAATGTATACAATTCTTTCAAACTTTTAACCCTATAAATAATACTAGTAAATTATAACAATTCTGTTTTAAATTGAGAGTTAAATTTGTTTGGAACTATTTTAGATATACCTATAAATATATCTGAAATTTTCCATTGAGGACATCATTTAACTAAACCAAAAGGTTGATTTTGTAATGCTTTGTGGGTATTTAAGAAATTTAAAATATCTTGGAGGTTATACATTCTAATACTCATCAGAACTGATTGTTTTTTTTTTGTAGAATCTTAAGAAAACTAAATATAGACATAGAATAATTGTTTATAAATGTTTTTGGTCTCTTAGAATAGAGATTTAATACGATTTCTTAGAAAAAAAATGTTGCTGCATCCCTTTATTTCCCAGAAAATGACGCTCAAATTATTATTGAATCATTCAAGACAAAATACTGGTATACCATTTACAAACATAGACACCTGCGTAATATGACGACGAGTCATCTTTGTTCCTACCTTAAAAAGCTAGGTGGAAATGTGTAAATAATTAATGGAAATGATTTTTAACTTATTTAATATTCCACAAGGGGGCATAGCCGTATAGGACAACATCAAACTACTTATGTTTTTAAATTATTTTGTTTAATATTCAGTGGATTGTAGGGAGGTTTTAACCAATTTTATTATTATTATTAACTTTAAATTTGAAAGGGGATATCAATAAGGGTTATTTTTATATATAGGCGTAAAGGTAAATACAATTCTAGGGAAATTTGGCAAACGAACTAAATTAAAATTTGAATGACGTAGGTATTTTGATGCGTTAAAAAGCTACAGACACCATAGCAACAATGACAAAACCATTTATAGAGGAATCGATATGGGAACGGCAGAACAAAGAGGAAATAAAATCCGAGCATTAGTGAGGCAATCTGGAGACTGAGTGGGTATTAGAAAAGCAACTGGACTTGAAAAATAAATAATAAAAAATATTTTCTACTATTATTATTATTAGTTTAATACATCATCATTAATCAAAAGATTTTATGTTTTGACTACATTTTTTAATAAACATTACTTGTGGTTTCGTTTGTATCTGATGTACAGGGTGATCCAATTATACTTTGTATTTAAATAGTAAAATGAATGTTTATATCAATCTTGATAAGTAATTAAAAAACTTCATCTACAATACATAACAGTGGCTGTACTCTTTTTTTATTGTATAGGGGGTTAAAATAATTTAGATTTTCTCTTGAAAATATTGTTTTAACTTTTTAAATGTAGTGCAAATCAGATTATAACTTTGTAGGACTGTAATTAGGAAGTAAATTTGATTTGGGATTAAAAGTATGATAATGGGTTTTGGAAAAAATATACTTCTCGATTTTTTAGGCATTTAAACAAGTTAAGTAAAAATCTTGATAAGTTAATATAAATATCCAAAAGAGAAGCCAAGAAATAACGTAGTGACGTAAATATTATGAGATAATAACGATCCTACTGTTTTTATAATCATACCCCAGCCACATTTATACTTATTATCTTTATTTTATTTCCTTTTTATTCCTTATAGACGTTATACTAACAATAAACTTAAAATTCAAGCAGGGAATCGAAAATTATGTCACGCAGGATTTTAGAATTGAAATTATAGGTATGGATGTAATTAAGGGTCATTAGTACGCCTGTAAGTAGCCAGTTGAAAGCTAGTCGGTTCTAACAGACAAATAATTTTATTTATAGTTCATACTCTTCCGTGATCTGAATAACTAAAATACTTTTTATTGGATAGGAGTTAGGAGTAGATATATTTAACCTAAAACTAATTTGAAGGAAAAGTATAAAAAATCCCTTTGAGTTTTTAACGTAAAAATAAAAATTAAATGGTAAATTTCAACTGCCAACAGATGCAACGTATTCGGGGCGTGTTTTCGGCACCCTCACATATACCATATGGTATACATTTAATAACCACAATTGTATTGTATTTAACTGCCTTTTTTTTCGGTCAATGTAAACAATTATTGTTAGTTTCAAGTTTATGTTTCTTTTGTAATTAATTGTACTGTCATTGTACGGTAATTTGCTTAATTTTGCTTTTATTTCGACCTTCTGAACTATTTCCCATTGTTTGTGTGCACAAACAAACTTTGCATGATCGTTTATAAGCGGAGATTGAAACAAAACACAAAACAATGTAGGTATGCGAAATTGTGTACGCTTTGAGAAAAGGTACGAGTCAATTTGATATTGTCTTTTTTTTTAAACAAATTATTCATACATGTTAAAACTGGTAAGTTAGGAAGTGGTTTGTATCTACAGGATATTCTCTACAAGTATCACTCGAGAGAATTATAAATGAAGTTTTTAAATCATTGTTTGATTGTTTTGTTTAAATAGCAAATTCTGGAGCGCTGATCGAGTCTCATAACTTTAACACCTGTATTACATTAACTGTTAGAAATAATGAAATATTTGCAATTTTTGAATAAAAGTTGTATTATTTTATCTGTACTGACAAAATATGGTTCAAACGATATATATCACAAGCTCATACTTCCCATTTAAAAAATTGGGGGTTGTAGGTATAGCTTCAAAGGGTACCGCCTAGCGGCAAATTTTTCTTTGTCGGAACATTGTCTCCATAGGCGTATGACCATGTGTATTACAAATAGTACAATATTTTCTTGATAAAAATTATAAATCGTTCGCTTTATAACATCTTTTGCAAATTTTGTTTTTTTGTTTTTCCGCACCTGCGAATTATCTATAACGTCACTGCGCTTAATAACCCGAGAAATAGTGTAAATAGAAATTTTATTTAAGGTATTAATTCCCTTTATTATAACCGCATCTGATTTTTTATTATATTCATTTTTCAAAAACTGATACATATTTAAAATAACACTCTGACACTGAATGTGTAAATCTTTATTGCAAAATTCGCTACTAACCTCACCTGTTGGCGATATCATATCTTCTGAATTTCAATTTTGATCTGGATTTCCATTTTCTGATTCAAAAGGTCTCCAAAACGCTGCCATAATATATGTAACTAATTTAAGGTTATCAATTAATATTGGCAAAAACTACAATACGTAAACCAATTATTAAAAATGAATTACCGAAACAAAGATATATCTAAAGTTAATACTTAATTGCCCCAAATAAAAATCCGGACTCTCCGCCTCCGCACTATAGACACCGACTTTATGAGTTATATTAAAACTGCCGCAAAAAACCAAAAAACCTAACACGCAACAGAATACAGCGGACCATTTAAAGCCGTCAACAAGTCGCGTGCGCACCCCACTTGTTTTCGCGCTGTACAACTACTAGTCTAGAGAAGAGAGAGCTGGGTTCCGACGAAACAGAGTGGATGTTTAACGGGAGAAATATGTCGTTTTCATGCAATTCTTTCTACTTTGAAGCCTAGTAAACTAACTCACTCTGTATAACACTTTTAAATGCTTTTTAGCAATTAATATTGGAAATACTATAACTGTCACTCAAAGGGGAATGAAGGTAGGGATCAAATTTTTACTTTGAAGAATGTCGATTTATTATTTAAATTTGATATGTTTTGGGATTTTCTATAAATATGTACAGTAACCATAATAATAAATGTATTCCATTTGGCTTTTTTACAGTGTATAGGTATTTAAAAAGTCAACAAAATCAATGAATTAAAATATAATACTACATTTAAGATTACAATAGATGCTCAAAATACCCTCCATTGTCATCAATCCACAAGTAAAATCTTCATCTCAAATTTTCTAATGTGTCAGATATTGTATAAATATGACCATTTAAATTTTCAATTTTTTTAAATAAAAATTCAGTTTTTCTTTTAAAAATGCATAAAGATGCATCTTATTAGACAGTCCCTTTATACCAAATTCGGTCTGCTGCTACGTTTTTGGCCGGTATAGATAAATAATACATCTTTTATTTGAAACTTTTTTTTGTACGCACAAAATTAACGGAAGTGTGGGTCAATATATAGTGAGAAATGCCTTCACTACGTTTTGCATTAGAAAATAGGTTTCATTACTCTCTCTTTCATAAAAATCCACTATAATTGATACTCGTACATACTAGTTGGGTGTCTCTGGAAGAAATTTTATATTCTTATACTGGTATTCCGAGGTTTCTTCTGTTCTTAAACCGCATTAGAAATTTGAGTTGTTTCTACTAGAACACGAGCGTATTAAATTTACACATTGAAGTCATTCGATATGTTAAAGAGTAGCTACATTTTTTTTTTCAAAAACCATTGTATACTTGTTCCTGTAGCTGTTTAGTGAGATAATCTCTTTCAAACAATTACTGTGGTTGTTTTCATGCAGTGATTTCTTTCTATTGTTGCAAATAACACGAATAGCTTCCCACAAGGTGTAAATATCTTTGGTAAATTGATTTACGGTATCCGTTGATGTTAATTCGAGTGTAACAGAATTTTTATTTAACGAGAAAGTATAAATGGATCATTAATCGGTGTTACAGTCAGGCCGAAACGAAACGTTGTCTACGAGGGTGGTCTGAAACGTTTCCATAATAACAACGATTTTAACACCAATGTAATGTCAATTAATGACAAGTATATCAAATATGACAAATGTATACCTAATTTCACAACTCTCTTAATTTCGGTACTTGTTTATTTTTAGCTTGTAATTGGAATTTTCCTGACCGTACATTAAGGCCGGGCATTGGCAGTGTATTTAATATAGGCAAATGCGACGTCTTTTCAAAGAGCTTTTAGCAAAAACTATAAGGCAATGAAAATTGAAAAAATCAGTATTATACTAGATATATAAAGTTATTCAATAAAGAATTTTGAAGCTTGAGAGTACAAGGAATCATCCAGAAAAAATTCCCGAAATATGTCTATTTTTACATTTCATAAAATGATTAATATCTCACTTAAACGTGATATGATTTTAAAAATTTTTCTTCTTTGAATAGATGATATATTTACTCATAAGTCAGTGTTTTTAAAAATTACAATAAATTCGCTTTTTTCCTTAAAAGCTCTTTGAAAGTAATTTTTAAGAAATCAGAAATGGTGCCATTTTTTTACAAATTTAGGCAACTCTTTTATCACATATAAAAGGAATCTTAAAAAATTATTCCCAAATTAGTGTGAGCATTGTGATAGAACATCTATTAAATCTTGTTTATCAGGTCCGCATTAGGAATTTAGCAAATCTTTATTTAATTTAATATACTATAATATTAATACTAATACACAGCGTGTCCACGGTATCCTATAGGTGAAAAATGTTTTAATACCTATTAGTTTTAGTGAAAAATGTCATTCTTGATAAAAAGTTTTGCTTGTTCTGAAACCCCATAAAATAAAACAATATTCAAGTTTATCAAAATCCGTCTGATTTTATAGCCAGTTTTATTTATGAAAACCGTATAAATTTTTGCACTAAGTTCGAAAATAATGTATTAATCTAGTGAGTGACGTTTACGTGTCCCAAGTAACTGTCAACTTTTTTTATAGTTAAGATTATTTTGATTGAAAAAGTGAAAGACTTACTTACTCTATTCTAAAATAAAGTAACAATTTTCGTGCAATAAAATCTTCAATTATTTCATAAAAACTAATGATATCGACATCCATAATCTCAAACTCTTACTATTATCATTGTTTTCAATTATTACATATTTTTGGAAAATTTTTTATTTCGTATGTTATTTATTTAAAGGTTGATCTTTTATTTGTCGGTTTACAAATTTGATTGTATAGTAGATTCGAACTCTTGTAAACAATGAAAGTAAAAAATCTTTAAAAAATATGTTTCCTATACCATCCTGTATACAATAATTATTAAAATTCAAAACAAACATATTCTCTAATTTTATTAAATACTCTGAAAAATTATTGTGTGGTACTGTTAAGCCATCAAAAATATTTTTAAATTGAAAAGGAAATCCATCTCTCAAATGTGGATGATGTAGATAATCGTAGTAATAAAACTCAAAGTCTATCCACAACGTTTAATAGTAAGGTTCACAAGTTAATGCGCAACATGTTTCGGTCTTCAGACCATCATCAGGCTATAAAGAAAACAATAGTATCAGGAAAGTCAAACATAGTAATAAAATGAGCGAGTGGTGTCTGTTATCAGATTACATTATATTACATTACCTCAAATATTAAGGTCAAACTATTTCAAAACTGACAAATAATTACAAAAAGAAATAAAATACAAGTTTAAAGTAAAAGTTAAATACATGGTTTTGTAATAAGTTAAAATATGGCAAAACAGCAAGATAATTATGTTATACAACCAATCTAAACTCACCTGTATGTGCAGAATGTAGGCATTGCAAATAATTAAAATTTAAAACTTAAACATCCAAGAAAAAATGAAGAATAATGGATGAATAAGAGAGTTATTATATAAAAAAAAATTCATAAGTTATAAAATAAAGAATGATGGGTGTGTTGATTGAATTAAGGTGGATAGAAAAGTGGGACAATATTCATACTAAGAATGATGTATCCCAAAAGGAAATGCAAATAACAAGTGTTACATTAATAAGAGAAATAAGAAGGAAACACATATATGAAGAGAAAAAATGGAGTGATTGTAAAAACAATCAAAAAAAGGAGAGATCCATGGTAGAGGTTCAATCTCCTTTTGATTAAGAAGACAGGTCGATCCTAAACTGTGAGTGAAGGTTCTAGTTAGTCCTCTCAATCTCAGCAATAATGCTAAGAGAAACAAGAAGAAAAAACTTATATGAAAAGAAAAATTGGAGAGATTGTAAAAACAATCAAAAAAAGGAGAGATCCTTGGTAGAGGTTCAATCTCCTTTTGATTAAGAAGACAGATCAATCCTAAACTTTGAGTGAAGGTTTTGTTAGTCCTCTCAATCTCAGCAATAATGCTATGTAAATTAGGATAAATAACATCAAGTACATTTCAAAAAAGCCGAACTAGAAAAGTTGTACCAGCACCAACGAACTTGAAGAACTGTATAAGTATGAAGGTCAATTACAGTTAAAGAAAGCATAAAGAGGAAGTAGTTTAGTGCCAACCTACATCCGGAAGGGTTACCAAATGAATAACTAATCAAGAAGGAAACTTGGATGTAGAGGAAATTGAAAGGGGTAAATATAAGAGATAAGTTCAATATAACCATTTCACAAATAAAATCAAAGTAAAAAGCCACCATCTACACATATCGATGAAAATAGTTACAAACATCAATAAATGGTAAGAAATCCTGAAATAAAACGTGTGTTAAGACTGAAAAAGAAGAAGAAAATCTCAAATCAAGTCAAAAGTATAAAACTAACCTAATTACATACATAAACAATTGTTAAAAGTTCAAATTTAGAAATAAATAATTTTCATTAGGTTGAATTTGTTCATTTAAACAATTGAGAGTACTATTATTGGTAGCAGATTTAATTTCCAAAAACTCAAGCAAATTCAATCTAATTCCCTTATTACAAACATGAAGTAATTCAACATTATCGATATCAAAAAAGTGATTGTATTCTAAGATATGGTTAGCGAAAGAGGAAGGTGAGTTCTTAACTTCTAAAACAGAATATTTTTTAGAAGTTAAGAACTCACCTTCCTCTTTCGCTAACCATATCTTAGAATACAATCACTTTTTTGATATCGATAATGTTGAATTACTTCATGTTTGTAATAAGGGAATTAGATTGAATTTGCTTGAGTTTTTGGAAATTAAATCTGCTACCAATAATAGTACTCTCAATTGTTTAAATGAACAAATTCAACCTAATGAAAATTATTTATTTCTAAATTTGAACTTTTAACAATTGTTTATGTATGTAATTAGGTTAGTTTTATACTTTTGACTTGATTTGAGATTTTCTTCTTCTTTTTCAGTCTTAACACACGTTTTATTTCAGGATTTCTTACCATTTATTGATGTTTGTAACTATTTTCATCGATATGTGTAGATGGTTGATTTTTACTTTGATTTTATTTGTGAAATGGTTATATTGAACTTATCTATTATATTTACCCCTTTCAATTTACCTCTACATCCAAGTTTCCTTCTTGATTAGTTATTCATTTGGTAACCCTTCGGATGTAGGTTGACACTAAACTACTTCCTCTTTATGCTTTCTTTAACTGTAATTGACCTTCATACTTATACAGTTCTTCAAGTTCGTTGGTGCTGGTACAACTTTTCTAGTTCGGCTTTTTTGAAATGTACTTGATGTTATTTATCCTAATTTACATAGCATTATTGCTGAGATTGAGAGGACTAACAAAAACCTTCACTCAAAGTTTAGGATTGATCTGTCTTCTTAATCAAAAGGAGATTGAACCTCTACCAAGGATCTCTCCTTTTTTGATTGTTTTTACAATCTCTCCAATTTTTCTTTTCATATAAGTTTTTTCTTCTTGTTTCTCTTAGCATTATTGCTGAGATTGAGAGGACTAACTAGAACCTTCACTCACAGTTTAGGATCGACCTGTCTTCTTAATCAAAAGGAGATTGAACCTCTACCATGGATCTCTCCTTTTTTGATTGTTTTTACAATCACTCCATTTTTTCTCTTCATATATGTGTTTCCTTCTTATTTCTCTTATTAATGTAACACTTGTTATTTGCATTTCCTTTTGGGATACATCATTCTTAGTATGAATATTGTCCCACTTTTCTATCCACCTTAATTCAATCAACACACCCATCATTCTTTATTTTATAACTTATGAATTTTTTTTATATAATAACTCTCTTATTCATCCATTATTCTTCATTTTTTCTTGGATGTTTAAGTTTTAAATTTTAATTATTTGCAATGCCTACATTCTGCACATACAGGTGAGTTTAGATTGGTTGTATAACATAATTATCTTGCTGTTTTGCCATATTTTAACTTATTACAAAACCATGTATTTAACTTTTACTTTAAACTTGTATTTTATTTCTTTTTGTAATTATTTGTCAGTTTTGAAATAGTTTGACCTTAATATTTGAGGTAATGTAATATAATGTAATCTGATAACAGACACCACTCGCTCATTTTATTACTATGTTTGACTTTCCTGATGCTATTGTTTTCTTTATAGCCTGATGATGGTCTGAAGACCGAAACATGTTGCGCATTAACTTGTGAACCTTACTATTAAACGTTGTGGATAGACTTTGAGTTTTATTACTACGATTAAAAATATTTTTACTGTGAGTGTAAGCTTTGAGTTCACAAAATTAAGTAGAATTGTCTATTTCGGATGATGAACAATAAGTTTGACAAGAATGTTACAGAGACATCTACGTAAAAAATATCCACCAACATAAACCAGTGCATTTCCTTTCTCTGATATCAAGTTTCTATAATCCGTTGATTCAATTTTTATAATAGGAGAAATATTTTAGTAAGTTTTTTCCTGAAAACTTTCAATATTTTTCAATGACTTTCAATGTTATATTAAGCAAAATATCGCCACTATCGTCCATAGAATATATCTTAGAATATCTTTGGACGATGTTTTTACTAGTGGAGTTTTACTGGAGTCCTTTACTAGATTTTTGGATTAATAAGTAAAAAAAAAACATAAAAAGGTCGAATATTAGTTCTTAGTGGATCTATTAATCGTGTAATTTTTTTAATCCATTTAAAAGGTAAAACGTAGTTCCTTTTAATTTTCTAAAATAAACTGGTAGTTACTGCTGCTACTCATTTATTTTAAGTTTATGCATCATTTTCTTAAATTTTTTTACTAAAAAACTTGTTAATCGAATTTTTGACCATTTTAGTTTTTCCAGTTCGTTACTTTGAACTTTTGGAACCTATTTCATTTTTTTTTATGAATATGTATAGGTAGGTAATGGTAACCGAATATATTTTTAAAATAATCCGTTCAATTGCTTTTTGGTAAATTTTAATTTTTGTTTTCTTCTTCTTTCCTTTTTAAAGAGCTTTTAAAAATATTGCCATATATGAATATGTATATCGTGAGTTTTTAATGACCATCCGGTATGTAGTATAAATATTTTCCTTCGCTGTTCGGTCCTTACCTACTTGTTATTGCTTAGTTAAGATAAACAAATGATAACATTTTACACTTGAAAAAACTTGAATGATTGTCTTTTTAAAAATAATACCCCAATAAATATTCTATTTATAATTTTGATTTAAGAAAAAAAAACATATATAAATAAAAATATTGTGTAAAATCTATAAATTAATATCGTTTAATGTAAATACAAATAGCCAATTCATATTTAACAATATCAAACATGTTTGTTTTAAAATTAATCCAGCCCTGAAATTTTTAAAGGAAACTGATATACTCCAAGAATGAATATAATATTATTTCGTTTATCGCGTAAGGTCATTGCAAGACAGCACCTCACGGGTACACTTATTCGCTCTCTTTTTAGGACGTTTTCTCACTCCCAATGCCCAGCCTTAAATAAAACCTAAAACAATTTAAAATTTTCTCCTGGGTATCAGTCAAAATATATATTTATTTATATTAAAATTGGCATTACAACGTTTCGGCCAGGTGTTAGTTTTGTCTTTATAGGTACTTGGTCGATGAGTTAAAAACGTAAAGAAAATATTTTCGATGATTCTAAAATGGTTACAGAATATTCTCAATTAATTACTGAAAGAATACAATTCTACCTTAGGTTATTGTGTTGCAGGAACACTAGAATGTTGTTAATTTTGATTTTATTTTTAATTAGAGGCAGTAAAATAGATATTAGGAAATTTCCACTATCTCTACTGCTTGCATTAGTAATCGATGTAAACAATCGGTATCTTAGATGCATATGTAAAATGTAAACAAGCTAGTAAAAAAAAAATAAATGTTAGGAAATGGTTATTGGTGATATGTTTTCGGCTTTGTTTAATTAACTTGTTTAAGTTCCTTTTCTATAATTATTTTCCTCGTTTTTTTCTTTTACACCTAGTGGATTGTAATAGTGAGTTGTTCACCTTAATTTTTACTTTTTTCCATTGTATTTTTTACTTTTTTCATAAAGAACATCTTCAGTTATTTGGTAGTTGTTATTCCCTCAATTCATTCAGTGTTTTCTTTTTCTTTCATCCGTTTGGTTTTCCAATATTAGATAATGCGGATGCATCTATAACATCTTGTATTATCAATCAAAATTCAACTTTATTCATTCATGTAGTTTTGATAACTGAACTATCTTTTACAGCTTCATTTTGCAATAGCCCATGATGAAGGTGAAAGTAAAAAATAAGTAAAATTTGTGCTATTAAAAGAAAAATTGTTTATCTCATAAACTAACTACTTTAACCTACAAGTATTATACATTTTTGAAATCATCTCAAAGAGGAGTATCCAAATTTTACATAAAAAATATGAAAAGTAATTAAAAAAAAGGGATGCTGCTAGGAGTAAGGGGGTGGCTTTTCCAGTAGGTTTAAATAAGCCATAATGCTTGCCCCTCCCAAAATAAATTGACGTATTTTTGGATTGTTCCTAAATACCAGTATTACAAAAGTTATTAAACGTGGATACTTTTATCTGAAAAGCACTGTATTAGATACTTCTTTAATTAGCTCGATTACTGTCATATCAAATTATTGGAAATTATTTTTTCGTCTGGATGCTTTGTTTCAACATTCCCCAAATTAACTTGATGATTTAGGAAACACAAAAATAGGGGGAAAGTCTATGTGTCCATAGTTTTCTCAAGGGCTATCTGTAAAAAAATTCCACATTGCCTCTTTTACTAGTTTCATTACCTACGGATAGTTTAAAGCAAAATTTCACAATTCAAAATCACCCCCGGTAGGGGAACGTAAGAAAATGAGAAATTGTCGATTTTCCGTAGGCATTTTCATTTTAAAGTCGGAAAATCGGGGTGTTACTTTTTCGTCGGACCACCTTGTATGTCTTTACTAGTTTTTTCATATTATGCACATGGGGACTGGAAATGGACCCTCTTCAATAAAAGATCATCCCCAAACTAAAATTCTCTTATAATTTGAGAAATTAACCCATCGGGATTATAGGTTAGGTTATCCCTCTTCTCGGATGTAAGAATAATTGCTTATAACATCAACTGGAAGTTCTATCTTTTTGCCTTCTCCCGCGAGAAGGAAAATATTGATTGATGGCTCCCGTTAAGTACAAGGAAAACTAGTGAAATTGATTTTTTTTCAATTTCCCGAAGTGCTTTGGGAAATCGGGAGTAATACAACAAATGAATTGTTATCTTTTCTTCCTTCCCCGATTCAGGGATTGGGAGAAAAAAAAGTTTCTATAAAATTTAATATGGAAAAAACGATTTTTAGATGCTATTTGTAAACCTTGTGTTGTGATAATTATCAAAAGTGTTTAAAATTGAAGACAGTACTGAATTTTATTTGAGATAAAATGACCTGGTTAGATTAAGAGATGCGTAATAATTCATTCAGAATGAGTTATTCACAATTTGAATATACAACGCACTTCGACGTCACCATTTCTTGTTATCTTAATTCTTACAAAAGAAAGTTCACCGAACTTTTTATACTTGTTGATAAGTGTATGAAAAAAATATAGTACCGCTTAAAAATATGGTAATATTTCGGTGGAATGTTATTTATACAAATTATTTAAATAGAGGTATAAATAAGGGAAGTAAACAATTAATAATATTATTAGTTTTACTGTACAATAACTGTTTAAACAGTAACTACAAATAAACAAAAATTTGCACCCTATATATTTTTATTCTATCTGAAAAACGAACTCCTTCCCTTTGAGAAAATGTATAATTTGTTAAAGTTTTGTAGAAAAATTAGTGAGTTATTTGATTTTTTAGGAAAGGCTGTTATGTAGGCATCTACGGGTATCAATGTAAAAGTAGGCTTGGAGATTTTTATAGATTCAACAACAACAACAAATATATCAAAGGGATTTTCAAACCAGAATTGTTTTTTCTGGAACATTACTAGATTTATTTAGAAAAGTTCCTGATGGTTTACTTATAATGTCAGATGAGGCTGGATTTCATTTAAACGGGAGATGTAATAAACATAATTGTCGCATATGGGGGTCTGAAAATCCAAGGGTGATTGAGGAATACGAAAGAGATTCACCAAAGTTAAACGTTTGGTGTGGCGTTTCTAAAGATCGTTCTTCTTTCAAGAAACTACAATTACTGGTAATGTCTACACAGACATGTTACAAAATTATCTATACCCACAACTGGAACAATATGGCATCATAAATTCAGTTTACTTTCAGCAAGACGGTGCACCACAACACTATTCACTTGTGGCTAGAAATGCTTAAACAGAAACATTTGGAGATAGGTGGATTGGGAGTGCTGGACCAATTGAGTGGCCTGCTCACTCACCAGACTTGACGATTCCAGACTTTTTTATATGGTCTTTCATCAAAGATAGGTGTTATAAACCTATTCCAGAGACTCTAGAACAACTGATATGTAACATTGTCCGAGCATTCCAAGAAATTACCCCAGAAATGTTGCGAAATTCTTTTTAGAACTTTTTATTCAAGTTACAAAAATGTATTGACCAAAATAGACAACACTCAAGAACATCTTGAGGATTTTTATTAAATATGATACATTTAAGAACAAAATAAAACATAAAACTAGATCTTCCAAATTAAAAATTCCTTTTACAGGTTATTCCAGATATTCTATTCTAAGTTGTTGCAAGGGTTGTGTTTTATTATAGGTAACTACAGTCAAAATAAGGTAAAACTTTTTGTCAGAGATTTAAAGACCTTTTGTCGTGCGCGTAATTTGAATCCTTTGAATATCTCCAATCTCCAGTGCATTTTGTACTCTTCTCGTGTGTTGGGGCCTAGTATTTTCATCCATAAAAATGAAATTGTCTTCAAAAAAAGCAAAAATTGCTTTGACAGCATATTATAACATAAAAAATCGTCATACAAGGAGCTTCAAGATGGCCGACTTCCGTCGCAAATTTTTCTTAAAGTTAATATATGACAGACTCCTTCCTGTTTCTTTTTGTTCTGAGATTTTGACAGATAATGTACTTTTATAACTTTATTGCATGTCATTATCCCATTTCAAGTGGAATCTATTTCTTAGGTCGTCTAAGAAACCAAAGAATCTTTATAGCAATTCATTACTGCATAACTTACAGTGTATATAAAAATCTTCAATTTATATGTTTCTCAGTAATGGCACGCTTATAATAAGCTTCCACTTCTGCAAGGCATCGTCAATAGTATATTGTGCAACAAGGTGGAGAAGTTGCACTTTTCTCATGAGTGTGAAACACACACGTAAGAAAAGTGTCTTTTTCTACGGCTGCATATTAATAATAAATATAAAGTGAATTCATAACAGTTTATTATTATTATTGGTTATAAAATAAACGGCACATACTTAATACAAATTAATATTATAATTAATTGTTACATTACTGCAATTTTGTATTGAGATTTGGTGTTTCATTTTTTCGTAACGTATTACTATCAACTGTGGGAAAAAATCTACCTCATGGCTGAATTCCCATTTAAATGTACGTGGTGTGGGAAAATACCCGTCAGGTAGATTTTTTTCCACAGTTGATAGCAATACGTCACTTAATAGTTCTGTCAAATGTGTCAAAAGCACCACATTCCATAGCAGCCGTAGAAAAAATGTATTCATTACTCTATCTTTTTCAAATGGAATATAGAAGAGCTAATAAAATTAACCTGCTTTTACTCCTCCCTCTTTCTTGTTTATATATATGATTTTTCTACCCATGTGGTATTGCTAAGCTGTTTTCCAATAAAAATAAATTAGATTAGGTAATAAAACACGTGCCAATATAGCTAAATAAAGCAATTTAAAGTTGAAAGTTAGCTAAAAAGTTGCCGCGTCTTTTCAAATGAATAAAAACATTGAAAATGTCAAGGAAAAAAGCGGATTTGTTAGTCTGACCGCGTTTGCGTCTGCTGCGAGTTCAGAAAAGTCATTCACCGTATACATATTTAGGCATTGAAATGAGGAAACACCGACTTAACTTACGAGGGACACGTTGAAATCATGTTATCAATAATTTGATCAAATCAAATCAGGGAATCAAATTATGGATGAAATTTATTGTATAGTATAACTAAAATAAGTTGCTACAAAGGGTACCGCCTAGCAGCAAATTTTCCTTTGTCGGAACATTATCTCCATAGGCGTGTGTATTACAAATATTGTCGATCACATAATCGTTTTTTAAATTAAGCGCTTTTATACTTCGTAGTAATTCTTTCTTTGTCGTTACCTTTTCCGGACTAATGTTCCTATTTTTCATAAATTCTAAAATATCTGCCTTCTTTGAAGTAGAATTTGGAATTTTATTAAATATCCGCGAATGATAGGAAAAAGACTACTGAATTTGTAGAAATGTTAGGAAGAAACTGCTCTTGAAACCATTTTTCATATAAATCTGCAGTCATATCCTCATGATAGTCGGCTGTACATTGCTTAATATTTTTCGCAGACAGAAGTAACGCATTTGGTAAAAAAACGTTTTCTTTTCCGGCGTGAAGAATTATTATACGCTTTCCTCTCGAACATGGCGCATTTAAACTACACTAAATACTCTTCACGGAGTACAACAATATGCCGCGATTCCATTATAACTATTAGATATATCTCACCTAACCTAACCTAACTACCCCAAATAAAAATCTGGACTTCCCGCATCCGCACTAGACACCGACTTTAGGAGCTATATAAAAACTGCCGCAAAAAACCACCCCGAGACCCCTGCACGCAACAGAATACAGCGGACCATTAATAGCCGTCAACAAGTCGCGTACGCACCCCACTTATTTTCGCGCTGTACATCTACCAGTCTAGAGAGAGCTGGGTTCCGACTATACAGAGTGGATGCTTAACAGGACAAATATGTTGTTTTCATGCCATTCTTTCTACTTTGAAGCCTAGTAAACTAACTCACTCTGTATAACACTTTTAAATGGATTTTAGCAATTAATATTGGAAAGACTTTACCTATACTCTTAATAATTTTATGAAATAGAATATTATAATAAAACCTATTTTCTAATGCAAAATGTACTGTATCTAAATGTGATTACAAAATATTCTAATCATTTATATAAATTTACCTAGGTTAATACAACTGGTGGGTCTTATATGTCAATAAGCTTCCCAGAACAATGGAAAAAGGTTTGCGCAGATAAAAATCCAACGGAGTGAGCAGTGAGCCCTCTTCCAGCTCTGGTTCAACTTCTTTAACCATATAGCGCTTTCCTATAACCACCTCAAACTTAACTGGCATGACGTCTAATGGTTGGTTTAAGCTACATTCTCCCTCTTAATACCATATTGTAGCGGAGGTAAGCATAGCAACACCTCACGTTGTCGTTGCCCCTATAATTCCCAGGCAGGCCTATCGATGCAGTTTCTGCAACTGAGCATGTGCCATTGATTGCTCAACTTTTGGCCACCACGGTAATGAAGCATAGGTGATAATGGGCTTTATAATCGTTTGGTATGACTAGAAGATCATTTTCGGTTCCAAGCACCAACACTTCCCAAATGTCCTCCGACAAGTCCAGCTCACCACTAAGGCTTTTGATAACATGTTTTCCAAATGATTGTCCCAAGTTAGTTTTTTTATCGAGGATTACTCCTAGATATTTTACCTCCTTGGAATATTTTAGTTCTAGATTCTACTTATAAATTACACAAACCTTTTTTTTGTTTTTTATAGTTTATTTTTATTTTCTCACAACCACAATTATTTCGAATTTATTCTATTTCCTTCCTGCTGGTGTTTTTGAAGAATCTTTCAAAGAAATAATAGGGCTGCATTATAAAACCAGTTATCTGAACCTAGCAACCTAACCTAACCTAACCTAACCCAACCTAACCTAATCTAACCCAACCTACAGTCCCTATCCTGCAGAGGGGGCAGCAGTCCTCGACCTCTGAGTCAGTCCAGACAAGTCTCTCTGTCACAACCAGGACTCGAACCACTGTCTTGTAGTGATAGAAAACTCCTTATTTCCTATAATTTTTTTTAAGGACAGACCATCAATATATCAGTTGAAGAGCTGAATTGAATCGATGGAAAATATTTTCCATACAAATTTTTTTGACCTCCCATTTCTTAAGGAAGTGTTCCTACGCTACCTGACCCCCACTAAAAAATTCCCCTATGTATTAGCTCAAGATAGAATCAGATAACCTGGTTTATAATGTTTTTTCAAAGGGTAAATGTGTTATCTGAGTTTTCCTATATCTCCGCTAGGAGGCGTTTCCGCGCGGTGCTACTCTACCACTATGTTTCTCTCTTTATAAGCTATCCACCCATATGCACCCCCTCTGGGGGGGGCGTTGCCCTAAATCCTAAAGTGGTTCCAATAATAGTTTTCCCAAGAAATAATTGCCTACATACAAATTTCTGATAATTTTTTTTATACAGCGAACTATCGTGAACATATTGATGACTCTTTTATGTCTTAAAAAGTTGAGGTAAACCAAGTTTTGATTTACTTAAAATAAAACAATACAAATACAACATTGGAACATCATGTCCTTTTCCATTATTGCTAATACCCTTACTCTTATTCTCTTATTTTCTTTATGTTGCTTGTATTATGAGGAAAATTGTTGGTAAATTACTATCGTACTTTTAATAAAATCGATAATTGTGTAAGGTACAATGCTCACAAAATAAAACTTATCTAAAGATAAAAAATGATTCGACTATGTCAGCTCCCGCTTTGTCAAATCGACAAATTTATTGCATTACCCGCGTAACACTCGGTCTGATTCATCTGTATCATAAGTGCGTATATTTAATAAATGTTTTATTTGTTTAAACAGAAAAAAAATACCTTTTTTTCTATAACCGTTTCATACGTGAATAAATATAAATATTCTTTGTTGAAAGTGTGTGTGTCTACATTTATGATTGCGATAATGAAATGTTCGCACAAAACGAGACGTATGTTGATGAGAAAAGGTTGTTGTCATTAAAAGGAAAAATAACAAAAAAAAATAACAATTTAAGTCTCTCGCTACGAGTAAAAGTTGATGTGCAGTTTGGTGTGCAGTGGAATAATGCTAACTGGGAAATAATGCGGTGTTTATGTCTATTGAATATTCACAGAGAGGTTAATATTAGGTAAATGTGTTTTCTTTATTTTTCTATAGTTGAATTTAATGTAAAAACAAACTATTAATTACAGATATTCAGATATTAGAGTGTTTCCAAATCATATTTGAATTACGGGCTCTTTTTTTGTTGTGCCAAGTCTTTCTTTTCTCCAAATGAACCAGTTTTTGCAAAATTGAATGTATTACACAGGAAGTATTTTGTGACAGCACACGTTTTTGGACGACCTTTACGGAATTAGTCGGTGACCGAACTATGAACATACATCTTGTGTATTAACTCAAAGTAACAATCTTAATGATAAACCGTATAATGTATCTTGAGTTTTTGTCACGATTTTTCTGTAAAAGACGTATCTTCAAAGCACCAGATTGTATTAGCTCTATTACTCTAAATAAAGAGATTAATTATTTATCAAGTTCAGTATATAAATAAGTAACATCTTAAATTGGGTTCAATGATCTTATAATTTTTTTAAACGATTTCAATCAAAGATTAACTTATTTTGATGAAGTTAAAACATGGTGTATTTTTTTGTTTATTGTTTTCAATAATCTGCTAACAAACAATTTAATTTTTGTTTAACAAATTCATATACCGGGATAGTATAAAGTATGGAACCCTCTAAGTATCTCCAAAACAGTTTAATATTTTAAATGATATTGCGTGCTTATAAAGAAGTGTTAAACCTATTCAATCCAAGTCACAAAATCAGGAAGTCATGAAAACCAAAACCCTGCACAAATGACAAATCGAGGGTGTCAATTCAATACCTCGTATCTACGGATTCTGGCAATTTTTAGTGTGCAATACCACTTATCTTACCTCTTATAGTCAATTGACTGCTTTAATAATTTTGGTCTAATTCTCTCTAGTAAACTAACTCACTCTGTATGGCACTTTTAAATGGATTTTAGCAATTAATATTGGAAAGACTATACGAGGGGGGGGTTGGGAACTACCCAACTAGCTCTTAACTTTGACATAAGCCAAGCCATATTAATTTCACTTCTGTCACGAATTAACTAAAGATGCTCCAGATCGCAGGACAAAATTTTGCGCAAACATTCAAAACAAATGTACAGCAAACCCAAACTTTATCAAAAAAATTTTGCTTTAGTGGTAAAATGAATAGACATAACTATTGTATCTGGAGTTGAAATAATCCACGGGGGTTTAGGCAAAGAAGAAAATCTGGCGTAACGTTCTATGTTAATTATTGGAATTATTATTCCATCTGATGATAGAGGGTTACTGATAATGGATTATATTTAATAATTTCTAACTTACGAGGGTTGTCTGAAAAGTTTCCGACCTAACAAAGATACCAGACATTTTTTCTTCAAATTAATTTTTAATTTTCTACATAGTCTCCTTGTAAGTCTATACACTTCTCTCAGCGATGCTCCCATCTCTTCAACCCGTCCAAATAGTACTCGGCGTCTTTCTCTGCAAAATAGTTGTTTACGAAGGTGATGGTCTCTTCATTCGACGAAAATCTCTGTCCTCCGAGCGCAACTTTTAGCCTAGGAAACAAAAAAAGTCGCTTCGGGCTAGATCTGGTGAGTAAGGAGGGTGGTCAAGCAGTTCAAGTTCAAACCGTAATTCGTGGATTTTCGCCATGGCAACCGCTGAGGTGTGAGACGCCGCATTGTCTTGGTGAAACAAAATTATTTTTTTCTGCAAATGTGGCCGTTTTTCCGCAATTTCTGCCTTCAGCTTTTCAAGTAATGATGCGTAGTATGCTCCTGTAATGGCTTTTTCTTTTTGAAGATAATCGATTAAGATAACTCCATGATTATCCCAGAAAACAGTTGCCATCACTTTCCCAGCCGAAGGAACAACCTTTGCTTTTTTTGGAACCGATTCCCCCTTCGCAGTCCATTGTTTTGACTGTGTTTTTGTTTCTAGAGTATAATGGTGTATCCAAGTTTCATCTACAGTAATTAATCTAATTAACCTAACCAACAGAGAGTTGGAAATGTTCATTCGAACACGTTTTTGGTCCAAAGTGAGCAAACGCGGCACCCAACGCTCAGACAGCTTTCTCATGCCTAAATCTTGATTCAATATGTGACAAACACGTTCTTTGGACATGTTTATAACTTTTGCTATCTCTCTAATTTTAATTCAATGGTTGTCTAGCACCATTTGGTGAACTTGAGCGATATTATCGTCAGTGGTTGCAGTTTTTGGACGTCCCGAACGTTCATCGTCACCCAAGCTGGTACGGCCACGTTTAAATTCAGCAGTCCATAATTTCACGGTGGTAAATGATGGTGCGTCCAGCGTCCAACTCGTCTTTGATTTGCGTAAGGCGTATTGTCTTTCAAAAACAAATATTTAATGACAGCTCGATACTCGATTTTTTCCATTTTCATAAAAACACTCACATCGACTCACTCAAATGATTGTCAAACAACAACTGCGCGTCCAAAATGGCTGAAATTTTAGTGGGTACCTTTCAAAGCATGCGCAAACACATTCCCCAAATTTGTTAACGAGTGCTGCCATCTTCATGTTGAGGTCGGAAACTTTTCAGACAACCCTCGTATTTAAACTCGACAGCGGTAATATTGCGCTTTTATCGAATCTGACTTTTCGGAAGGTTGATTTGACCTTTTTTTTTGCTAAGGAGCTGTGAAATAGTCTGATGGAATAAAACACAGCTGAAACGTGGTTATCAGCTAATTTGACACATTTTTTTTTCTGAATTATGCAAACTACTCCCGAACGTTTTTCATTAAATTTTAGACCTTTTTACTTCAATCCAGAAGTTGTTTTGCGAGAGAATACAACCTTCATATCGGAAACAGCCTTGATATGGTTTTTAATATTTGTTTTGAGTAACTTCTGGGATACAAATATTATAATCAATGTATTGATTACTGTTTTGTAGAATAATCTTTGGATGTTCACAGATTTGATTTTCTTGTTTCAGATCGGATGGCACCGAATCTCCAATTTTGGAGGAACAGGAGAGTGCCAATTCAGAAAAACCGAAGCAAGTCAAATACGGCGAACTAGTCATTTTAGGGTAAGTCTTCTTCATAACTAAAATTTTCAAGAAACGCGAATGCAAAGCTCTGAATATTCCTAGTAGATACATCTAAAGTTTATTTATAATTGTTTTATTTAATTGTTTCAACCATTAACAAAAAGTAAGAGTATAGCAAAGAGAAATCTGCATCCTAATATAGATAAATTATATTGGTAAAAGTAAAATTTCGTAGTTAAAATGTATAATTATTTGTATATTATTTTTTACTGTATACATTATCATAAAACTTGGAATGAACTCGCATTGTCCCTATAAATATTATTAGATATCTACAGCGAGAATTATTTAATTATGTGTTTTTTTAGTGTTCATGTGGATTGTATCATTATATCACTACAGAAAAAATATTGATAACTGATTATCGATCACACATTTTACCTGGATGATTTTTTATTTACAATGTATTAATAATAAAACAAGGATTAAGATAAGGAAATAAGGTATAGGATGTGATGCCATGCTTGGTAAATTAAAAAGGGGATTGGCTTGCTGAAAATGGCTCTTTTGCAAGATTCAGTGTTCTCAAAGAGAAATAATGCAACTGTACAAAACTGGTTCAAATCTCCTAGTCCACGCTGCTTGGTGAAGATAATTTAATAGTGGATCATTAAATGTTCCTTCTATGTCAAGAAAGGCAGCCAAAGCAATTTCCTTTTCTTGAGATGTTAGCCGTGTGGTAGTTAAGTGCAAGTTGGCGCCCAACGTGGGCCACTAGCCAGTATCTTTGAATTCCCTCTCAGAATCGTTGTCAGGATCCTTGTTTCGCCTTGCGAATTTGTTTGTTACGATAGGAAGAGCGGATTTGGAAGATTCGCAATCTAGTGATCGTTTGGTGCGATTAAATAGTCGTTTTCTTAAGTTTTCTTATGTTGTTCCACCAAGGTATAGGTACCTCAACGTTCTGCCCCAGATGTGGCTATTCAGGGCTGTGTCAAACAGGATAAGGTCATCAACATGCAGTTTAGTGTTAATGTAAGAGTTTTTGGGTGTTGGAAACATAAGAAAATCTCGGAGAACACGGCACTGAAGTGTAAAAATAGGATATTTCCAATTGTCATACTGATATAGCGATCTGAGATGTAGAAGTAGATGAATACTTCATATATTTTTACTTTATACTGGTTACTTTTTTATTTTAATAATAAATTTAGCAAACCATTCATTTGCAATGGACCTGATAGTGGAGAAACGGTCCCCTAAGGCCAATAATCTTAGGCGGCTATCTTCATGGTCTGTTGGGCGTTCAGAGCCCCTTGCTCTTTGCGTACGGCCTTCTCGAAGCCATGACTGATAACACCTAACCACGGTGTCTACACTTCTTTGCACTCTAACTGCAATTTCCCGAAAAGAAAATCCAGCTTCCCGAAGTCCCACTATACGACCCCTATCAAACTCACTAAGTTGACGAAATCGTAACCAATCGTAAAGAATGTCAAGAACCAAAATCCGCAAAATTTGGATCTTTACTACGGCTACAATATTTAGTTTTGGAAAAAAGCAGTATAAAAACCGGAATCTTCAACTGATAAGGCTGAAAATGTTATCAATTGTTTATTTCATTATAAATTATAAATCATTTAAACTGGTTTTTCGAATTTTTATGTCACTTAGTATATATTAAAAATACTGATTATACCCACAAATTCATTTCTCTATTATCTTTACTTTACAACATTGTTTAATATAACATTGTTGTACCACTTTAGTTGCGGTCGACTTGCAGTTGTGTGCAATAGAATGAGTTACTTTTAATCTTATCCATTGTGACCTCTTGACCTTTTTATTATTATTTGTTATTTTCGCCGCGAGGAATACCCACAAATGAACGACTAGAAACAAAAGTGGAACACACGCAGAGAATTAAAATACATCAGCTGACTCTAATCCGAATGGAAATCGTACACGAAAGTATTTCTTACAGGGAGCAATATTTTTGTACTGGGTTGGAACAAAATATGGAACCAAGCAAATGTCTTTTAAATGAAAAGAACGAAATTTATGAAAATTTGCATGCAAGTAGAGTGATGCAAAAGGCAACTGATGCCATATTTTTTGTTACTACTGCATTTCCTGTTTTAACAGAAATTCCCTTAACTTATTTAGTTTAAGAGGGACCACTTTGTTTATTTTTGCAGATTTTAAAAGAACTTGTGTTCTTTTGGGAAAAAAATTATCAAAACAAAAAACAATTTGAAAAGTAGTGCTGATGAAAATGTGATGTTGGCTTACTTTTTGGATGTGGTAAGAACAGTTTTTTTCAAGTTTACATTTTCAGTTAAAAACATTTAATCCTTCTTCATTATGGTCCAAATACTCGATGGTAAAATCAATGATTATGGTTAATGAGAATGTCAACATACAAGTTTCCCAAAGTTTATAGCTTTTTTGAAAAAACAAAATGCAGACCATCAGCCAAACCAGTCGAAGGTGCTGACAAAGGAACAAATTGAAAGCTTCATGAGGGACGCTCCAGATAAAGAATATCTATTACTCAAAGTTCAAAGTGATAGCATTACTTGGAGTTGCTGGAGGTTGCCGAAGGGAAGAGATCTATAATATAGAAGTTAGTGATGTGGAGGATACGGGTACTCAGCTAGTAGTTAAGATTAACCAGACAAAAACGCATATTCGACGAGCTTTCACTGTGATTAACAGTGATGTGGTTCACTATTTGGATGTGTTTAGAAAATACATGAATTTACTGCAACACGTCTCCCTGTAAGCTCTTTTGGTGGGTTATAGACAAAGAAAATGTCTGTCTCAAAGAGCTGGTATACATACTGTTGGCGGAGCACCAAAGAAAATAGCTGAGTTCTTAAAACTAGACCAACCAGAAAAGTATACAGGTCATTGCTTCAGGAGGACATCCTCAACGTTGTTGGCCAATGCTGGAGCTGACCTTAAAGTTCTAAAACAGCACGGTGGATGGAAGAGTTCTTCAGTTGCGGAAAAAGTATATAGAAGAATCGATTAAAGGCAAAAACAAGATTGCAAGAATGATCTAAAGGGGCGAAACTGTTGTTGAAGTGCTACATCACAACCACACGTCTTCCATGATTACAGAAAACACTGTAAATCCATCAACAATTTCATTAATACATATTGCTGGCAACAGCAGTTGTACAATTAATGTCAATCTTTAAAAACTAGAATAAAAGCTTAGTTTATGTTGATTCATTTATTATTTCAAACATTGGGAGAAATGAAGAGTACTGTAAAGTACAAGTGTACCGTAAAGTGCCATTTCCCGGACTCAAACGAGGCAAAGCCGAGGCCAACAAACGTTGGAGTCTGGGAAAGTGCTTTTACTCCGATGTACACATAACAGGTCGGCTGAAAAGTCCCCGGTCTGACCTATAGATGATCGAGATAGCTGACACTCTAAAGATATCTAAGGAACGTGTTGGACATATCGTTCACGAATATTTGGGTATGCGGAAGCTCTGTGCGAAATGGGTGCCGCGCGTGCTCACAATCGACCAAAAACAGCAACGAATTGATGATTCTGAGCAGTGTTTGTAGCTGTTAAGTCGTAATAAACCCGATTTTTTGCGTCGATATGTGACTATAGATGAAACTTGGCTCCATCACTACACGCCTGAGTCCAATCGACAGTCAGCTGAGTGGACTGCGGCCGGTGAACCGCCACCAAAGCGTGGAAAGACTCAACAGTCAGCTGGCAAAGTTATGGCCTCAGTTTTTTGGGATACACACGGTACATTGTTCATCGACTATTTGGAAAAGGGAAAAACAATCAACAGCGACTATTACTGTGCATTATTGGAGCGATTGAAGACCGAAATCGCGAAAAAACGGCCCCATGTGAAGAAGAAAAAAGTGTTGTTTCATCAAGACAATGCACCGTGTCACAAATCATCGAAAACGATGGCAAAATTGCATGAATTGGGCTTCGAATTGCTTCCTCACCCACCGTATTCTCCAGATCTAGCCCCCAGCGACTTTTTCCTTTTCTCTGACCTGAAGAGAATACTCGCGGGAAAAAAATTTGGCTCTGATACTGAGATAATCGCCGAAACTGAAGCCTATTTTGAGGACAAACCGAAGGAGTACTACAAAAATGGTATCGAAAAGTTGGAAGGTCGCTATAATCGCTGTATCGCCCTTGAACTATGTTGAATAAAAAAAATGAATTTTGTCAAAATATTGTGTTTTACTATGGTAGACCGGGGACTTTTCAGCCGACCTGTTAAGTATTATTTTTTCTAAAATCACATTGCGATTTTCTATTTAAAATTGTGTGCTTTCCTAAAACGTCAAAGTGACAACTACAAACCCAAAAAATCAAAAGTTTTGAGCCTTGAGCATATTGAAACCTTTATTAATCATTGAACGACGTAGAAGATTGAGGATCTAAACTTTTAATTAAAATACCTGATAAAAAAACTAATAAACCAAGGTCTTTTGTAATATAATAGACATATATACCCTTTTATAGAAAATATGTAGCAAGGGAGACAGATTTTTCTAGGCCTAGGCCGGGAATATTTTTCTCTTACAGTACGGAAATCTTCGTTGGCTAGCAACGGTATATTGTACCAGATTAGCGTACTTTGGGGTTAGAAATTGATCCGAGAACATAGCCATTTCCAAGCGGTTTCAGAAAAAAATTATTTTGTTACTTGTCGGTTAGATCATAGAAATAAGTAGCTCAATAAGCGACAACGCGGCACGGCTTGTCAGGATGATGATACCACTCGCAGAAGCGGTTATACATACTATGAAATTTCACACAATCTCTTTAATTATTTCAAGCATTGTTGCCGACGAGATTTTTCAAAATGTTACTTACAGAACGTTGACCTATTCCATAGTTTCCAAATTTGTTGTGAATGTTTAAGGTGATTCCTCTAAATAAATTGCAATATTTTATTTAATAACTTATTTCATTCTAGTCCGTGGTCTTTTTTGTCCAGTTTTTGGCAAATTTTTAACCATCCCAGTTGCATTAAAACGTTGCAATGTTATTAACCGTTGAATATTTTAATACAACTTATTTCTGTCAATTAGTTAAGTAATAAAAGCTAATTGCTCTGTCAAAAAGGGAACTATGGAAGCTAGCCCTTTCCAAAAGAGTTTTTCTGTGTAAACAATAATAAATAAAATATTGAACTAGTTTCCTGGTAAGTATAAAATGTGTTTTTTAAAGTGCAAGGTTAAAAACGTTTATTTTTTCTAAGCAATCGACGGTTAACTTAATTTTAAATGTGCGGATTCCTATAAATTCGCGGCATTTGTTTACCAGAAAAAATAATACGGTTTTTGTCTAAATATTTTATTTAAATATTCAAGGTTAGTTATAAGTTGAAACGAAATTTTCATATTATGTACGCCATAATGTGAGTAATGTTAGTTAACTAGCAAAGAGAGTTGGTATTTCTTATCACCGTGTGACTAACTGTATGACTTATTTTTCATGTAATTTAAGGAATACAGAAGTTAATAGTACCGGAAATGTAGAACTGTTCCAAAGGTGTCTACATCACCAGGAAACCTACACTAAGAATTTAATTCATCGAAATTCAGCGTAGGTAAATGTTTATTTGGTGCCTCTGTGTAATTGATGAAAATTACAAGCAGAACAAAAAATGAAATGGGGTTCTGGGCCAAGGAGAAATACCAATCCACGCTGGGACTGGTGTCTAAGAATTATAGCATTTAGAAATCATTTTGAATCAACAAGGGACGTAACTGATTAATGATTTCGTGTAACTGGAAGAGTGATTACTACTTCATCTGTTTATCGAAGAATAAAGCCATTCTTACAGCTTCCACTTGGTGCTTCCGTTTACCCGTCAGCATAGAACAGACAGACTTAAATTTTACTACCAAAGAGCTAACTGAAACTAAGAATTACGTCTGGTAATCTTCTCAGATGAATCTAGTTAGAAGGATGCGTGTAGAAAGTCGAAAATTGGCTTTTTCTTTTGAATTATTGTATGGAGTGCAATAATAGTACAGGAAATAGTGGAACCCGCAGTTGTGCCATATTTTCGGAAATTTGCCAATGGGTAACGATGGATTTTTTTTAGGTTTTCTGTATCAACCTTCTTCCATGGCCTTTACAGAACTCCCTCCAAGCACACCAGCTTAATTAAGGCATCAAGTGCAAGTGACCTTGGTTGCTATTTCTCAAGAGGACATAGGCCTATTCTGTATCGCAAAGTTGCTACTGAGCAAGTGGTTTAGAGCAAGGTCAGTGGTTAGGTTGCCACTTGTCTTCAAATGGTATTCTGTAGAAGCAGCCAGTGGTTACGAAAGTTACTTTATAGTTGTTTGTGAGCAACCAAAACACTTGTGGTTGTTAAAGTTAGCAACTATCAGAAAAGGTAGAAGTGTGGTAGGAATATGGATCCGTGGATTATGAATATTTTGTTAGATCATGAAATTAATGAAATACACAATGAGTATGAATAAAAATATACTAAAAGTTGTGAACATAGTATAAAATCTTATATTTTTCTAGTGATCGAGTCAGAATTATCCATAAAAATTTAATGGATCTGAGCAATCCATTTCACAAAGGTGAGACACAATTTAAATAATAATTTTTATTTTTGGTGACAAAGTCAACCATGACACTTTGTTGTGACAGGGTAATTTTACTACTTCTTTTGTTTTTTTACCCCTACGGTTTTTATTTCTAGGGTCTCCATGTTTTGTAAAACAGGACACACCCCTACTAATACCTCAATTTTCTCAGTTGTCACACTTGGGTGGAAAAGTAAGGTCGATTTATACTATAATGGAATTTTAGTTGAACATATTTGCACTGCAAATACATTTTAAATTTTGCAAAAAGTGTTGTTCTAACTTTTATTTCTGATTATTTTACTATAATTATATAATATATGTTAGCGACAGTATTTCCCGAAGATTACGATGACCTTGCTTGTATCTGCTGTTAATAAATTGCTAACATCGAATCGTTCTTGTGCTGTAAACAATCTTGAATTTGAATTGGCGGTTTTCACCATTTCCACGTGATTTCTGTAATCGATATTCAATTACTTCAAACTAGAAATCCCATTTCCATACATTTACACACTCTCTTCAAGGGTAGGTACAGTCGTGTGATAAAATTTGTAATTTCGTCAATTTCAACGGTCTATTGTTGCTCAAAAAAAAGCAAAAAATTCAAAGGAGGAATAAATTGGAATATATCAGAGTTTTAGTCGCTTGTATCTGATAATCTTGTAAATAATGTTGGTAAAAATAGGCCATTTGCTATTGATTTGTTAATTTTAGTGGCATCTTAACCTACTCTTGCTACTAAGTATGTAAATTGTTTGACTTTTAACTAAACTTCCTGTTCGTAACGGTTGTATATTATTGGCTAACAGGACATGGGCGTCGTAAAATGTATGCTTAAAGATAAGAAACGATAATTTTTGTCAATGTATTCATTTTTTTAGGTCGAAACGTTTTATACATTAGTAATAACTTGACAATAAAAGTTATAAAAATTAATTTACTTAAAATATTCCATTATAACATAAAAATGAATTAAACAGCAAAGAACAGATTAAAAATAAAATAAAAAATAAGCTGAGAATACCAAACCATTGATTAGTAAAAACTGACTTTTAAAAATGTCATCAGATTGACAAATTGAAGTTACATTTTGTTTTTTTCAAGGTTGCTATATGATGTTGATTGATCAGTGTTAAGACTAGACCAAATATTGGAGTAATAAGACATAACAGTATTAAAGCCTAGATGTTATTAGCCCTAAGGGATTATCCTGGATGTCAGTATAACTGTGCAATGATTTAGAAAAACCAGGAAAAAAACTATATCATGCTGATCTTTTCTATTATTTAATATATTTGTGTTATATTTACATCTTATCTATGTATATAAAATTTGTCCAAAATGTAATGCTGCAGATAATAGGTCAAACACTGAGAAATTTTGAAGTAGGATATAATCAACACTTGAGAGCATATTTACAATAACCAGATAAGTCAAATTATGCAAAACACCTACTTGAACATCCAGGCTCACTCATAACATCAATGACCCTCAAATTGTAAACATTTTAAATAAAAAGCAAACTTTAGATTTTCTTCAGTAACTTGAAACAAAAAAACATCTACCAGGTATCACTACACAGTCTTTGAATTTTAAAAAAACTCATTTAAAAAAAGTGAAATGTTTAATAAACCAATGTTTAATTTTTAAAACTGACAAATTATTTATAATTTTCGAAATAGTCCTTAACGATATTAAACAAATAGATAAAACAAACTATCTTGTTATTAAATATGTGAATTTTAAGATGTGTTGGGTAAATCATACCTGTAGTTATCTCTATAGATCTGAATCTTGACTTAATTAAATGAATTGAAATAATATAAAAGTGCTACTCTTAAAAAGTTTTTAAATAATTTTGGGAGCGGTGCTAGAATGCCACTGAGCCCTGACTAAGGCAACTGTAGAAAATAAAGTGAAATTAAGCTGGACTGCTCAATACAGATCTGACAAAAGCATTTATAATCCTGATCATGCCAACTTTGGTACTATTTGGTTATTTGGGGAATCTGTTTTATGCAGATGTCCTTCTTCAGATATTCCCTTAAAAATACTTTCACTCCCATTTGTTTAACTTTAATTCCAAGTCTTAATATTTTTATTTTTGCTTCTATAAATATTTTCTTTGATCTTAGCATCTGTTCATCCAACCTTATTTACTAACTTCATTCATCCCTTATTGTCTTTGACAACTTTTTCATTCAAAGGTTTTTTAGGTTTATAGTGGAGTTCACCACTTATCCCAACTCTATTTATATTTCAAAATAGAGATGTGAGTGTACATATAAATGTAGTGTTCTCATAAAATATTTATCTCTACCATATTGGACCATACTGTATGAACAACTTGTAAAATATAACTACAAAAATCTGAACTAATTGCCCGTTAATATATTATGAGTTGTGTTTCTGGTGGCAGCAGTCTTAAAATATTTTTCCTCTATACTTTCAGTTATAATGGATTTCTACCTCAAGGCGATAGAGGCAGAAGACGAAGTAAGTTCGTTTTCTACAAGAGACTCGTCGCCAATGGCGTGAAAAGGTTACGACATTACGTAGTTAGGACACCACATTCAACCCAAGCCATCTTAGACGCCAATCAACATTCAATATCCTACACTCTATCGAGAAATCACGCAGTCATTGTTGAATATACGAATGATGAAGACACCGACATGTTTCAGGTACCATTTATAAATTTAACCGATAGATGACGTTACATTTAACGTCTTTAGATTCTTGATTAGTTAACTCTTTGCTAATATTTATATTGTTTAGATTGGACGGTCATCAGAAACTCCCATAGATTTTGTTGTAATGGACACTATCCCTGGCGATAAAACAGGAGAGACTAAAGTTAACCAAAGTACAATATCCAGGTTCGCTTGTAGAATATTATGTGATAGAACAAATCCGAAGATAGCTAGGATATACGCAGCCGGTTTCGATACATCTAGAAATATATTCTTAGGGGTAAGTTTTCATATATGTAATACCAACTGTTTTTTTACACCACATGTAGTTACTGCCCTCTAGTAGTTAGGTTATTAAAAACATTTGAAATATTAAGTAGATAACTTTGTCAACTTCTGCACATTTCTTTTAAGCAACAATTTAAAAAAAAATGTCTTTTCAATCAATTTTTTGTCTCTGAATGAGTTTTAGTTTCTAATAAAAGGAGCTCTGCAAATGTTAGTATTTGACTTGGAAATGACAAATTACAATTAGTGATTGTTCCAGCACTGTAGAGCCATATTTTTGTCTGTTATTGACTACTAAAAGCCATTAGATGGAATAAAGCATCTTTGAGAATACTGAATAAATATTGAACAAGTAAACAGCACAAAAAACTTGTTTAGGATCTGATTCAGTAAAACTATCAGCAAGAACTTAGAACTAGAAATTATATAAGGAAACTATCTTTAAATCCCAAGAAACATTAAAAAACATTTCTTTAAACATTTGGCCTTTCTAGTTCGATTGGATATACCAAAGAAATGAAGAAAAACAAAATGAGATGTGAAAATCTCCCCAACACATTGCAAGAGCTAATGAAGTAACTAAAGGTGCAGCGGTAATGACTATAATTCATTTATTTACTCTATTTCTTGTTGTTTTCATTACCACTGTATCCTTACTATATTATATTGTATAAAAAATAGAAGTGCATTCATAACTAATCACTCAGTATACAGAACTCGTTCTGTTGATTTTCCGATTATTAATACTTATGAAAATCCATTTGGAAATAGCTGTAGTGTATTTTGAGTAAAACTTTAACCAAGTTATTGTCCACCAGATGGTGATATCTTACTACATAAATGTTTTTGTAGGAGAAATCGTTGAAGTGGCAAGAAAACGGCAGAGAGATCGACGGTTGTACAACGAACGGGGTTCTGATAATGCATCCGCGAGGAAATTTTTGTGGCGGAGAAGCAAAATGCGGTTATTGGCTGGAGACGTCAGTAGGTGGTGGAATATTTTCCCTCAGAGAATCCAGATCGGCGCAACAAAGAGGACAAGTGGTAAGAATAAATTTTTACCTACTTCTAAAGCATCTGTAGGTCGATAAATCTACACGTTTTTATGTTTATTTAGGTAGAAGATGTGACTAACGTTTTGCAAGATGGTACGTTAATAGATCTATGCGGTGCTACTTTGCTGTGGCGTTCTGCTGAAGGATTAGCCACCTCACCGGTAAGTTTTCTATTACCAGAAAGAAATATAGCGAAAAAAATTATTGTGAATGTTATTTTTTTACAAAATTAGTTCTCTTCATGTGATTGTAGTTTATTTTTATTGTTTTTGGTTCAAGTGATAAGTTTAACAAATTATTTGGTTTAAATTTTCACATCTAAAGTCCATTCATCTCAATAATATACTGATTAACAGTTATCAGTATCCATTCTAATCTTGCAAAGTGCATAATTTGATTTTGTAGCAAAATCTAGTTCTTTTTAAAATTATCTTGCTGTTTTTGGAATGATTCAAATTGATTTACAGGTAGTATGTAGCTAGTGTTATGCTTCAGATCAGCTAAAGTATGTAAAATGTTATCAAATCTTAACTCTATGACATTAAAGTTTAAAGAAAAGGTAAATGGATCAGAAAAATCTGTGTAACAAGTACAAGAAGCTTCTAATGAGATTATAAGGAAAGTAGAATTTCTAGGGATATTTCTGGAAGGAGAAACATTAAGTTGATGCACAAAATATCTTCTACTAAAGCACTGATCTTCAAAGAATGTGAGGGTACTAAGATGTTAGTCACTGTTACTCAAATTGGATTTTTTGAAAGGAGCAGTAATTATAGCTCTATCATTGCTGTAGAACATCCTGATGAAGTATTTGTACCTGTATTGCTAATCTTGTGTTACTAAAGCTTCTTATGTAAAAATTGCTGTCATTCCTTTGTGTACCATTCTTAAATTTCTTAACCCTGGAAACAACAGATTTATAGATTTCCTTGTTGACTTTTAAATGGAAAGAGATGACACCGAAAGGGATTTTGTTGTGCAAGAAAAGCAGTCACTAAACAGACTGTCTGTGTATGTTGTTCCCAAACATGTAAACTTTATTTTATAATCACAATGGAATGAAACTGGAAATCCCAATTATACTGTTGTTGGTACATTAGCTGCTGAAGTTTCACAAGAGCATAATGTTCACTTGGACCAACTTGATTAATATATAAACATCCTCTACAGATGTAGTTTCTTCCAGACTTTTTGGAGGCAATCACCTTTTCTTACAAAGCAACCACAAAGGGAGATCTCATGTTTATGTTCTCTGATAGAATATTGGATTTTCATATCAGGTTACAGATTTTCTGTGGTTCCCTGTAATATATAACGAATGTCCTCAGCTTTTTACCCGAATCTACGTCGAGAATTTTTCTACTTCAGCTGAAAGCTTTATTTCTTCAAATATAGTTTAACAGTGAAACTGTGCTAAAGTAATGTTAATGAGAGTCAATATTTTATGTATTTTTGTAGAGCAAAAGAGATTTGGAACGAGAAATCGACGAAATCAACGCCGGCAGACCACAATGTCCCGTCGGCCTTAACACGCTAGTAATTCCGAGAAGAGTATCGCCAAACGAAAATCAACAACAGCCGTACGTTTACTTAAATTGCGGACACGTCCAAGGTCTTCACGATTGGGGTCAAGACAGGGATACGGGATCCAGAAAATGTCCCATATGTTTAGAGGTAAGAATATTTCTTCACTCGTTTTACTGGTTTTGTGTTACTTTAGTGGATGTGTTTGTCATTTCAATTTGAGCTTATATTTTTTTAGATGGGACCGGTCGTTAAAGTTTTTATGGGTTTGGAACCAGCGTTTTACGTTGATTCTGGACCGCCGACTTTCGCCTTCAACCCTTGCGGTCACATGGCCACCGAGAAAACTGTCAAGTGAGTTTAGTTCTTTATTTTTAAGCATTTAGAGGTCAACAGTGTCATTAAATTAGATTTTATATAGATAAACAGCTCTTTGAAAGGCATATTTCTAATTTTGTAAAAAGTTATAGTAACTTAAAGCAATTTTTTATCATATTTAATGCATTCGATACAGTTAAGGTGTGTTCAACAATATAGTACCTACAATAAAAGGGGACTGATGGTGATAATAAACTTCTTAGGTACTTTTATCTCAGGTATTGGCAAGTTTGGGTAAATAATGCAGGTCAGCATTAAATTTGCAAAAATAATTTTCTAATAGAAACGCATATTAAAGGATATTCACAATGAAATTTATTAAAAATTTAAATATGTTAATAATATTAATTCAGTTTCACTATCACTATCGTCGTCTACATTAATTATAAGGGGTTCTATGTTAGTATAAAATGCCCTGTATGAATCCTCCACTTTTATAAGATGGTTTATTGTTCTTTTCCAACAATCAGCGTCTGGGTCATCTATATTTTGCCGGATTAATGCAATTATAGAAGGACATAATGTAGGTATAATATTTTGGGTCCGCACTTTGTTCTTTAGTTTTCTCCACACATGCTCAATAGGGTTGAACATTCAGTAGTAAGGAGGAAGACGAAGAACTGTATGTCCTTTGGATGCTGCAATTATGTCACATACATATGTCTTCTGTATGTTAAATGTACTTAGAACCTCTAAAAGCTGCGTTTTTTATATCTTTCTTCAAAGTACATGTTGTTTTGGAGCATAAATTCCTGGATTTCCGTTTTGTATTTGAAGAGCCTGGAACCTTCTTCAATTGACGACTATGTTAACTGACATTGTCCATAACTATGACACTATGCAGGGGAATATTTGGCAGTAAAGTGTTTTCGAATCAATCTTCGAACAATTCGGCTGTCGTATCTTGGTGGTAATCCAACCACGAATCTTGAATGTTGTTCGCCGAAAGTCCCAAACTGTTTGGAATCCAACCATCTTCTGATCCAGCATGAATAATCGTGATCCGTTTTCTTTGTTCGATGGAGCTTTTGATTGGCATCGCACTGTTCCATCGGTCCATCCTTTTGCCGGCGTATCGTGGGTATCATACCAGGTCTCATCCAAATAGATTATTGGTCTTTGTAAAGACCTGTAATCACTTATGGCAGTCAAATATTCAAAACGCCATTGCCTAATCCGTTGGGATTCCATAATAACTTGCCTTTTGTCAATTTTGCACTATTTGAAACCTAGTTTGGATAAAACTGTCCATAGGTTTCCAATTGATATCCTTATCTCAGTGGAGCTTCTTAGTTTTGTTTGCAATGATCTGATAGTAGGCACAAAGTTTTCCTTGTACATAGAGTAAATAGTTCTTATCAAATCTTTATCACCGTCATCAGTGGTTCTGGAAACACCACTATCGTTCCGTTTTTGTCTCGGATGAATTGGCCTCGAAATGTGAATTCTTACTGATGATTCCGGTATCCCTGTCAAATCGCTGGTTTCTCTTACAGCAGGAGTAAAAACCCAACCCCTTTGAACCAGCTTCTGATGCACATGTCTGACGATTTCTTTGGCATCTAGGGATAAAACTCGTCGTCGAACAGGAACAGTAACACAGGGCGCCGCTGATGTAGTTTCCCAAGGACGAAACATTTTTCACAGCACAGACTAACTCTCATTACGGGAACACAAATATAAATGATTATACTCAACCCAAATTATACAAATACAAGAACCGATCCTGTGTGCAAATTTTGACCATAAACAATAAACCGTGACCGACGATCGCAATAAAAGTGGTTTATTACCATCAGTCCCCTTTTATTGTAGGCTCTATATTGTTAAACACATTTTACCATGATCATTTTACCTGGACCAAATGATTTTATGATACATTAGAGCTTGATCTAAATGAAGGCGGAGGTTTGTTTATCTCTAGGGATAAATTATCGACATTTCTGGTTTTTTGTGCAAAATTCGTTGAAGATTGACCTCTCTAATGAAAATCATGTCGTAATAAAATCATTTAGTGGTTTCTATGAATAAAAATGAAGGTCTCTTTCTCACAAAGTAAAGATTTTTCTTTTTGCGCAAAGAAATTAATTTAATATTGAATTCTAATGAAAATCCTGACATCATTCAGTCATGTAGAGGTTTTCTTGTTGATTTACCAATTAAGAGACAATGTTTCATTTTGCACAATAAATATTTATTAACATGTTTCTGGAGAAAGTAAAGGAAACCCAGAGCAATGTTTAGTCAAGGAATGTAATATTTTTTATTGATTAACCTACTCGAATGCCTTTTTTAAGTATACAAAGACAAGTATAACAGTTTTTTCATATTAAATGGATTTCGTGCAGATAATATTACGTCTACCAATTGATTTTATGTTTCATTAGCACTTGATCTAAGTAGAGGTGCAGCTTTTTTTCATCCCTAGGGACAAATCATCTAGATTTTTGGTTTTGTTTTCTTATTATTTCAAAGGCTTATTCAGAGTCTACAAAGAGAATTTCTCATTTTGTACCATAAATATTTATTAAGGAATCTTAAGGTTTTTTGTTGGTAAACCAATTCGAATGTCTTTTCGAACTCTACAAAAACAATATTGCATAAAATGTAATTAATGTAATTCACTTAGTTCGGAAGTTTGGAATGAATTTTACTCAAATGTATATCCTCCTACTACCTCTTTTGGTATAACTTATTTTGATGTTCTTCACCCATATCTTGACTGCCCCATCACTACTGTGGAGATTTATGGTGTACTAAATAACTGTAAAAAGAATAAAGCCCCGGGTAGCGATGGTATTTCCTACGATTTTTTTAAAAACCTGCCTCATAATTGGATTATCTACTTAACCTCACTTTACAACCGTATCTTTGATACGAGTACTGTACCCAACGTTTGGTCTAATATATTACTATCTATGTTGCACAAAAGTGGGCCAGTGAATGATCCAGGTAATTACAGAGGGATAGCTTTAGTTAATTGTTGTGTAAAATTATTTACTAATATTCTTTTAACTAGGCTCAATAGTTGGTCAGATGACTGTAATATCCTACCAGAATGTCAGGCAGGTTTCAGATCCGGTCGAGGATGTATTGACAATGTTCACACGCTTAGTTCAGTAATTCATATTCATATTAGACACAGAAAAAGGAAACTATTTGCAATTTTTGTCGACTTCAAAAGGGCATTTGACTCTATAAACCACACATTACTATGGAATAAACTATTTGGACTTGGAGTAAGTGCAAAAATTCTCAGGGTAATAGTAAATTTATACTCTAAAGCAACAGTCAGAATAAAGTCTATCGATGGGGTTTCTAATCCATTTAATATTACATCTGGTGTTTTACAAGGTGAACCTTTGAGTCCTCTGATGTTTGCTCTGTTCTTATCAGATATAGAGGGTTTTTTTATGCTGAGGGTGCTCAGGGAGTAAATATTGATAATTTGCATGACGTTCTTATGCTGCTTTATGCTGATGACATTGTAATATTAGCTCATTCCGAGATTGACGTAATGAAAAAGCTTAAAATTTTAGAGAAATATTGTTTCTTAAATAATTTAACAGTTAACACTCATAAAACCAAAGTTATGTCATTTTCTCGGGGGGGCTTCCAAAAAAGCGATTTTCCTTTTATGTTAAACTCACTACCAATAGATTTTACCAATAAATACGTGTATCTTGGGGTAACGTTCTCCTCATCTGGGTTGTTTCATGAAATGTCTCTATCAGCTGTTGATAAAGGAAAGCAGGGTATTGGAGCGATAATCCCGGTCATGTCTAAAGCTAAAATTGACACCTTGCCTCCCAGAATAAAAATATTTGAATCATTAGCTCTTAGTCTTATGTCTAACTGTTCCCCAGTTTGGAGCCTGAGGTACATGGATTTATTGGAAAGAGTGCAAGTCTCGTTTCTTAAGAGAATACTTTTAGTCCCTCTTAATACTCCTGACAGTGCCATTAGATTAGAAACTGGTAGAGTGAAATACGCATTTAACATATTTAAAATGACGTTAAATTGGTTACTTAAAATACTAAATATGAGTGACGAACGCTTTCCTAAAATGTGTTTTGAACAACAACTTCGTCTGATAAATTCATCTGATTCGAAATATAATTGGGCTGCACAGGTCAGAGAATTATTTTCGGATATTGGTCACCTAGATTTATGGAATAACCTCACTTCCAGAACTTTAAAATTAAACTCAAAAAAGTTGTTATTTGACTTCTACATGAATTTACATAATCTTGACATCTCCTTTTCTCAAAGATGTCGCTTTCTGTCTTTTTATACCTACTTTCTACCGGAAAAAAAACCTAAAAATTATTTACTTCTAAAATTACCAATTCACATCACACGCACTATTGCTCAGCTTCGTCTAAGTAACAAGTATCGGTTGAAATTCACATTAAATAATAATATACATTCAATAGATCCTAAAAGTATTTGCACAGTTTGTAATAAGTTGGAGAATGAATCTATTTTACATATTCTTTTCGAGTGCCCAATTTACAATGTCATGAAGCCTAAAATTCTGGCACTTGAAAATTTGGACGCTCTCATTACATCACTGGATAACTTAACGGTCAACGATGCCAAGCACATTTATGCATATATTTCTAACATATTCAAATTGAGATCATTTATTGTGGATGAATAACATATTCTAAAATTCATAATTTGTTTGTACATTTTATTTTTCTTTACTTTACATGTATATAGACTGTCTACCTACTTAATACTCAAACTCTTGCTGTAACTATTAGTTAATAAGCAATAAAATTATTATTATTATTATTATTAATATTGCATAAAATGATAATTTAGCAATAAATGTGGTCTTATTTAATGACATTTTGTCGTTTTTCGGTGTAATGTTTTAAATAAATCGGTTAAATTTTATTTTTAGGTACTGGGCCAACGTGGCAATTCCACACGGCACTAATGGCTTCCACGCGGTTTGTCCATTCTGCGCTTCTCCGTTATCCGGCTCTCCCGGTTACGTCAGATTAATATTTCAAGACAACGTCGATTAAATAACAAAGAAGATTCCATCTCAAAACAAAAATTCTACAAATTAAAAACGTCCATCATTTGATTACTTAACGTTTTTACGAAATCCTTCAACTACCGTTAATTGTTGTACATATTTAAAAAGAAAGCGAAATTGTCGCGGTGGTATTCGGTCGATATTTTGAGATAAGAGAATGAAAAATATTTTGTAGAATAGTCAACCAAAGCTTTATTTATATCGCTAGAGGTAAGTTTTGTTGAAATCAAAGCGGAAAGATCGTTTGAAACGAACTTAAATCGACGTTCTGTATATAATCATCAATTTTGAAAAAAAGGTGGTGAATATTTTTTACATTCGGAAGCTTGATAACTTAAAATAAAATCGATATTTTTACATTGTTTGTTTTGAAAACTTGTTAATACGATGTCTTTAAAATGTACGGGAAAATTGTTTTTCCCTTACATTCGAACGACGCCGTATCAGTTTGTAATTATTGTATATACAAATACACATCATGATTACACTTAAAATTGCGTTTATATGAAAACGACCGTTTAGATTTTGTATAAGAGTATTTCTTGTAAGAGAATTGTTTTCGTAGTTAATTATTATAACAGAAAAAAAAGATGAGTTTTTTAGTATAAATGTGTGAATAATTGCAAGACTGGTTAGGATGTAGATTTTTAATATTTAAAATAGTGGTATAAATGTAAACGAAAAAGTTAAATCTCCGGTTAATTGATTGTGACAGTTAAAGACCTCACCGATTATTGAAAACAAAAGTAGAAATAGGCAGCGTTCAACTGACCGAGGAGATTCGGGACTGTACATGATCTATATCTGGTTCCATAAACTCTAAAAATGTTAGGACTTCCGATTGAAAAACCTTCTCAGTTACCTAAATCTTATTTTTCAGGTTTTTCTTGTTTCACATACTTCAAAAACGTTAGAGCTACTGATTCAGAACCTTCGCAGTTAGTTTTGAGTTGTCAATAAGCTATTTCTGGTACCAAAAACTCCAAAAACGTCAGGAACGGATCCTAAATCTTCTCAGTGAGTTTTCTAGTACCACAGACCTCAAAAACATTAGAACTACTGATTCAGAACCCCCGCAGTTAGTTCTGAGTTGTCAGTTAGCTATTTCTAGTACCAAAAACGTTAGGGCTACGGATCCTGAATCTTATCAGTGAGTTTTAACTTGTCAATGAGCACTTTTTTGGTAACATAATTATGAGGCATGGTAGAACTGTTGAGCCTGAACCTTCTCAGTTACCTAAATCTTATTTGTCAGTTACTTCTGGTACTACAGACCTCAAAACCGTTAGAACTACTGATTCAGAACCTTTTTTGAGCTGTCAATAAGCTATTTCTGGTATGAAAAACTCCAAAAACGTCAGGAACGGATCCTAAATCTTCTCAGTGAGTTTTCTAGTACCACAGACCTCAAAAACGTTAGAACTACTGATTCAGATCCTCCGCAATTAGTTCTGAGTTGTCAATAAGCTATTTCTAGTACCAAAAACGTTAGGGCTACGGATCCTGAATCTTATCAGTGAGTTTTAACTTGTCAATGAGCATTTTTTGGTAACATAATTATGAGGCATGGTAGAACTGTTGAGCCTGAACCTTCTCAGTTACCTAAATCTTATTTGTCAGTTACTTCTGGTACCACAGACCTCAAAACCGTTAGAACTACTGATTCAGAACCTTTTTTGAGCTGTCAATAAGCTATTTCTGGTAAGAAAAACTCCAAAAACGTCAGGAACGGATCCTAAATCTTCTCAGTGAGTTTTCTAGTACCACAGACCTAAAAACGTTAGAACTACTAATTCAGATCCTCTGCAATTAGTTCTGAGTTGTCAATAAGCTATTTCTAGTACCAAAAACGTTAGGGCTGCGGATCCTATTGATTCAGAATATTTGCAGTAAGTCTTAACTTGTCAATTGAATATTTCTGGTACCACATCCTCCAAAGAATTTTACCATCTTTTGACCTATTGTTTGGAAATTTCATGAGAAGTCGTTCTAGATCTGCCATCATCATCATTTTGTTTTAATAAACTGTAGAACAGTTCAAAACGTTGACTCATTTTTATCAAAATCTGGTGTATTCGCATCTAAAAAGTGTTTTATTTACTTATAAAAGCTGTGCAACTTAGTTTGAAAGAATTTTATTATAAATATTTTTCATAAAAAAAACTAGAATCTTTTTTTAAAGTTAAACGAAACAATTCGCAATTTTTAATCAATTTAACAACGATCTTTGAGGTTCAGACCAGATTTAATCGTAGATTGACTTATATTTTATCTGATTAGTGACAAATACACGTCGTAGGACCGTACAGAGTGGAATAAAGGTCGATTTATATCTACAGACATTGAGTGTGGCAGACACGTGCCGTGACAGAGACCGACAGACACTATTTATTTATATGTAACGTATAGAAACGTGCCGTGACAGACATCCCGGATACCGACCGACATCGTCATCGGCGTCCGCTCTCACTGGCAGTTACTGCATAGCTTTAGAAGAAAAAGCATGTTATTGAAAATGTTCAAACACTTCTCTATTGAAGATTTGTCCATAATTGCATTATTGTTAGAAGAAGAAGATAAAACTAAAAAAAGAGCAAAACGCATGGCTGTACATCCTATGCTTAAGAAAAGAAAATTAGAAGGAGAATACTGGACACTCTTTAAAGAACTTGTTGACGATGAAAAAAAATTTTTCATATATTTTCGTATGAGCCGGTATCAGTTTGACATTTTACTAAACAAAATTGAATTGCTGATAACCAAACAAGATACAGTTTTTAAGGAAGCCTTGTCACCAAAAGAAAAACTAGCAGTATGTCTCAGGTAAGATTTATTACAGAATTATTTATTATTGTGTAAACAAAGTGGAATACTATTCTAAGTGCCGATACACCCTTTCGTCAGTAAGGTCTGGCTGAAAACCTTGGTAAAAATCTTGTATTGTTTCTGGCATAGGAGTATTGTCTTCATAAGTGTCAAATGTTGATGGCGTGGATACCGTAGAACTCGTTGATGGCCTGCTCAGTATCTCTATTTCCATGTCAGATACTATTTTAAATATCTTTGCTTTTGCAATAGCCCTCTCTCTGGGCGGAAAAGATCGCAATGTAGTTACAACTCCAGCCATAACTTGTTCGATGTCGTCCGGCGGTGGAGTATTATTTTTACTCTCTATTATATACTTCATTAGTACAGTACTAGGTGTTTCATCAGTTGCTTTTTGGCCTCGTTTACCCTTTGGCTGAGGGTGCTTTGGAGTTTGAGCTGGGGAGGGTGTAGTTGGCAATGTACCAACTGTTTGTTGACTAACCTCAGGTGTAAATGTGTCAGTCGATTGTTGCTCAACCTCAGGTGACTGAGCAACCTCTTCCTCGTGTGCATAATCATTAAAACCGGGTACAGGTGGAATTGGACATTTAGTCGGCCTTTCTTTCATGTACGGTAACAAAAAAGACATTTCTTCTTCGTACCTCCATTTTTTTCACGAACACTAGCCTGTCCACTTTTCGTATCTTTTTTCTTTTTATGAGAACGTCTGAAGGCATCTCGCAACAGTGCCCATGCTTTTTTACATTCATTTCCTGAAACAAGGAAAACAAATATCATAATCATAATATCATAATGTTTTATTTGCAGATTTTTGGCTACTGGGGACTCCTTCGTTTCTATAGCATTTAGTTATAGACTAGGAGTAAGCACTGTACACAAGATAGTGAAAGAGGTTTGCAGTGCAATAATAGAACGGCTGATGAGTGAAACAATGCCTGTCCCTACAAAAGAACAGTGGCAAAAAATCGCAGAGGAGTTTTGGAATACTTGGAATTTTCCAAATTGTATAGGAGCCATTGATGGCAAGCACGTTCAAATAACTGCTCCGGCAAACTCTGGATCTCAGTTCTTTAACTATAAAAAAACTTTTTCAATCGTGTTGATGGCAATTGTGGACGCTGACTACAAGTTTATATGTGTCGACGTCGGCGCTTATGGAAAAAACAGTGACGGAGGTATTTTTTCAAATTCAAACATCGGAAAAGCATTAATTTCAAACACATTTAACGTTCCAGAAAGCACAAATTTACCTGGCACTGAAATTACAGCGCCATATGTTATCATAGGAGATGAAGCATTCCCTTTGACAACTTATCTAATGAGACCATATCCTAAACCTCAACTAGATGACCAAAGAAAAAATACATTCAACGATAGACTATCTCGTGCAAGAAAAGTTGTCGAAAATGCATTTGGGATTTTGTCTCAAAAATTTCGTATCTATAACAGGAGAATACAACTTGATCCAGATAATGCAGACAATGTTATTATGGCGACGTGTATCTTACATAATTATATAAAATCTGGTGGTTCTCAGCATTCACATAATGAAGAAAACATTATTGCATCATATTCTTTGTCAAACCTACCTAGACAGGGTGGAAATCATCAGGTAGCCGCATTTAATGTCAGAGAGAATTTTGCTAGGTTTTTCGATTCACCCGAAGGAGCGTTAAACTACTAGGTGATTATATCGGTGTCCTGTCGTTTGACCATAACTATACTAATTTTAAGTTGAAAAAATGTTATCTAATAAAAACCCAACATACTTACTATTGTTGTTGAAAGACTAATAAAGGCGTCATTAGCCTGTCAAGTCAAATTAAAATTAAGTAAATTATATTATGTGACTGTGTCTATTTTTATAAGTTAAATATTGTTAGAGTTAAAGATCTTTAAAAAAAAGTGTAAAATACATTATAAAAAAATAAAATATGTACTCACCATTACTATTAAGTTTTATTCCTATTTCGTTCCACGCCTGATCCTTTTTCTGATTGTCACTATACCTTTTATCACTTAAATCATAAAGGTATTTGTAATCTCGTACAAATTCTATGAGCTTTTCGTTATCCATTGTAAAAATGCAAAATAAAAAAGAAAGCACGTGTACGCAGTTCCGATACTCTATTCACACTGCCCGGCAAGGAGCCACAGACACGTACAGACATGAACCGCGCAGACAAAATATTCTTTCCGAGAATACTGGCCGGGCACGACACGTGTCTGTAAGCGTCTGTACGGCCGTGTTACGATAGATATAAATACGTTAATAGTTACTGTATGGAAGAATATCATTTTGTCTGCCACGGCACGTGTCTGCCACACTCAATGTCTGTAGATATAAATCGACCTTAAAGCGTGCCTTTTGATCGATGTGTATGTTGACGAAAACAATGCGGAGATTAATTCGGTAGACTTTAGTATGAGGCAAGAAATGTTTTTGATAAATTCGCCAAAAAAAAACTCGTGTTCCCTTTATCTTTGTCTATATACTCGTTTAATTTCGTGTGAAAAAAAAATAGTTCTTATGCTTAAATTCGTATATTTGTATCAGTTTTAAAATTTTTAATTTCTATTTAAAAAGTTGGCCTAATTCGACACTTTGTATTTTAATATAATTTTATCACTGTTTGTAGTTTAGATCCGAAATATTTGAAATTTCACATAGTAAATATTTTTCCGCCTACTTTACCGGAAATTTAATCATATCATCACCAAAAATAGGGCGGAAAGTATTGTTTATCAATCCAAGGGCGGAAAATGCATATCGTCACGATTTTTTCTAGCATTGAAAAAGTGTGCCTTGGATTTGACATTCTTAAATCAGAAATAATTTAAATTTCGACCAATTCCACTCAGTGAGAGTTTTTCTCAAACCAAATTTTATAAATTATAAAGCAAAAAAATCGAAAACACTGTCACAAGAAGAATGCATTCGATTTTTAAAGGAAGCGTCCGTTTTTGAATACCTCATGATGAAGGTAAGCAAATACATAATGATAATAGTATATATTATAGTCATGAAGGTAGGCGGAAAACAGTTTTGTGTCACACGTGTATAAATGCATTAGCATCTCTTAGCTGCCCACTTTCCGCCCTTGTGACACAATCTTTCTTATTAATCAGTTTTAGAGCATCTTTACATTTCTAATCAGTAATTTTGAGATGCTCTACATAATAAGAGTCGGTCTAAATTTTTGTTTGATAAACCAATCCGAGTGATTTACTGTAATTCCATTTTTTATGTAACTTTGAATTGCATTTTTATTATCTTTTATATTATAATATACGGCATAAGATCGTGTCCAGCTTGTATTATGTAAATACGTAGGAAATAAGTTCTAATATGTAGTTGGTAGAATGTAATTGCATAATAGTCCCACGAGAAGAATTTATCTGTGCCTGGATTCACTAATACAAAATATATGTTACAAGCTTTAGCTTTTATTTAACCAACCACTATCCCAGTTTATCCTTTCTGAAAGATTTTCCGTGTTGTGAAGGACTCTCCTACTTCGATAGAGAGTCGTCGATTTTGTGTTCTTAGAAAGCAACCATGGAGATCTCAATTTATTTTTCCTGGCGGAATATTGGATTTCTAAAATAACACAACTACTCCTCTTGTATGAACTGTATAACGAACCAGTTACAGATTTTTTTTGGAAGAAAGTTGTTACTGTTGGAATGAGAAAAGTTCACTCTTGCTCAACAACATTATTTTATTTTATTATATATTTATATATATATATTTTATAAAATAATAGTTTTTGTTATTGTCAAAAATATATTAACTGTCATACTAAAAATAAAAAGATTTACAGTAAATAAAACACAGTTAATTTATATTAAATATATATTAAAAGTAATAAGGGTTTTTTGATACAATTTTTTTTTAAATATTTCTTAATTAATAGAGATATATACAGGGTGTCTCAAAATTGACGCCCGTCCTTTCAGAATATAAATCGGGGGGCTAAAACGAATTAAAACGTAAGAATAAAAAAATTGCATTATGTCCATGGTTACAGAGTTATTGACAAAAAACAAAGATCTAACATTCAATGTTTAAACTTTATTAAAAACGAATATTTGTTACAAAGCAAGAAATTGATTTATAAAAGGTGTTCAAACAAATCGCCTCCTACTTATTATGATTGAATCACGAACCCTCTGTAGCATGTTTTCGTCTATATGTCACAGCAGCGTGAATACGAGCTACTACATCTTCCGCACTCTCAACAGGTTCAAAGTAAATTTTTTCTTTCAAGAATCCCCAGAAGAAAAAACCTAATGGATTTAGATCTGGAGATCTAGGAGGCCATAGTACGGTTCCACCTCTTCCAATCCAACAGTCGGGGAATGTTTGATTTAGTAATGTTCTCACTTGTCTACCATAATGCGCAGGAGCACCATCATGTTGGAACCAACAATTCAATCTAGTTGCTAATGGAACTTGATCGAGAAATGGCAGTGGTAAATTGTCGTTTAAAAAATGAAAATACGATGCTGAATTAAGTCGGTTAGGTAACATATTTGGGCCGATTACATTATTATTCAATAATCCAGCCCAAATGTTTACTGACCATCGTCTTTGGTGACATCTTTTACGTATTAAATAAGGGTATTCATAATCCCTGTCTGGGTAAATGTACACTCATCAGTAAACATATTTTCTATAAAATGTGGATCATTGTTTACATTATTCAATAACCATCTACAAAAATTAATCCGAAGCTCCCTATCTCCTTCATGTAAAACTTGAACTTTTTGGGGCCTAAATGGATATAAGCCATTCCTTCTTAATAATCTATGAATGGTATCTTTTTGGAAATGCGTTTGTCTCGATGTAACTCGAAGACTTGTATTGGGTTCCGCTTCAACAAAATCAAGAATTTGCTCTTCTTGGACGACGTTGAGCGTAGAATGGCGTCCTCCCTTATTTAATCTGGGATTTAAATTACCTGTTTCCAGTAATCTTTGTTCAACCCGCCGTATAGTTTTTGCATCAGGGAATTGGGAATTTTACGGTATATGCTCTAGATGCAGCACTGGCATTATCATTATGCGCACCTAATACTTTTAACATATCAACATATTCTCGATTGGAATAATAACGATCCATTTTTAAAACAAATAACCGTATGAAATTTTACTTATACTTATTATGACAAAAGTTGACAGAACTAATAATTAACATTTAACATCACAATAGCAACCTATGCTACTCATTTGTTTTTAGCTGACTTCGTTTTTAATAACTCTGTAACCATGGACATAACACAATTTTTTTATTCTTACGTTTTAATTCGTTTTAGCCCCCCGATTCATATTCTGAGAGGACGGGCGTCAATTTTGAGACACCCTGTATAAATCCTCCAATAAATTCAATTTATTTTTAATTCGGATATGGCAGGTAACGTAAGTTTTTCGATCTTATCGTTTAAAACTTTTTGAACAAAGTTGTGATCATGCTAGAAATAAATTATGATAATTAATAAAAAATTATTTTTGTACTTGAAATTTTAATGTACCTGTAATATTTGAACGCCTTTCATTGATAATATAACTAAATCTTTAATGCCATCTCCTGTCATATCGATGCATTTCAGACCTAACACTGGAGCTGTCACTTTTTGAACTTCTTCCAACCACCATGTATTATTAGAATCTATCTTATATACCAAGATTTCCTTAAAAAAAAAACAAATAATATAACTTTGGTGGTTGTTTTATTTCGACGATAACTTACTTGGGAATTTGTTCCTATTAAAATTTCTTTCTCACCATCAAAATCGATGTCGCTTACTTCGCAGCAACTCAACACGCTCACACCATCAAGTTTGGGTAGTGTGGAATAATTACTAAGACCGTATGTCAATATATCACTGAAATCCAAATTAATAAATATGAAAAGGTAATTATTAGTTTTTTAATCACTCACTGAAAAATTACAGCTGGTAAAATTGTATTAACAACAATTAAATTAAGTTTCATCTCCTTCACATCTTCCTCTACTTTATTTTTTTTAAGTTTATCAATAATATCACCTTTTACAGGTGGATTTTTTTCAGGACTGATGCATACTTTAGAAATATAGTTTCCAAACCTTGTTGAAAAATTATATTTAAGTTTATTGTTTTTAACATCCACTTTTAACATTTTTACATATCCACATTCACAGCCAAAAGCAGTAATCCTCCTAAAATAAACATACTCTATAATTTTCTTAAACAAAATTATTTATAATAGCTCGTTTCTTACTCAGAAAAATTTTTATGATAATATATATCTATCCAGATAACAGGACTGGGAGTTTTAGTAAACTCTGGAAAATATTCCTGATTGTCTATTTCCTTATAAGTGTGATCTGCTGTGCTTTCTTTATAAACATGTATTTGGTTGTCACTGCCTGACAACACAAATACCACCTAAAAATATTACAACACAATACTCTTTTTATCAAGAAAAATAATCCACATACCTCTTTATTAATTATTTCATCTCCGTTCCAAACAACCAAATATGTGTGTAAAAGTTTGTAAGGTATAAATCCAAGTTCTACATTTAAGCAACTTTGAGCTACATTTTCAATATTCAATTCTTCAGATTCTTCACTTGAATAAATATTTAAATAGGTGTCAAGACGACCTTCAGCATCATTACTGTTCTAAAGAAAATGAGTTAATAATTAATATAAATAATTCAAAAATTAGTACCTAAAGGATGAATTTAATTATTTGGACCAATAAATTACTTTTACCTTAATTATTGTGATTCCGATCACAATTTCATTACTAGTAGACGACTTATTAAATGCATCCATGGAAATTATTTCCGCTCCATCTAAGAAAATTGTAACATGAATTATAATAAAAAACATCATGTTAAGTTTTCTTACTAGGTATGTAAGTGAAAGATACTTCTTTACTAGAAGGAATAAGTGAACCAGTGGGTGATTCTTGAAACTCGAAGCAAAACACTTCTCTTTTCAGTGATGCTACTAAGAGTTTGGTTGTTCCATTGGGAGTTGGTAATTCTACCATGGTATAAATATTCCCTTGTGAAGATGTATGGAAAATGTGGACGTCTTTAAATTGTTCCATAATTCGTTCGTGTGTAATTTATGGAATAATTTTTACATGTTTACATTTAACAAAAAGGAAGGTAAATAAATATACATACGTAATTTTAAAAATTGGAAAGTTGCGGTGTACTTCTTCTACTTTTTAATTAACTTTAACTTGGTTGGTGTCTAGCCAAGTTTTGAAAAATATAATATGAATGAAGAATTTGTTAACGGCGTTATTATGCTAATTATATACATTAAATATGATATTAAATTTTTTATTTTAATATAATTGATGGTACGACTACATTTAATACAAACGAACACACTTTATCTACGTAGGCAGTATAAACGGAAGTGACGTGAAACTAAAACAAAATAAAATAGTTATTAGTTAGTAAGAAAAATTTCAAATATTAGAGACTTAACTTAATGATAACTCTAATAAAGTTTTAAGACATTAAAAAATGTAAAAATGATAAACGTTATTAAATTTTTATTGTTAAATTAATTTAATACTTTTTGTAAAATTGGGGATTTTATTTTCTAATTACTGACCGGAAGTACTCAATTTATTTTGTGTTCTGTGATGACATTCACTTCCTATTTGACATTTGACCGTTTTCTGTAATGACAGCTGGACTTCCAGAATAATAGAAGTTGGCAAATTTTGTGTCATTATCACCTTCTTATCGCAGTATTGGATAAGAATTTAGCTGTTAAGTTGTTAAAGCATCATCAGAGGGTTTTATATGTGCAATAGTTAAAGTTGTGTAGTGTTCTAGAACTTGAATAATTGAAATAATAGTGCCGGCGTCACCATGTCGGACGAGAGTCATCCAAAAACACTTTATGTAGGTAATCTGGACGTGTCAGTGTCAGAGGACCTGTTGTGTACACTATTCTCACAAATAGGTCCAGTGAAAGGTTGTAAAATAATTAGAGAGCCTGGAAATGATCCATATGCTTTTGTTGAATTTACCAACCACCAGTCAGCATCTACAGCCTTAGCTGCTATGAATAGACGATTGTTTTTAGATAAGGAAATGAAAGTAAATTGGGCAACTAGCCCTGGAAATCAACCTAAACAAGATACTTCTAATCATCATCACATCTTTGTTGGTGATTTATCTCCAGAAATAGAGACTGAAACATTGAGAGAGGCCTTTGCTCCATTTGGAGAAATTTCAAACTGCAGAATAGTGAGAGATCCACAAACCCTTAAGTCTAAAGGTTATGCATTTGTTTCTTTTGTTAAAAAAGCTGAAGCTGAGAATGCTATACAAGCTATGAATGGACAATGGCTTGGGTCAAGGTCTATTCGTACTAATTGGTCTACAAGAAAACCACCACCACCAAGAACTGAAAAACCAGCTCAAAGACAAAAACAGCCAGAATTTGAAGAAATATATAATCAAACTTCACCGACAAACACAACTGTTTATTGTGGTGGATTTGCAAGTGGTCTTACTGATGATTTAGTACACAAAACATTTGCTCCATTTGGTACAATCCAAGATATACGAGTTTTCAAGGATAAAGGTTATGCTTTCATCAAATTTTTAACAAAGGAAAGTGCAACTCATGCTATTGAACATATCCATAATTCTGGAATTAATGGTCATATTGTAAAGTGTTTTTGGGGAAAAGAAAATGGAGGATTTGGTCCAGATCCAACTGCAATGCAACCAGCTGCTATTTCGCAATCATCTGCACCACCCTATTCTTATGGTTATGGAAATTATTGGTACCCACAAGGCTACACAGGTGGTGGTTACATGCAGGGCTACCAGTCCTATCAGCAATACCAACAATATCCACCAGGTGGACAGCAGTACTGTGTTATGCCCCAACAAGGACAATGGACAGGACAACCAGGTCAACAACCAAATGTTCCAGTTATGTATGGTAATGTTCAGAAATATCCATCTCAGTGAAATGTTTCAGACATTTATTCGGTTTTTTTTTGGCTGCAAAGATGAACTGCACTTTGCATTTTGCTCTGTGGCATGTGAGCAAAGGACATAATATCAAATAAATTAAAAATTACCTATACATATTTTAATATAAAGGAATATGAATTTAATCTAGATTAAACATTTTTTGCTTATAATCAGCAAAATATAGATATTTTTCTCAATTTTCTTAATCACAAGGTTTGGTCTTTTCATTAGAAAAACTGTAAGTACGTTTGTGTTACTTACATTAAATTGTTATACTCATGTATCACTTAGTAAATAAAGACAATAATAGAAATTTATATTCAGGAACATGATTTCTTATTAAACTTAAAAAATGTTATATTTGGACTAAATTCACTGCTTGGTACACAGAGTTAGTCATTTGTTTACAAATTTGCATCCCAATATATCAGTCAATATTTAAATTGTTTGTTTTTTTATTTGTGATCAATAATTAATAAAATATTTTTAAAAAAGTCATTATCACAAATAGAAAATACTTACATTATTATAATTATTATTGATACTTTATAGTTTTTAAAAATATTTTAGAATAATGTTTGGCTTGGTTTACATTTTTCAATAAAATTTTCCAAAAACATTGGTTGTCTTGTGAATAAAGTGATTTTATAGGATATAAGGTGAGGTATAGTGGTTTTGTTCTTTATAGTTTTTCTTTATCTTTTCTTTATTAATATGCTTTCAAATTGATACATTTTAATTACAACACTTTCTTAATGTTGTATATAGCTTTACAAGAAAATTAAAATTATTTGTGATATTTGACTAAACCGAGGACTAAACTTTTAGCTAATAGTACTTGAGATTTTTGATAGCACTAAAGTTAATTGAATGTGAATTTTTATTTTTGCATTAATAAATTAACAAAAAACTTTGTGTTTTATCACACAATTGATTAATAAAGAATGAAACAACAAACAATTCCACTAAACTGTTAAAAATGTTATCACTTATCATTACATTGATTTTCCATGGAGATAAATATAAAGTATTTGCCATGTACTTTTTAATTAACATTATTGTTATATCACAGTTGGTTCATTATTATAAATATTGATGTTAGTATTGATTTTAAAATGGCAACAATGTTTATTTTCATTATATATTTTTCCAACAGGTACACTCATTACACAGGTTAAATGTTCAACTAGGATTAGAAAGTTTTAAATTTAATGGTTCTTTGAATATTATAATATTAGGAAAGTTCTCTTGCAAAGCATTTTAATATTTATATTGGTGTATTATTTAGTCATTTATTTCAAATTTTATGCAGATTTTATATTACTTTTTATATTATTACCTTTTTTATTTATTTGGATAACTATAATTCATTTGTTTTGATTTATGACTAAATTAATTTTCTAACAAAAATTGAGGATCTTTCTTTGGAGATTTACCAAACATTTCTTTAAATGTTTATATCAAACTACTACTGAACATATTAGGAATATTATTTTTCAAAATTTTTATTTCTTCATATTGTTTTGATTTATGGCTAAATCATTTTTCGCAACAAAAATTTAATACTTTTTAATATTCATGCTTAAAACAAATAATAACAAATTGGAATTTCCATTGTAATTATTCAGAAACATTTGTACTAAGTATTTATTTATATAATTAAAATGAAATTAGGGAATATTTGAGAACAATTACAATGAAATATCTTTTTAATGTATGATATATTTTCTATATTCTTTTAGTATTTGTAAAAATATTTTCACAATACCCTCTGTCAAATTTAATAACATTCATGACAGATTATGTCACAAAGATGCATGATTTTGTCAATTATTTTAAAATGTATGTAAATTACACATAACTTTATATTTTAGCTTTTTTTATAACTTTATATAACCATTTTCAAATTGTTTTGGTTTATGACTAAATTTTTTTTGTAAGTATTTACAATTTATAACAAAAAATTAATTCCTGCGATAATAGCGATGCTTATAAAAAATCTTAGTTTTTGTTGTAATCTTTATAAACATTTTTGAATATATTTTAATTCTTTATTTAAACATCAGCTAAAGTAAAATTAAGGATATATTTTTGAGCTAATATGGTAAAAAGTATCTTTTTAATGTTTTTTTTTCAAGGAAAAACCAAGTTTCCAAATTTAGAAATCTATGAATGATAGTATGATTTTTACTGCAAACCAAATATTTTGATTAATTGTTATGCTTATACGGCATATTCAGTATTATTCTTATGAAAGTCACTTTTTCCTGTATCTGCTTTGTTGCTTGCATGAACAGATACCTACCTAGTTACTTTTAAATTACAAAAAAAATAATTGACAGAAAAATGTCATATTTTTGTTCACACGTGGTGATATTTTTGTGTGTGATTGACACATTCCAAACCTTGTGTGTTTATTTTTTTTGTTAATGTTTAACGACAATATGATGTATATATTTGTAGTCGACCACCTTTTTTTATACAAAAAGCACGTTTTTTTGTTAATTTTAAGGTTAAGAATAAGTTCATATTCCTGCTGATTACACATTTGACCTAGGATTTAGGTAGAGTATGGTTTGCCGTGTTCTTTTGGTTGATGTACATAGGTATATATATAATAATAATTCTATTCATTTTTGTATCGTTAGGATATTGATTTTCCCCAAATTGTATTTGTTAGTCTAGGAATTATAATCTTGGATAAACTTCTCCATAGATATTGTAAACCTCGGAATAACGATGTACATAATAAATCTGATGCATTGAATGGGAAATAAAAAATATGACCAATTTTTGTTGTCTTTTATTTAACCCCTAAGCGTTAACCAGATATTTAAAAATATTTATAGAATATTTAAAAAATATTCTAAAATAGTAAATTTTAAATATATCAAATGAATATAAGAATGCTGATGTGAAAGAAACCTTTCTGTAGTATAAAATACATCCTAAAATGTCTGTATTAGTAAAAGATGAAGAAATCTTCCTCTAAACTAGTAGACGTTTTCAAAATCGAGAAGGAATCTTCTATTCATCATCTATTATAAGATAGCTGAACTGAAATGATGATGTTTGTTGTGTTGGATTTGTTCTTAGACAAGAAGGATTTGTTGGTACACGATCACCATCTACCAGTCAGTAGCCATACCAAAAATAAAATTTAGAAGATTTTGAGTAATGGCATGGTAGTTAAAAAAGAATAAATAGGATTATTCTCTTTAAAGTATGATAATGGCTATAGCTTTGGTAATTTTTTGGAGAAAGACAATGTTGTTCTTGAAATTGGAGAATGGTTTTTTTGAGAAGCTAAATCCACTGGTGCAATTAGTTGTTCAATAAAATGTGTCAAACACACACAATTCTAAAGCAAAAAGTTTTTTTTCAAAAAAAAAGACTATAGCTTTGGATTTTTGTCAAAATTCAACAAAAATTTGATTTTTATAAAAAGGTTCTAAAACCACTAATTCGACCTCACAGAACACGAAAATCGCGACAGAAATGCAAAATTAACGATAGTTTGATTAAAAGTTCACTACTTTGGATTGTGAGTATACCCAATCATCATGTTTATTTCGGATCTCGATTTAAGGATGTTCAATACATTTCATCCAAAAACTGATTGCACTAGTCGATTCAGCGTTACAAAAAATACCGTTGTCTATAATTTCATGTAATTCTAAAGCAAAAAGATTTTTTCCAAAAAAAAGAAGCAAGACTATAGCTTTGGATTTTTGTCAAAATTCAACAAAAATTTGATTTTCATAAAACCACTAAATCGACCTCGCAGAACACGAAAATCGCCTCAGAGATGCAAAACTAACGATAGTTTGATTAAAAGTTCACTACTTTGGATTGTGAGTATACCCAATCATCATGTTTATTTCGGATCTCGATTAAAGGATGTTCTATACATTTCATCGAGAAACTGATTGCACTAGTCAATTCAGCGTTACAAAAAATACCATTTTCTATAATTTCATGCAATTCTAAAGCAAAAAGATTTTTTTCAAAAAAAAAGCAAGACTATAGCTTTGGATTTTTGTCAAAATTCAACAAAAATTTGATTTTTATAAAAAGGTTCTAAAACCACTAAATCGACCTGCAGAACACGAAAATCGCCTCAGAAATGAAAAACTAACGATAATTTGATTAAAAGTTCACTACTTTGGATTGTGAGTATACCCAATCATCATGTTTATTTCGAATCTCGATTTAGGGCTGTTCTATACATTTTATCGAGAAACTGATTGCACCAGTCGATTCAGCGTTACAAAAAACACCGTTTTCTTTAATTTCACGCAATTCTAAAGCAAGAAGTTTTTTTCCGAAAAAAATAAGCAAGACTATAGCCTTGGATTTTTGTCAAAATTCATCAAAAATTATATTTTCATAAAAAGGTTCTAAAACCACTAAATCGACATCGCAGAACACGAAAATCGCGTCAAAAATGCAAAACTATAGATAGTTTGATTAAAAGTTCACTACTTTGGATTGTGAGTATACCCAATCATCATGTTTATTTCGAATCTCGATTTAAGGATGTTCTATACATTTTATCGAGAAACTGATTGCACCAGTCGATTCAGCGTTACAAAAAACACCGTTTTCTATAATTTCACGCAATTCTAAAGCAAAAAGTTTTTTTCCGAAAAAAATAAGCAAGACTATAGCCTTGGATTTTTGTCAAAATTCATCAAAAATTTAATTTTCGTAAAAAGGTTCTTAAACCACTAAATCGACTTCGCAGAACACGAAAATCGCCTCAGAAATGCAAAACTAACGATAGTTTGATTAAAAGTTCACTACTTTGGATTGTGAGTATACCCAATCATCATGTTTATTTCGGATCTCGATTTAAGGATGTTCTATACATTTTATCAAAAAACTGATTGCACCAGTCGATTCAGCGTTACAAAAAATACCGTTTTCTATAATTTCACGCAATTCTAAAGCAAACAGTTTTTTTCCGAAAAAAATAAGCAAGACTATAGCCTTGGATTTTTGTCAAAATTCATCAAAAATTTGATTTTCATAAAAAGGTTCTAAAACCACTAAATCGACCTGCAGAACACGAAAATCGCCTCAGAAATGAAAAACTAACGATAATTTGATTAAAAGTTCACTACTTTGGATTGTGAGTATACCCAATCACCATGTTTATTTCGGATCTCGATTAAAGGATGTTCTATACATTTCATCGAGAAACTGATTGCACTAGTCAATTCAGCGTTACAAAAAATACCATTTTCTATAATTTCATGCAATTCTAAAGCAAAAAGATTTTTTTCAAAAAAAAAAGCAAGACTATAGCTTTGGATTTTTGTCAAAATTCAACAAAAATTATATTTTCATAAAAAGGTTCCAAAACCACTAAATCGACATCGCAGAACACAAAAATCGCGTCAAAAATGCAAAACTATCGATAGTTTGATTAAAAGTTCACTACTTTGGATTGTGAGTATACCCAATCATCATGTTTATTTCGAATCTCGATTTAGGGCTGTTCTATACATTTTATCGAGAAACTGATTGCACCAGTCGATTCAGCGTTACAAAAAACACCGTTTTCTTTAATTTCACGCAATTCTAAAGCAAGAAGTTTTTTTCCGAAAAAAATAAGCAAGACTATAGCCTTGGATTTTTGTCAAAATTCATCAAAAATTATATTTTCATAAAAAGGTTCTAAAACCACTAAATCGACATCGCAGAACACGAAAATCGCGTCAAAAATGCAAAACTATAGATAGTTTGATTAAAAGTTCACTACTTTGGATTGTGAGTATACCCAATCATCATGTTTATTTCGAATCTCGATTTAAGGATGTTCTATACATTTTATCGAGAAACTGATTGCACCAGTCGATTCAGCGTTACAAAAAACACCGTTTTCTATAATTTCACGCAATTCTAAAGCAAAAAGTTTTTTTCCGAAAAAAATAAGCAAGACTATAGCCTTGGATTTTTGTCAAAATTCATCAAAAATTTAATTTTCGTAAAAAGGTTCTTAAACCACTAAATCGACTTCGCAGAACACGAAAATCGCCTCAGAAATGCAAAACTAACGATAGTTTGATTAAAAGTTCACTACTTTGGATTGTGAGTATACCCAATCATCATGTTTATTTCGGATCTCGATTTAAGGATGTTCTATACATTTTATCAAAAAACTGATTGCACCAGTCGATTCAGCGTTACAAAAAATACCGTTTTCTATAATTTCACGCAATTCTAAAGCAAACAGTTTTTTTCCGAAAAAAATAAGCAAGACTATAGCCTTGGATTTTTGTCAAAATTCATCAAAAATTTGATTTTCATAAAAAGGTTCTAAAACCACTAAATCGACATCGCAGAACACGAAAATCGCCTCAAAAATGCAAAACTATCGATAGTTTGATTAAAAGTTCACTACTTTGGATTGTGAGTATACCCAATCATCATGTTTATTTCGGATCTCGATTTAAGGATGTTCTATACATTTTATCAAAAAACTGATTGCACCAGTCGATTCAGCGTTACAAAAAATACCGTTTTCTATAATTTCACGCAATTCTAAAGCAAACAGTTTTTTTCCGAAAAAAATAAGCAAGACTATAGCCTTGGATTTTTGTCAAAATTTATCAAAAATTTGATTTTTATAAAAAGGTTCTAAAACCACTAATTCGACCTCGCAGAACACGAAAATCGTCTCAGAAATGCAAAACTATCGATAGTTTGATTAAAAGTTCACTACTTTGGATTGTGAGTATACCCAATCATCATGTTTATTTCGAATCTTGATTTAAGGATGTTCTATACATTTTATCGAAAAACTGATTGCACCAGTCGATTCAGCGTTACAAAAAATACCGTTTTCTATAATTTTACGCAAAAATTTACAAAAAAGTTTTTTTCCGAAAAAAAGAAGCAAGACTATAGCCTTGGATTTTTGTCAAAATTCAACAAAAATTTGATTTTCATAAAAAGGTTCTAAAACCCGCAAATCGACCTCGCAGAACACGAAAATCGCCTCAGAAATGCAAAACTAACGTTAGTTTGATTAAAAGTTCACTACTTTGGATTGTGAGATTACCCAATCATCATGTTTATTTCGGATCTCGATTTAAGGATGTTCTATGCATTTCATCAAGAAACTGATTGCACCAGTCGATTCAACGTTACAAAAAATACCCTTTTCTATAATTTCATGCAATTCTAAAGCAAAAAGTTTTTTTTCAAAAAAACATGCAAGACTATAGCCTTGGATTTTTGTCAAAATGCAACAAAAATTTGATTTTCATAAAAAGGTTCTAAAACCACTAAATCGACCTCGCAGAACACGAAAATCGCCTCAGAAATGCAAAATTCAACAAAAATTTGATTTTCATAAAAAGGTTCTAAAACCACTAAATCGACATCGCAGAACACGAAAATCGCCTCAGAAATGCAAAACTAACGATAGTTTGATTAAAAGTTCACTACTTTGGATTGTGAGTATACCCAATCATCATGTTTATTTCGGATCTCAATTTAAGGATGTTCTATGCATTTCATCGAGAAACTGATTGCACCAGTCGATTCAGCGTTACAAAAAATACCGTTTTCTATAATTTTACGCAAAAATTTACAAAAAAGTTTTTTTCCGAAAAAAAGAAGCAAGACTATAGCCTTGGATTTTTGTCAAAATTCAACAAAAATTTGATTTTCATAAAAAGGTTCTAAAACCACTAAATCGACATCGCAGAACACGAAAATCGCGTCAAAAATGCAAAACTATCGATAGTTTGATTAAAAGTTCACTACTTTGGATTGTGAGTATACCCAATCATCATGTTTATTTCGAATCTTGATTTAAGGATGTTCTATACATTTTATCGAAAAACTGATTGCACCAGTCGATTCAGCGTTACAAAAAATACCGTTTTCTATAATTTTACGCAAAAATTTACAAAAAAGTTTTTTTCCGAAAAAAAGAAGCAAGACTATAGCCTTGGATTTTTGTCAAAATTCAACAAAAATTTGATTTTCATAAAAAGGTTCTAAAACCCGCAAATCGACCTCGCAGAACACGAAAATCGCCTCAGAAATGCAAATCTAACGTTAGTTTGATTAAAAGTTCACTACTTTGGATTGTGAGATTACCCAATCATCATGTTTATTTCGGATCTCGATTTAAGGATGTTCTATGCATTTCATCAAGAAACTGATTGCACCAGTCGATTCAACGTTACAAAAAATACCCTTTTCTATAATTTCATGCAATTCTAAAGCAAAAAGTTTTTTTTCAAAAAAACATGCAAGACTATAGCCTTGGATTTTTGTCAAAATTCAACAAAAATTTGATTTTCATAAAAAGGTTCTAAAACCCGCAAATCGACCTCGCAGAACACGAAAATCGCCTCAGAATTGCAAAACTAACGATAGTTTGATTAAAAGTTCAATACTTTGGATTGTGAGTATACCCAATAATCATGATTATTTCGGATCTCGATTTAAGGATGTTCTATGCATTTCATCGAGAAACTGATTGCACCAGTCGATTCAGCGTTACCAAAAATACCGGTTTCTATAATTTCATGCAATTCTAAAGCAAAAAGTTTTTTTTCAAAAAAACATGCAAGACTATAGCCTTGGATTTTTGTCAAAATTCAACAAAAATTTGATTTTCATAAAAAGGTTCTAAAACCACTAAATCGACCTCGCAGAACACGAAAATCGTCTCAGAAATGCAAAACTAACGATAGTTTGATTAAAAGTTCACTACTTTGGATTGTGAGTATACCCAATAATCATGTTTATTTCGGATCTCGATTTAAGGATGTTCTATGCATTTCATCGAGAAACTGATTGCACCAGTCGATTCAGCGTTACAAAAAATACCCTTTTCTATAATTTCATGCAATTCTAAAGCAAAAAGTTTTTTTTCAAAAAAACATGCAAGACTATAGCCTTGGATTTTTGTCAAAATTCAACAAAAATTTGATTTTCATAAAAAGGTTCTAAAACCACTAAATCGACCTCGCAGAACACGAAAATCGTCTCAGAAATGCAAAACTAACGATAGTTTGATTAAAAGTTCACTACTTTGGATTGTGAGTATACCCAATCATCATGTTAATTTCGGATCTCGATTTAAGGATGTTCTATGCATTTCATCGAGAAACTGATTGCACCAGTCGATTCAGCGTTACAAAAAATACCCTTTTCTATAATTTCATGCAATTCTAAAGCAAAAAGTTTTTTTTCAAAAAAACATGCAAGACTATAGCCTTGGATTTTTGTCAAAATTCAACAAAAATTTGATTTTCATAAAAAGGTTCTAAAACCACTAAATCGACCTCGCAGAACACGAAAATCGCCTCAGAAATGCAAAACTAACGATAGTTTGATTAAAAGTTCACTACTTTGGATTGTGAGTATACCCAATAATCATGATTATTTCGGATCTCGATTTAAGGATGTTCTATGCATTTCATCGAGAAACTGATTGCACCAGTCGATTCAGCGTTACAAAAAATACCGGTTTCTATAATTTCATGCAATTCTAAAGCAAAAAGTTTTTTTTCAAAAAAACATGCAAGACTATAGCCTTGGATTTTTGTCAAAATTTAACAAAAATTTGATTTTCATAAAAAGGTTCTAAAACTCGCAAATCGACCTCGCAGAACACGAAAATCGCCTCAGAAATGCAAAACTAACGATAGTTTGATTAAAAGTTCACTACTTTGGATTGTGAGTATACCCAATAATCATGTTTATTTCGGATCTCGATTTAAGGATGTTCTATGCATTTCATCGAGAAACTGATTGCACCAGTCGATTCAGCGTTACAAAAAATACCCTTTTCTATAATTTCATGCAATTCTAAAGCAAAAAGTTTTTTTTCAAAAAAACATGCAAGACTATAGCCTTGGATTTTTGTCAAAATTCAACAAAAATTTGATTTTCATAAAAAGGTTCTAAAACCACTAAATCGACCTCGCAGAACACGAAAATCGTCTCAGAAATGCAAAACTAACGATAGTTTGATTAAAAGTTCACTACTTTGGATTGTGAGTATACCCAATCATCATGTTAATTTCGGATCTCGATTTAAGGATGTTCTATGCATTTCATCGAGAAACTGATTGCACCAGTCGATTCAGCGTTACAAAAAATACCTTTTTCTATAATTTCACGCAATTCTAAAGCAAAAAGTTTTTTTCCAAAAAAAAGAAGCAAGATTTTGTCAAAATTTAACAAAAATTTGATTTTCATAAAAAGGTTCTAAAACCACTAAATCGACCTCGCAGAACACGAAAATCGCATCAGAAATGCAAAATTAACGATATTTTGATTAAAAGTTCACTACTTTGGATTGTGAGTATACCCAATCATCATGTTAATTTCGGATCTCGATTTGAGGATGTTCTATGCATTTCATCGAGAAACTGATTGCACCAGTCGATTCAGCGTTACAAAAAATACCCTTTTCTATAATTTCATGCAATTCTAAAGCAAAAAGTTTTTTTTCAAAAAAACATGCAAGCCTTGGATTTTTGTCGAAATTCAACAAAAAGTTGATTTTCATAAAAAGGTTCTAAAACCACTAAATCGACCTCGCAGAACACGAAAATCGCATCAGAAATGCAAAATTAACGATATTTTGATTAAAAGTTCACTATTTTGGATTGTGAGTATACCCAATCATCATGTTTATTTCGGATCACGATTTAAGGATGTTCTATACATTTCATCGAGAAACTGATTGCACCAGTCGATTCAGCGTTACAAAAAATACCTTTTTCTATAATTTCACGCAATTCTAAAGCAAAAAGTTTTTTTCAAAAAAAAAGTAGCAAGACTATAGCCTTGGATTTTTGTCAAAATTTAACAAAAATTTGATTTTCATAAAAAGGTTCTAAAACCACTAAATCGACCTCGCAAAACACGAAAATCGCCTCAGAAATGCAAAACTAACGATAGTTTGATTAAAAGTTCACTACTTTGGATTGTGAGTATACCCAATCATCATGTTAATTTCGGATCTCGATTTGAGGATGTTCTATGCATTTCATCGAGAAACTGATTGCACCAGTCGATTCAGCGTTACAAAAAATACCCTTTTCTATAATTTCATGCAATTCTAAAGCAAAAAGTTTTTTTTCAAAAAAACATGCAAGCCTTGGATTTTTGTCGAAATTCAACAAAAATTTGATTTTCATAAAAAGGTTCTAAAACCCGCAAATCGACCTCGCAGAACACGAAAATCGCCTCAGAAATGCAAAACTAACGATAGTTTGATTAAAAGTTCATTACTTTGGATTGTGAGTATACCCAATAATCATGTTAATTTCGGATCTCGATTTGAGGATGTTCTATGCATTTCATCGAGAAACTGATTGCACCAGTCGATTCAGCGTTACAAAAAATACCCTTTTCTATAATTTCATGCCAATCTAAAGCAAAAAGTTTTTTTTCAAAAACACATGCAAGACTATAGCCTTGGATTTTTGTCAAAATTCAACAAAAATTTGATTTTCATAAAAAGGTTCTAAAACCACTAAATCGACCTCGCAGAACACGAAAATCGTCTCAGAAATGCAAAACTAACGATAGTTTGATTAAAAGTTCACTACTTTGGATTGTGAGTATACCCAATCATCATGTTAATTTCGGATCTCGATTTGAGGATGTTCTATGCATTTCATCGAGAAACTGATTGCACCAGTCGATTCAGCGTTACAAAAAATACCATTTTCTATAATTTCATGCGATTTTCGTGTTCTGAGAGGTCGATTTAGTGGTTTTAGAACCTTATTATAAAAATCAAATTTTTGATGAATTTTGACAAAAATCCAAAGCTATAGTCTTTTTTTTTGAAAAAAAACTTTTTGCTGTAGACTTTCATAAAATTATAGAAAACGGTATTTTTTGTAACGCTGAATCGACTGGTGCAATCAGTTTTTCGATAAAATGTATAGAACATCCTTAAATCGAGATTCGAAATAAACATGATGATTGGGTATACTCACAATCCAAAGTAGTAAACTATTAATCAAATTATCGGTAATTTTCCAATTTTGACGCGATTTTCGTGTTCTGCAAGGTCGATTTAGTGGTTTTAGAACCTTTTTATAAAAATCAAATTTTTGATGAATTTTGACAAAAATCCAAGGCTATAGTCTTGCTTCTTTTTTTCGGAAAAAAACTTTTTGCTTTAGAATTGCGTGAAATTATAGAAAACGGTGTTTTTTGTAACGCTGAATTGACTGGTGCAATCAGTTTCTCGAAAAAATGTATAGAACATCCTTAAATCGAGATTCGAAATAAACATGATGATTGGGTATACTCACAATCCAAAGTAGTGAACTTTTAATCAAATTATCGGTAATTTTGCATTTTTGACGCGATTTTCGTGTTCTGCGTAGTTGAATTAGTGGTTTTAGAACCTTTTTATGAAAATCAAATTATAGAAAACGGTATTTTTTGTAACGCTGAATCGACTGGTGCAATCAGTTTTTCGATAAAATGTATAGAACATCCTTAAATCGAGATTCGAAATAAACATGATGATTGGGTATACTCACAATCCAAAGTAGTAAACTATTAATCAAATTATCGGTAATTTTGCAATTTTGACGCGATTTTCGTGTTCTGCAAGGTCGATTTAGTGGTTTTAGAACCTTTTTATAACAATCAAATTTTTGATGAATTTTGACAAAAATCCAAGGCTATAGTCCTGCTTATTTTTTTCGGAAAAAAACTTTTTGCTTTAGAATTGCGTGAAATTATAGAAAACGGTGTTTTTTGTAACGCTGAATTGACTGGTGCAATCAGTTTCTCGAAAAAATGTATAGAACATCCTTAAATCGAGATTCGAAATAAACATGATGATTGGGTATACTCACAATCCAAAGTAGTGAACTTTTAATCAAATTATCGGTAATTTTGCATTTTTGACGCGATTTTCGTGTTCTGCGTAGTTGAATTAGTGGTTTTAGAACCTTTTTATGAAAATCAAATTATAGAAAACGGTATTTTTTGTAACGCTGAATCGACTGGTGCAATCAGTTTTTCGAAAAAATGTATAGAACATCCTTAAATCGAGACTCGAAATAAACATGATGATTGGGTATACTCACAATCCAAAGTAGTAAACTATTAATCAAATTATCGGTAATTTTGCAATTTTGCCGCGATTTTCGTGTTCTGCAAGGTCGATTTAGTGGTTTTAGAACCTTTTTATAAAAATCAAATTTTTGATGAATTTTGACAAAAATCCAAGGCTATAGTCTTGCTTATTTTTTTCGGAAAAAAACTTTTTGCTTTAGAATTGCGTGAAATTATAGAAAACGGTGTTTTTTGTAACGCTGAATTGACTGGTGCAATCAGTTTCTCGAAAAAATGTATAGAACATCCTTAAATCGAGATTCGAAATAAACATGATGATTGGGTATACTCACAATCCAAAGTAGTAAACTATTAATCAAATTATCGGTAATTTTGCAATTTTGCCGCGATTTTCGTGTTCTGCAAGGTCGATTTAGTGGTTTTAGAACCTTTTTATAAAAATCAAATTTTTGATGAATTTTGACAAAAATCCAAGGCTATAGTCTTGTTTATTTTTTTCGGAAAAAAACTTTTTGCTTTAGAATTGCGTGAAATTATAGAAAACGGTGTTTTTTGTAACGCTGAATTGACTGGTGCAATCAGTTTCTCGAAAAAATGTATAGAACATCCTTAAATCGAGATTCGAAATAAACATGATGATTGGGTATACTCACAATCCAAAGTAGTGAACTTTTAATCAAATTATCGGTAATTTTGCATTTTTGACGCGATTTTCGTGTTCTGCGAGGTCAAATTAGTGGTTTTAGAACCTTTTTATGAAAATCAAATTTTCGATGAATTTTGACAAAAATCCAAGGCTATAAGTCTTGCTTCTTTTTTTCGGAAAAAAACTTTTTTGTAAATTTTTGCGTAAAATTATAGAAAACGGTATTTTTTGTAACGCTGAATCGACTGGTGCAATCAGTTTTTCGATAAAATGTATAGAACATCCTTAAATCAAGATTCGAAATAAACATGATGATTGGGTATACTCACAATCCAAAGTAGTGAACTTTTAATCAAACTATCGATAGTTTTGCATTTTTGACGCGATTTTCGTGTTCTGCGAGGTCGAATTAGTGGTTTTAGAACCTTTTTATAAAAATCAAATTTTTGATAAATTTTGACAAAAATCCAAGGCTATAGTCTTGCTTCTATTTTTCGGAAAAAAACTTTTTGCTTTAGAATTGCGTGAAATTATAGAAAACGGTGTTTTTTGTAACGCTGAATCGACTGGTGCAATCAGTTTCTCGAAAAAATGTATAGAACATCCTTAAATCGAGATCCGAAATAAACATGATGATTGGGTATACTCACAATCCAAAGTAGTGAACTTTTAATCAAACTATCGATAGTTTTGCATTTTTGAGGCGATTTTCGTGTTCTGCGATGTCGATTTAGTGGTTTTAGAACCTTTTTATGAAAATCAAATTTTTGATGAATTTTGACAAAAATCCAAGGCTATAGTCTTGCTTATTTTTTTCGGAAAAAAACTTTTTGCTTTAGAATTGCGTGAAATTATAGAAAACGGTATTTTTTGTAACGCTGAATCGACTGGTGCAATCAGTTTTTTGATAAAATGTATAGAACATCCTTAAATCGAGATCCGAAATAAACATGATGATTGGGTATACTCACCTAACCTAACCTAACCTAACCTAACCTAACAATCCAAAGTAGTGAACTTTTAATCTAACTATCGATAGTTTTGCATTTTTGACGCGATTTTCGTGTTCTGCGAGGTCGAATTAGTGGTTTTAGAACCTTTTTATAAAAATCAAATTTTTGATAAATTTTGAAAAAAATCCAAGGCTATAGTCTTGCTTCTTTTTTTCGGAAAAAAACTTTTTGCTTTAGAATTGCGTGAAATTATAGAAAACGGTATTTTTTGTAACGCTGAATCGACTGGTGCAATCAGTTTTTCGATAAAATGTATAGAACATCCTTAAATCGAGATTCGAAATAAACATGATGATTGGGTATACTCACAATCCAAAGTAGTAAACTATTAATCAAATTATCGGTAATTTTGCAATTTTGACGCGATTTTCGTGTTCTGCAAGGTCGATTTAGTGGTTTTAGAACCTTTTTATAAAAATCAAATTTTAGATGAATTTTGACAAAAATCCAAGGCTATAGTCTTGCTTATTTTTTTCGGAAAAAAACTTTTTGCTTTAGAATTGCGTGAAATTATAGAAAACGGTATTTTTTGTAACGCTGAATCGACTGGTGCAATCAGTTTTTCGATAAAATCTATAGAACATCCTTAAATCGAGATTCAAAATAAACATGATGATTGGGTATACTCACAATCCAAAGTAGTAAACTATTAATCAAATTATCGGTAATTTTGCAATTTTGACGCGATTTTCGTGTTCTGCAAGGTCGATTTAGTGGTTTTAGAACCTTTTTATAAAAATCAAATTTTTGATGAATTTTGACAAAAATCCAAGGCTATAGTCTTGCTTATTTTTTTCGGAAAAAAACTTTTTGCTTTAGAATTGCGTGAAATTATAGAAAACGGTGTTTTTTGTAACGCTGAATTGACTGGTGCAATCAGTTTCTCGAAAAAATGTATAGAACATCCTTAAATCGAGATTCGAAATAAACATGATGATTGGGTATACTCACAATCCAAAGTAGTGAACTTTTAATCAAATTATCGGTAATTTTGCATTTTTGACGCGATTTTCGTGTTCTGCGAGGTCAAATTAGTGGTTTTAGAACCTTTTTATGAAAATCAAATTTTCGATGAATTTTGGCAAAAATCCAAGGCTATAGTCTTGCTTCTTTTTTTCGGAAAAAAACTTTTTTGTAAATTTTTGCGTAAAATTATAGAAAACGGTATTTTTTGTAACGCTGAATCGACTGGTGCAATCAGTTTTTCGATAAAATGTATAGAACATCCTTAAATCAAGATTCGAAATAAACATGATGATTGGGTATACTCACAATCCAAAGTAGTGAACTTTTAATCAAACTATCGATAGTTTTGCATTTTTGACGCGATTTTCGTGTTCTGCGAGGTCGAATTAGTGGTTTTAGAACCTTTTTATAAAAATCAAATTTTTGATAAATTTTGACAAAAATCCAAGGCTATAGTCTTGCTTCTATTTTTCGGAAAAAAACTTTTTGCTTTAGAATTGCGTGAAATTATAGAAAACGGTGTTTTTTGTAACGCTGAATCGACTGGTGCAATCAGTTTCTCGAAAAAATGTATAGAACATCCTTAAATCGAGATCCGAAATAAACATGATGATTGGGTATACTCACAATCCAAAGTAGTGAACTTTTAATCAAACTATCGATAGTTTTGCATTTTTGACGCGATTTTCGTGTTCTGCGAGGTCGAATTAGTGGTTTTAGAACCTTTTTATAAAAATCAAATTTTTGATAAATTTTGACAAAAATCCAAGGCTATAGTCTTGCTTCTTTTTTTCGGAAAAAAACTTTTTGCTTTAGAATTGCGTGAAATTATAGAAAACGGTGTTTTTTGTAACGCTGAATCGACTGGTGCAATCAGTTTCTCGAAAAAATGTATAGAACATCCTTAAATCGAGATCCGAAATAAACATGATGATTGGGTATACTCACAATCCAAAGTAGTGAACTTTTAATCAAACTATCGATAGTTTTGCATTTTTGAGGCGATTTTCGTGTTCTGCGATGTCGATTTAGTGGTTTTAGAACCTTTTTATGAAAATCAAATTTTTGATGAATTTTGACAAAAATCCAAGGCTATAGTCTTGCTTATTTTTTTCGGAAAAAAACTGTTTGCTTTAGAATTGCGTGAAATTATAGAAAACGGTATTTTTTGTAACGCTGAATCGACTGGTGCAATCAGTTTTTTGATAAAATGTATAGAACATCCTTAAATCGAGATCCGAAATAAACATGATGATTGGGTATACTCACAATCCAAAGTAGTGAACTTTTAATCAAACTATCGTTAGTTTTGCATTTCTGAGGCGATTTTCGTGTTCTGCGAAGTCGATTTAGTGGTTTAAGAACCTTTTTACGAAAATTAAAATTTTTGATGAATTTTGACAAAAATCCAAGGCTATAGTCTTGCTTATTTTTTTCGGAAAAAAACTTTTTGCTTTAGAATTGCGTGAAATTATAGAAAACGGTGTTTTTTGTAACGCTGAATCGACTGGTGCAATCAGTTTCTCGATAAAATGTATAGAACATCCTTAAATCGAGATTCGAAATAAACATGATGATTGGGTATACTCACAATCCAAAGTAGTGAACTTTTAATCAAACTATCTATAGTTTTGCATTTTTGACGCGATTTTCGTGTTCTGCGATGTCGATTTAGTGGTTTTAGAACCTTTTTATGAAAATATAATTTTTGATGAATTTTGACAAAAATCCAAGGCTATAGTCTTGCTTATTTTTTTCGGAAAAAAACTTCTTGCTTTAGAATTGCGTGAAATTAAAGAAAACGGTGTTTTTTGTAACGCTGAATCGACTGGTGCAATCAGTTTCTCGATAAAATGTATAGAACAGCCCTAAATCGAGATTCGAAATAAACATGATGATTGGGTATACTCACAATCCAAAGTAGTGAACTTTTAATCAAACTATCGATAGTTTTGCATTTTTGACGCGATTTTTGTGTTCTGCAAGGTCGAATTAGTGGTTTTAGAACCTTTTTATGAAAATCAAATTTTCGATGAATTTTGACAAAAATCCAAGGCTATAGTCTTGCTTATTTTTTTCGGAAAAAAACTTTTTGCTTTAGAATTGCGTGAAATTATAGAAAACGGTATTTTTTGTAACGCTGAATCGACTGGTGCAATCAGTTTTTCGATAAAATGTATAGAACATCCTTAAATCGAGATTAGAAATAAACATGATGATTGGGTATACTCACAATCCAAAGTAGTGAACTATTAATCAAATTATCGGTAATTTTGCAATTTTGACGCGATTTTCGTGTTCTGCAAGGTCGATTTAGTGGTTTTAGAACCTTTTTATAAAAATCAAATTTTTGATAAATTTTGACAAAAATCCAAGGCTATAGTATTGCTTATTTTTTTCGGAAAAAAACTTTTTGTTTTAGAATTGCGTGAAATTATAGAAAACGGTATTTTTGTAACGCTGAATCGACTGGTGCAATCAGTTTTTCGATAAAATGTATAGAACATCCTTAAATCTAGATTCGAAATAAACATGTAGATTGGGTATACTCACAATCCAAAGTAGTGAACTTTTAATCAAATTATCGGTAATTTTGCATTTTTGACGCGATTTTCGTGTTCTGCGAGGTCGAATTAGTGGTTTTAGAACCTTTTTATAAAAATCAAATTTTTGATAAATTTTGACAAAAATCCAAGGCTATAGTCTTGCTTCTTTTTTTCGGAAAAAAACTTTTTGCTTTAGAATTGCGTGAAATTATAGAAAACGGTATTTTTTGTAACGCTGAATCGACTGGTGCAATCAGTTTCTCGAAAAAATGTATAGAAAATCCTTAAATCGAGATTCGAAATAAACATGATGATTGGGTATACTCACAATCCAAAGTAGTGAACTTTTAATCAAACTTTCGTTAGTTTTGCATTTCTGAAGCGATTTTCGTGTTCTGCGAGGTCGATTTAGTGGTTTTAGAACCTTTTTATGAAAATCAAATTTTTGATGAATTTTGACAAAAATCCAAGGCTATAGTCTTGCTTATTTTTTTCGGAAAAAAACTTTTTGCTTTAGAATTGCGTGAAATTATAGAAAACGGTGTTTTTTGTAACGCTGAATCGACTGGTGCAATCAGTTTCTCGATAAAATGTATAGAACATCCTTAAATCGAGATTCGAAATAAACATGATGATTGGGTATACTCACAATCCAAAGTAGTGAACTTTTAATCAAACTATCGATAGTTTTGCATTTTTGACGCGATTTTCGTGTTCTGCGATGTCGATTTAGTGGTTTTAGAACTTTTTTATGAAAATCAAATTTTTGATGAATTTTGACAAAAATCCAAGGCTATAGTCTTGCTTCTTTTTTTCGAAAAAAAACTTTTTGCTTTAGAATTGCGTGAAATTATAGAAAACGGTATTTTTTGTAACGCTGAATCGACTGGTGCAATCAGTTTTTCGATAAAATGTATAGAACATCCTTAAATCTAGATTCGAAATAAACATGTAGATTGGGTATACTCACAATCCAAAGTAGTGAACTTTTAATCAAATTATCGGTAATTTTGCATTTTTGACGCGATTTTCGTGTTCTGCGAGGTCGAATTAGTGGTTTTAGAACCTTTTTATAAAAATCAAATTTTTGATAAATTTTGACAAAAATCCAAGGCTATAGTCTTGCTTCTTTTCTTCGGAAAAAAACTTTTTGCTTTAGAATTGCGTGAAATTATAGAAAACGCTATTTTTTGTAACGCTGAATCGACTGGTGCAATCAGTTTTTTGATAAAATGTATAGAACATCCTTAAATCGAGATTAGAAATAAACATGATGATTTGGTATACTCACAATCCAAAGTAGTGAACTTTTAATCAAACTATCGATAGTTTTGCATTTTTGACGCGATTTTCGTGTTCTGCGATGTCGATTTAGTGGTTTTAGAACCTTTTTATGAAAATCAAATTTTTGATGAATTTTGACAAAAATCCAAGGCTATAGTCTTGCTTTTTTTTTCGGAAAAAACTTTTTGCTTTAGAATTGCATGAAATTATAGAAAACGGTGCTTTTTGTAACGCTGAATCGACTGGTGCAATCAGTTTCTCGATAAAATGTATAAAACATCCTTAAATCGAGATTCGAAATAAACATGATGATTGGGTATACTCACAATCCAAAGTAGTGAACTTTTAATCAAACTATCGATAGTTTTGCATTTTTGACGCGATTTTCGTGTTCTGCGATGTCGATTTAGTGGTTTTAGAACCTTTTTATGAAAATCAAATTTTTGATGAATTTTGACAAAAATCCAAGGCTATAGTCTTGCTTATTTTTTTCGGAAAAAAACTTTTTGCTTTAGAATTGCGTGAAATTATAGAAAACGGTGTTTTTTGTAACGCTGAATCGACTGGTGCAATCAGTTTCTCGAAAAAATGTATAGAACATCCTTAAATCGAGATCCGAAATAAACATGATGATTGGGTATACTCACAATCCAAAGTAGTGAACTTTTAATCAAACTATCGATAGTTTTGCATTTTTGACGCGATTTTCGTGTTCTGCGAGGTCGAATTAGTGGTTTTAGAACCTTTTTATAAAAATCAAATTTTTGATAAATTTTGACAAAAATCCAAGGCTATAGTCTTGCTTATTTTTTTCGGAAAAAAACTTTTTGCTTTAGAATTGCATGAAATTATAGAAAACGGTGTTTTTTGTAACGCTGAATCGACTGGTGCAATCAGTTTCTCGATAAAATGTATAAAACATCCTTAAATCGAGATTCGAAATAAACATGATGATTGGGTATACTCACAATCCAAAGTAGTGAACTTTTAATCAAACTATCGATAGTTTTGCATTTTTGACGCGATTTTCGTGTTCTGCGATGTCGATTTAGTGGTTTTAGAACCATTTTATGAAAATCAAATTTTTGATGAATTTTGACAAAAATCCAAGGCTATAGTCTTGCTTATTTTTTTCGGAAAAAAACTTTTTGCTTTAGAATTGCGTGAAATTATAGAAAACAGTGTTTTTTGTAACGCTGAATCGACTGGTGCAATCAGTTTCTCGAAAAAATGTATAGAACATCCTTAAATCGAGATCCGAAATAAACATGATGATTGGGTATACTCACAATCCAAAGTAGTGAACTTTTAATCAAACTATCGATAGTTTTGCATTTTTGACGCGATTTTCGTGTTCTGCGAGGTCGAATTAGTGGTTTTAGAACCTTTTTATAAAAATCAAATTTTTGATAAATTTTGACAAAAATCCAAGGCTATAGTCTTGCTTCTTTTTTTCGGAAAAAAACTTTTTGCTTTAGAATTGCGTGAAATTATAGAAAACGGTGTTTTTTGTAACGCTGAATCGACTGGAGCAATCAGTTTTTCAATAAAATGTATAGAACATCCTTAAATCGAGATTAGAAATAAACATGATGATTGGGTATACTCACAATCCAAGGTAGTGAACTATTAATCAAATTATCGGTAATTTTGCAATTTTGACGGGATTTTCGTGTTCTGCAAGGTCGATTTAGTGGTTTTAGAACCTTTTTATAAAAATCAAATTTTTGATAAATTTTGACAAAAATCCAAGGCTATAGTCTTGCTTCTTTTTTTCGGAAAAAAACTTTTTGCTTTAGAATTGCGTGAAATTATAGAAAACGGTGTTTTTTGTTACGCTGAATCGACTGGTGCAATCAGTTTCTCGATAAAATGTATAGAACATCCTTAAATCGAGACTAGAAATAAACATGATGATTTGGTATACTCACAATCCAAAGTAGTGAACTTTTAATCAAACTATCGATAGTTTTGCATTTTTGACGCGATTTTCGTGTTCTGCGATGTCGATTTAGTGGTTTTAGAACCTTTTTATGAAAATCAAATTTTTGATGAATTTTGACAAAAATCCAAGGCTATAGTCTTGCTTTTTTTTTCGGAAAAAAACTTTTTGCTTTAGAATTGCATGAAATTATAGAAAACGGTGTTTTTTGTAACGCTGAATCGACTGGTGCAATCAGTTTCTCGATAAAATGTATAAAACATCCTTAAATCGAGATTCGAAATAAACATGATGATTGGGTATACTCACAATCCAAAGTAGTGAACTTTTAATCAAACTATCGATAGTTTTGCATTTTTGACGCGATTTTCGTGTTCTGCGATGTCGATTTAGTGGTTTTAGAACCTTTTTATGAAAATCAAATTTTTGATGAATTTTGACAAAAATCCAAGGCTATAGTCTTGCTTATTTTTTTCGGAAAAAAACTTTTTGCTTTAGAATTGCGTGAAATTATAGAAAACGGTGTTTTTTGTAACGCTGAATCGACTGGTGCAATCAGTTTCTCGAAAAAATGTATGGAACATCCTTAAATCGAGATCCAAAATAAACATGATGATTGGGTATACTCACAATCCAAAGTAGTGAACTTTTAATCAAATTATCGGTAATTTTGCATTTTTGACGCAATTTTCGTGTTCTGCAAGGTCGAATTAGTGGTTTTAGAACCTTTTTATGAAAATCAAATTTTTGATAAATTTTGACAAAAATCCAAGGCTATAGTCTTGCTTATTTTTTTCGGAAAAAAACTTTTTGCTTTAGAATTGCGTGAAATTATAGAAAACGGTGTTTTTTGTAACGCTGAATCGACTGGTGCAATCAGTTTCTCGATAAACATAGAACATCCTTAAATCGAGATCGGAAACAACTATGATGATTGGGTATACTCACAATCCAAAGTAGTGAACTTTTAATCAAACTATCGATAGTTTTGCATTTTTGACGCGATTTTCGTGTTCTGCGATGTCGATTTAGTGGTTTTAGAACCTTTTTATGAAAATATAATTTTTGATGAATTTTGACAAAAATCCAAGGCTATAGTCTTGCTTCTTTTTTTCGGAAAAAAACTTTTTGCTTTAGAATTGCGTGAAATTATAGAAAACGGTATTTTTTGTAACGCTGAATCGACTGGAGCAATCAGTTTTTCAATAAAATGTATAGAACATCCTTAAATCGAGATTAGAAATAAACATGATGATTGGGTATACTCACAATCCAAGGTAGTGAACTATTAATCAAATTATCGGTAATTTTGCAATTTTGACGGGATTTTCGTGTTCTGCAAGGTCGATTTAGTGGTTTTAGAACCTTTTTATAAAAATCAAATTTTTGATAAATTTTGACAAAAATCCAAGGCTATAGTCTTGCTTCTTTTTTTCGGAAAAAAACTTTTTGCTTTAGAATTGCGTGAAATTATAGAAAACGGTATTTTTTGTAACGCTGAATCGACTGGTGCAATCAGTTTTTCGATAAAATGTATAGAACATCCTTAAATCTAGATTCGAAATAAACATGATGATTGGGTATACTCACAATCCAAAGTAGTGAACTTTTAATCAAATTATCGGTAATTTTGCATTTTTGACGCAATTTTCGTGTTCTGCAAGGTCGAATTAGTGGTTTTAGAACCTTTTTATGAAAATCAAATTTTTGATAAATTTTGACAAAAATCCAAGGCTATAGTCTTGCTTATTTTTTTCGGAAAAAAACTTTTTGCTTTAGAATTGCGTGAAATTATAGAAAACGGTGTTTTTTGTAACGCTGAATCGACTGGTGCAATCAGTTTCTCGATAAACATAGAACATCCTTAAATCGAGATCCGAAACAACTATGATGATTGGGTATACTCACAATCCAAAGTAGTGAACTTTTAATCAAACTATCGATAGTTTTGCATTTTTGACGCGATTTTCGTGTTCTGCGATGTCGATTTAGTGGTTTTAGAACCTTTTTACGAAAATTAAATTTTTGATGAATTTTGACAAAAATCCAAGGCTATAGTCTTGCTTCTTTTTTTCGGAAAAAAACTTTTTGCTTTAGAATTGCGTGAAATTATAGAAAACGCTATTTTTTGTAACGCTGAATCGACTGGTGCAATCAGTTTTTCGATAAAATGTATAGAACATCCTTAAATCTAGATTCGAAATAAACATGATGATTGGGTATACTCACAATCCAAAGTAGTGAACTTTTAATCAAATTATCGGTAATTTTGCATTTTTGACGCGATTTTCGTGTTCTGCAAGGTCGAATTAGTGGTTTTAGAACCTTTTTATGAAAATCAAATTTTTGATAAATTTTGACAAAAATCCAAGGCTAGAGTCTTGCTTATTTTTTTCGGAAAAAAACTTTTTGCTTTAGAATTGCGTGAAATTATAGAAAACGGTGTTTTTTGTAACGCTGAATCGACTGGTGCAATCAGTTTCTCGATAAAATGTATAGAACATCCTTAAATCGAGATCCGAAAAAAACATGATGATTGGGTATACTCACAATCCAAAGTAGTGAACTTTTAATCAAATTATCGGTAATTTTGCATTTTTGACGCGATTTTCGTGTTCTGCGAGGTCGATTTAGTGGTTTTAGAACCTTTTTATAAAAATCAAATTTTTGATGAATTTTGACAAAAATCCAAGGCTATAGTCTTGCTTCTTTTTTCGGAAAAAAACTTTTTGCCTTAGAATTGCGTGAAATTATAGAAAACGGTGTTTTTTGTAACGCTGAATTGACTGGTGCAATCAGTTTCTCAAAAAAATGGATAGAACATCCTAAAATCGAGATTAGAAATAAACATGATGATTGGGTATACTCACAATCCAAAGTAGTGAACTATTAATCAAATTATCGGTAATTTTGCAATTTTGATGCGATTTTCGTGTTCTGCAAGGTCGATTTAGTGGTTTTAGAACCTTTTTATAAAAATCAAATTTTTGATAAATTTTGACAAAAATCCAAGCTATAGTCTTGCTTCTTTTTTCGGAAAAAAACTTTTTGCCTTAGAATTGCGTGAAATTATAGAAAACGGTGTTTTTTGTAACGCTGAATTGACTGGTGCAATCAGTTTCTCAAAAAAATGGATAGAACATCCTAAAATCAAGATTAGAAATAAACATGATGATTGGGTATACTCACAATCCAAAGTAGTGAACTTTTAATCAAATTATCGGTAATTTTGCATTTTTGACGCGATTTTTGTGTTCTGCAAGGTTGAATTAGTGGTTTTAGAACCTTTTTATGAAAATCAAATTTTTGATAAATTTTGACAAAAATCCAAGGCTATAGTCTTGCTTCTTTTTTCGGAAAAAAACTTTTTGCTTTAGAATTGCGTGAAATTATAGAAAACGGTGTTTTTTGTAACGCTGAATCGACTGGTGCAATCAGTTTCTCGATAAAATGTATAGAACATCCTTAAATCGAGATCCGAAAAAACATGATGATTGGGTATACTCACAATCCAAAGTAGTGAACTTTTAATCAAATTATCGGTAATTTTGCATTTTTGACGCGATTTTCGTGTTCTGCGAGGTCGATTTAGTGGTTTTAGAACCTTTTTATGAAAATCAAATTTTTGATAAATTTTGACAAAAATCCAAGGCTATAGTCTTGCTTCTTTTTTCGGAAAAAAACTTTTTGCTTTAGAATTGCGTGAAATTATAGAAAACGGTGTTTTTTGTAACGCTGAATCGACTGGTGCAATCAGTTTCTCGATAAAATGTATAGAACATCCTTAAATCGAGATCCGAAAAAACATGATGATTGGGTATACTCACAATCCAAAGTAGTGAACTTTTAATCAAATTATCGGTAATTTTGCATTTTTGACGCGATTTTCGTGTTCTGCAAGGTCGAATTAGTGGTTTTAGAACCTTTTTATGAAAATCAAATTTTTGATAAATTTTGACAAAAATCCAAGGCTAATAGTCTTGCTTCTTTTTTTCGGAAAAAAACTTTTTGCTTTAGAATTGCGTGAAATTATAGAAAACGGTATTTTTTGTAACGCTGAATCGACTGGTGCAATCAGTTTTTCGATAAAATGTATAGAACATCCTTAAATCTAGATTCGAAATAAACATGATGATTGGGTATACTCACAATCCAAAGTAGTGAACTTTTAATCAAATTATCGGTAATTTTGCATTTCTGAGGCGATTTTCGTGTTCTGCGAGGTCGAATTAGTGGTTTTGGAACCTTTTTATGAAAATCAAATTTTCGATGAATTTTGACAAAAATCCAAGGCTATAGTCTTGCTTCTTTTTTTCGGAAAAAAAACTTTTTGCTTTAGAATTGCCTGAAATTATAGAAAACGGTGTTTTTTGTAACGCTGAATCGACTGGTGCAATCAGTTTCTCGAAAAAATGTATAGAACATCCTTAAATCGAGATCCGAAATCAACATGATGATTGGATATACTCACAATCCAAAGTAGTGAACTTTTAATCAAACTATCGATAGTTTTGCATTTTTAAAGCGATTTTCGTGTTCAGCGATGTCGATTTAGTGGTTTTAGAACCTTTTTATGAAAATCAAATTTTTGATGAATTTTGACAAAAATCCAAGGCTATAGTCTTGCTTATTTTTTTCGGAAAAAAACTTTTTGCTTTAGTATTGCGTAAAATTATAGAAAACAGTGTTTTTTGTAACGCTGAATTGACTGGTGCAATTAGTTTCTCGAAAAAATGTGTAGAACATCCTTAAATCGAGATTCGAAATAAACATGATGATTGGGTATACTTACAATCCAAAGTAGTGAACTTTTAATCAAACTATCGATAGTTTTGCATTTTTGACGCGATTTTCGTGTTCAGCGATGTCGATTTAGTGGTTTTAGAACCTTTTTATGAAAATCAAATTTTCGATGAATTTTGACAAAAATCCAAGGCTATAGTCTTGCTTCTTTTTTTCGGAAAAAAACTTTTTTGTAAATTTTTGCGTAAAATTATAGAAAACGGTATTTTTTGTAACGCTGAATCGACTGGTGCAATCAGTTTTTCGATAAAATGTATGGAACATCCTTAAATCAAGATTCGAAATAAACATGATGATTGGGTATACTCACAATCCAAAGTAGTGAACTTTTAATCAAACTATCGATAGTTTTGCATTTTTGACGCGATTTTCGTGTTCTGCGAGGTCGATTTAGTGGTTTTAGAACCTTTTTATGAAAATCAAATTTTTGATGAATTTTGACAAAAATCCAAGGCTATAGTCTTGCTTATTTTTTTCGGAAAAAAACTTTTTGCTTTAGAATTGCGCGAAATTATAGAAAACGGTATTTTTTGTAACGCTGAATCGACTGGTGCAATCAGTTTTTCGATAAAATGTATAGAACATCCTTAAATCGAGATTCGAAATAAACATGATGATTGGGTATACTCACAATCCAAAGTAGTGAACTTTTAATCAAATTATCGGTAATTTTGCATTTTTGACGCGATTTTCGTGTTCTGCGAGGTCGATTTAGTGGTTTTAGAACCTTTTTATAAAAATCAAATTTTTGATGAATTTTTACAAAAATCCAAGGCTATAGTTTGCTTATTTTTTTCGGAAAAAAACTTTTTGCTTTAGAATTGCGTGAAATTATAGAAAACGGTGTTTTTTGTTACGCTGAATCGACTGGTGCAATCAGTTTCTCGATAAAATGTATAGAACATCCTTAAATCGAGATTAGAAATAAACATGATGATTTGGTATACTCACAATCCAAAGTAGTAAACTTTTAATCAAACTATCGATAGTTTTGCATTTTTGACGCGATTTTCGTGTTCTGCGATGTCGATTTAGTGGTTTTAGAACCTTTTTATGAAAATCAAATTTTTGATGAATTTTGACAAAAATCCAAGGCTATAGTCTTGCTTTTTTTTTCGGAAAAAAACTTTTTGCTTTAGAATTGCATGAAATTATAGAAAACGGTGTTTTTTGTAACGCTGAATCGACTGGTGCAATCAGTTTCTCGATAAAATGTATAAAACATCCTTAAATCGAGATTCGAAATAAACATGATGATTGGGTATACTCACAATCCAAAGTAGTGAACTTTTAATCAAACTATCGATAGTTTTGCATTTTTGACGCGATTTTCGTGTTCTGCGATGTCGATTTAGTGGTTTTAGAACCTTTTTATGAAAATCAAATTTTTGATGAATTTTGACAAAAATCCAAGGCTATAGTCTTGCTTATTTTTTTCGGAAAAAAACTTTTTGCTTTAGAATTGCGTGAAATTATAGAAAACGGTGTTTTTTGTTACGCTGAATCGACTGGTGCAATCAGTTTCTCGAAAAAATGTATGGAACATCCTTAAATCGAGATCCGAAATAAACATGATGATTGGGTATACTCACAATCCAAAGTAGTGAACTTTTAATCAAACTATCGATAGTTTTGCATTTTTGACGCGATTTTCGTGTTCTGCGAGGTCGAATTAGTGGTTTTAGAACCTTCTTATAAAAATCAAATTTTTGATAAATTTTGACAAAAATCCAAGGCTATAGTCTTGCTTCTTTTTTTCGGAAAAGAACATTTTGCTTTAGAATTGCGTGAAATTATAGAAAACGGTGTTTTTTGTCACGCTGAATCGACTGGTGCAATCAGTTTTTCGATAAAATGTATAGAACATCCTTAAATCGAGATTAGAAATAAACATGATGATTGGGTATACTCACAATCCAAAGTAGTGAACTATTAATCAAATTATCGGTAATTTTGCAATTTTGACGCGATTTTCGTGTTCTGCAAGGTCGATTTAGTGGTTTTAGAACCTTTTTATAAAAATCAAATTTTTGATAAATTTTGACAAAAATCCAAGGCTATAGTCTTGCTTCTTTTTTTCGGAAAAAAACTTTTTGCTTTAGAATTGCGTGAAATTATAGAAAACGGTATTTTTTGTAACGCTGAATCGACTGGTGCAATCAGTTTTTCGATAAAATGTATAGAACATCCTTAAATCTAGATTCGAAATAAACATGATGATTGGGTATACTCACAATCCAAAGTAGTGAACTTTTAATCAAATTATCGGTAATTTTGCATTTTTGACGCAATTTTCGTGTTCTGCAAGGTCGAATTAGTGGTTTTAGAACCTTTTTATGAAAATCAAATTTTTGATAAATTTTGACAAAAATCCAAGGCTATAGTCTTGCTTATTTTTTTCGGAAAAAAACTTTTTGCTTTAGAATTGCGTGAAATTATAGAAAACGGTGTTTTTTGTAACGCTGAATCGACTGGTGCAATCAGTTTCTCGATAAACATAGAACATCCTTAAATCGAGATCCGAAACAACTATGATGATTGGGTATACTCACAATCCAAAGTAGTGAACTTTTAATCAAACTATCGATAGTTTTGCATTTTTGACGCGATTTTCGTGTTCTGCGATGTCGATTTAGTGGTTTTAGAACCTTTTTATGAAAATATAATTTTTAATGAATTTTGACAAAAATCCAAGGCTGTAGTCTTGCTTCTTTTTTTCGGAAAAAAACTTTTTGCTTTAGAATTGCGTGAAATTATAGAAAACGGTATTTTTTGTAACGCTGAATCGACTGGAGCAATCAGTTTTTCAATAAAATGTATAGAACATCCTTAAATCGAGATTAGAAATAAACATGATGATTGGGTATACTCACAATCCAAAGTAGTGAACTATTAATCAAATTATCGGTAATTTTGCAATTTTGACGGGATTTTCGTGTTCTGCAAGGTCGATTTAGTGGTTTTAGAACCTTTTTATAAAAATCAAATTTTTGATAAATTTTGACAAAAATCCAAGGCTATAGTCTTGCTTCTTTTTTTCGGAAAAAAACTTTTTGCTTTAGAATTGCGTGAAATTATAGAAAACGGTATTTTTTGTAACGCTGAATCGACTGGTGCAATCAGTTTTTCGATAAAATGTATAGAACATCCTTAAATCTAGATTCGAAATAAACATGATGATTGGGTATACTCACAATCCAAAGTAGTGAACTTTTAATCAAATTATCGGTAATTTTGCATTTTTGACGCAATTTTCGTGTTCTGCAAGGTCGAATTAGTGGTTTTAGAACCTTTTTATGAAAATCAAATTTTTGATAAATTTTGACACAAATCCAAGGCTATAGTCTTGCTTATTTTTTTCGGAAAAATACTTTTTGCTTTAGAATTGCGTGAAATTATAGAAAACGGTGTTTTTTGTAACGCTGAATCGACTGGTGCAATCAGTTTCTCGATAAAATGTATAAAACATCCTTAAATCGAGATTCGAAATAAACATGATGATTGGGTATACTCACATTCCAAAGTAGTGAACTTTTAATCAAACTATCGATAGTTTTGCATTTTTGACGCGATTTTCGTGTTCTGCGATGTCGATTTAGTGGTTTTAGAACCTTTTTATGAAAATCAAATTTTTGATGAATTTTGACAAAAATCCAAGGCTATAGTCTTGCTTATTTTTTCGGAAAAAAACTTTTTGCTTTAGAATTGCGTGAAATTATAGAAAACGGTGTTTTTTGTAACGCTGAATCGACTGGTGCAATCAGTTTCTCGAAAAAATGTATGGAACATCCTTAAATCGAGATCCGAAATAAACATGATGATTGGGTATACTCACAATCCAAAGTAGTGAACTTTTAATCAAACTATCGATAGTTTTGCATTTTTGACGCGATTTTCGTGTTCTGCGAGATCGAATTAGTGGTTTTAGAACCTTCTTATAAAAATCAAATTTTTGATAAATTTTGACAAAAATCCAAGGCTATAGTCTTGCTTCTTTTTTTCGGAAAAAAACTTTTTGCTTTAGAATTGCGTGAAATTATAGAAAACGGTGTTTTTTGTAACGCTGAATCGACTGGTGCAATCAGTTTTTCGATAAAATGTATAGAACATCCTTAAATCGAGATTAGAAATAAACATGATGATTGGGTATACTCACAATCCAAAGTAGTGAACTATTAATCAAATTATCGGTAATTTTGCAATTTTGACGCGATTTTCGTGTTCTGCAAGGTCGATTTAGTGGTTTTAGAACCTTTTTATAAAAATCAAATTTTTGATAAATTTTGACAAAAATCCAAGGCTATAGTCTTGCTTCTTTTTTTCGGAAAAAAACTTTTTGCTTTAGAATTGCGTGAAATTATAGAAAACGGTATTTTTTGTAACGCTGAATCGACTGGTGCAATCAGTTTTTCGATAAAATGTATAGAACATCCTTAAATCTAGATTCGAAATAAACATGATGATTGGGTATACTCACAATCCAAAGTAGTGAACTTTTAATCAAATTATCGGTAATTTTGCATTTTTGACGCAATTTTCGTGTTCTGCAAGGTCGAATTAGTGGTTTTAGAACCTTTTTATGAAAATCAAGTTTTTGATAAATTTTGACAAAAATCCAAGGCTATAGTCTTGCTTATTTTTTTCGGAAAAAAACTTTTTGCTTTAGAATTGCGTGAAATTATAGAAAACGGTGTTTTTTGTAACGCTGAATCGACTGGTGCAATCAGTTTCTCGATAAACATAGAACATCCTTAAATCGAGATCCGAAACAACTATGATGATTGGGTATACTCACAATCCAAAGTAGTGAACTTTTAATCAAACTATCGATAGTTTTGCATTTTTGACGCGATTTTCGTGTTCTGCGATGTCGATTTAGTGGTTTTAGAACCTTTTTATGAAAATATAATTTTTGATGAATTTTGACAAAAATCCAAGGCTATAGTCTTGCTTCTTTTTTTCGGAAAAAAACTTTTTGCTTTAGAATTGCGTGAAATTATAGAAAACGGTATTTTTGTAACGCTGAATCGACTGGAGCAATCAGTTTTTCAATAAAATGTATAGAACATCCTTAAATCGAGATTAGAAATAAACATGATGATTGGGTATACTCACAATCCAAAGTAGTGAACTATTAATCAAATTATCGGTAATTTTGCTATTTTGACGGGATTTTCGTGTTCTGCAAGGTCGATTTAGTGGTTTTAGAACCTTTTTATAAAAATCAAATTTTTGATAAATTTTGACAAAAATCCAAGGCTATAGTCTTGCTTCTTTTTTTCGGAAAAAAACTTTTTGCTTTAGAATTGCGTGAAATTATAGAAAACGGTATTTTTTGTAACGCTGAATCGACTGGTGCAATCAGTTTTTCGATAAAATGTATAGAACATCCTTAAATCTAGATTCGAAATAAACATGATGATTGGGTATACTCACAATCCAAAGTAGTGAACTTTTAATCAAATTATCGGTAATTTTGCATTTTTGACGCAATTTTCGTGTTCTGCAAGGTCGAATTAGTGGTTTTAGAACCTTTTTATGAAAATCAAATTTTTGATAAATTTTGACAAAAATCCAAGGCTATAGTCTTGCTTATTTTTTTCGGAAAAAAACTTTTTGCTTTAGAATTGCGTAAAATTATAGAAAAGGGTGTTTTTTGTAACGCTGAATCGACTGGTGCAATCAGTTTCTCGATAAACATAGAACATCCTTAAATCGAGATCCGAAACAACTATGATGATTGGGTATACTCACAATCCAAAGTAGTGAACTTTTAATCAAACTATCGATAGTTTTGCATTTTTGACGCGATTTTCGTGTTCTGCGATGTCGATTTAGTGGTTTTAGAACCTTTTTATGAAAATATAATTTTTGATGAATTTTGACAAAAATCCAAGGCTATAGTCTTGCTTCTTTTTTTCGGAAAAAAACTTTTTGCTTTAGAATTGCGTGAAATTATAGAAAACGCTATTTTTTGTAACGCTGAATCGACTGGTGCAATCAGTTATTCGATAAAATGTATAGAACATCCTTAAATCTAGATTCGAAATAAACATGATGATTGGGTATACTCACAATCCAAAGTAGTGAACTTTTAATCAAATTATCGGTAATTTTGCATTTTTGACGCGATTTTCGTGTTCTGCAAGGTCGAATTAGTGGTTTTAGAACCTTTTTATAAAAATCAAATTTTTGATAAATTTTGACAAAAATCCAAGCTATAGTCTTGCTTCTTTTTTCGGAAAAAAACTTTTTGCCTTAGAATTGCGTGAAATTATAGAAAACGGTGTTTTTTGTAACGCTGAATCGACTGGTGCAATCAGTTTTTCGATAAAATGTATAGAACATCCTTAAATCGAGATTAGAAATAAACATGATGATTGGGTATACTCACAATCCAAAGTAGTGAACTATTAATCAAATTATCGGTAATTTTGCAATTTTGACGCGATTTTCGTGTTCTGCAAGGTCGATTTAGTGGTTTTAGAACCTTTTTATAAAAATCAAATTTTTGATAAATTTTGACAAAAATCCAAGGCTATAGTCTTGCTTCTTTTTTTCGGAAAAAACTTTTTGCTTTAGAATTGCGTGAAATTATAGAAAACGGTATTTTTTGTAACGCTGAATCGACTGGTGCAATCAGTTTTTCGATAAAATGTATAGAACATCCTTAAATCTAGATTCGAAATAAACATGATGATTGGGTATACTCACAATCCAAAGTAGTGAACTTTTAATCAAATTATCGGTAATTTTGCATTTTTGACGCAATTTTCGTGTTCTGCAAGGTCGAATTAGTGGTTTTAGAACCTTTTTATGAAAATCAAGTTTTTGATAAATTTTGACAAAAATCCAAGGCTATAGTCTTGCTTATTTTTTTCGGAAAAAAACTTTTTGCTTTAGAATTGCGTGAAATTATAGAAAACGGTGTTTTTTGTAACGCTGAATCGACTGGTGCAATCAGTTTCTCGATAAACATAGAACATCCTTAAATCGAGATCCGAAACAACTATGATGATTGGGTATACTCACAATCCAAAGTAGTGAACTTTTAATCAAACTATCGATAGTTTTGCATTTTTGACGCGATTTTCGTGTTCTGCGATGTCGATTTAGTGGTTTTAGAACCTTTTTATGAAAATATAATTTTTGATGAATTTTGACAAAAATCCAAGGCTATAGTCTTGCTTCTTTTTTTCGGAAAAAAACTTTTTGCTTTAGAATTGCGTGAAATTATAGAAAACGGTATTTTTTGTAACGCTGAATCGACTGGAGCAATCAGTTTTTCAATAAAATGTATAGAACATCCTTAAATCGAGATTAGAAATAAACATGATGATTGGGTATACTCACAATCCAAAGTAGTGAACTATTAATCAAATTATCGGTAATTTTGCTATTTTGACGGGATTTTCGTGTTCTGCAAGGTCGATTTAGTGGTTTTAGAACCTTTTTATAAAAATCAAATTTTTGATAAATTTTGACAAAAATCCAAGGCTATAGTCTTGCTTCTTTTTTTCGGAAAAAACTTTTTGCTTTAGAATTGCGTGAAATTATAGAAAACGGTATTTTTTGTAACGCTGAATCGACTGGTGCAATCAGTTTTTCGATAAAATGTATAGAACATCCTTAAATCTAGATTCGAAATAAACATGATGATTGGGTATACTCACAATCCAAAGTAGTGAACTTTTAATCAAATTATCGGTAATTTTGCATTTTTGACGCAATTTTCGTGTTCTGCAAGGTCGAATTAGTGGTTTTAGAACCTTTTTATGAAAATCAAATTTTTGATAAATTTTGACAAAAATCCAAGGCTATAGTCTTGCTTATTTTTTTCGGAAAAAAACTTTTTGCTTTAGAATTGCGTAAAATTATAGAAAAGGGTGTTTTTTGTAACGCTGAATCGACTGGTGCAATCAGTTTCTCGATAAACATAGAACATCCTTAAATCGAGATCCGAAACAACTATGATGATTGGGTATACTCACAATCCAAAGTAGTGAACTTTTAATCAAACTATCGATAGTTTTGCATTTTTGACGCGATTTTCGTGTTCTGCGATGTCGATTTAGTGGTTTTAGAACCTTTTTATGAAAATATAATTTTTGATGAATTTTGACAAAAATCCAAGGCTATAGTCTTGCTTCTTTTTTTCGGAAAAAAACTTTTTGCTTTAGAATTGCGTGAAATTATAGAAAACGCTATTTTTTGTAACGCTGAATCGACTGGTGCAATCAGTTATTCGATAAAATGTATAGAACATCCTTAAATCTAGATTCGAAATAAACATGATGATTGGGTATACTCACAATCCAAAGTAGTGAACTTTTAATCAAATTATCGGTAATTTTGCATTTTTGACGCGATTTTCGTGTTCTGCAAGGTCGAATTAGTGGTTTTAGAACCTTTTTATAAAAATCAAATTTTTGATAAATTTTGACAAAAATCCAAGCTATAGTCTTGCTTCTTTTTTCGGAAAAAAACTTTTTGCCTTAGAATTGCGTGAAATTATAGAAAACGGTGTTTTTTGTAACGCTGAATTGACTGGTGCAATCAGTTTCTCAAAAAAATGGATAGAACATCCTAAAATCAAGATTAGAAATAAACATGATGATTGGGTATACTCACAATCCAAAGTAGTGGTTTTAGAACCTTTTTATAAAAATCAAATTTTTGATAAATTTTGACAAAAATCCAAGCTATAGTCTTGCTTCTTTTTTCGGAAAAAAACTTTTTGCCTTAGAATTGCGTGAAATTATAGAAAACGGTGTTTTTTGTAACGCTGAATTGACTGGTGCAATCAGTTTCTCAAAAAAATGGATAGAACATCCTAAAATCAAGATTAGAAATAAACATGATGATTGGGTATACTCACAATCCAAAGTAGTGAACTTTTAATCAAATTATCGGTAATTTTGCATTTTTGACGCGATTTTTGTGTTCTGCAAGGTCGAATTAGTGGTTTTAGAACCTTTTTATGAAAATCAAATTTTTGATAAATTTTGACAAAAATCCAAGGCTATAGTCTTGCTTATTTTTTTCGGAAAAAAACTTTTTGCTTTAGAATTGCGTGAAATTATAGAAAACGGTGTTTTTTGTAACGCTGAATCGACTGGTGCAATTAGTTTCTCGATAAAATGTATAGAACATCCTTAAATCGAGATCCGAAAAAAACATGATGATTGGGTATACTCACAATCCAAAGTAGTGAACTTTTAATCAAATTATCGGTAATTTTGCATTTTTGACGCGATTTTCGTGTTCTGCGAGGTCGATTTAGTGGTTTTAGAACCTTTTTTATAAAAATCAAATTTTTGATAAATTTTGACAAAAATCCAAGGCTATAGTCTTGCTTCTTTTTTTCGGAAAAAACTTTTTGCTTTAGAATTGCGTGAAATTATAGAAAACGGTATTTTTTGTAACGCTGAATCGACTGGTGCAATCAGTTTTTCGATAAAATGTATAGAACATCCTTAAATCTAGATTCGAAATAAACATGATGATTGGGTATACTCACAATCCAAAGTAGTGAACTTTTAATCAAATTATCGGTAATTTTGCATTTCTGAGGCGATTTTCGTGTTCTGCGAGGTCGAATTAGTGGTTTTAGAACCTTTTTATGAAAATCAAATTTTCGATGAATTTTGACAAAAATCCAAGGCTTCTTTTTTTCGGAAAAAAAACTTTTTGCTTTAGAATTGCCTGAAATTATAGAAAACGGTGTTTTTTGTAACGCTGAATCGACTGGTGCAATCAGTTTCTCGAAAAAATGTATAGAACATCCTTAAATCGAGATCCGAAATCAACATGATGATTGGGTATACTCACAATCCAAAGTAGTGAACTTTTAATCAAACTATCGATAGTTTTGCATTTTTGACGCGATTTTCGTGTTCAGCGATGTCGATTTAGTGGTTTTAGAACCTTTTTATGAAAATCAAATTTTTGATAAATTTTGACAAAAATCCAAGGCTATAGTCTTGCTTATTTTTTTCGGAAAAAAACTTTTTGCTTTAGTATTGCGTGAAATTATAGAAAACGGTGTTTTTTGTAACGCTGAATTGACTGGTGCAATTAGTTTCTCGAAAAAATGTGTAGAACATCCTTAAATCGAGATTCGAAATAAACATGATGATTGGGTATACTTACAATCCAAAGTAGTGAACTTTTAATCAAACTATCGATAGTTTTGCATTTTTGACGCGATTTTCGTGTTCAGCGATGTCGATTTAGTGGTTTTAGAACCTTTTTATGAAAATCAAATTTTCGATGAATTTTGACAAAAATCCAAGGCTATACTGCCGCCCTTTAACTAAAAGACGGCTAAATGACAATAATAATTTTTGAGCTAGAGCCGATAAACGCGCAAATTTTTTAATATCGATGCTGTTTCTTCTCTATAAATATTTATTTTTAATGACATATACCAAATTAAAGGTATTTTTTTCAGCATTATCGTAACGTAAGTATATATCTAAATTGTTATTAATTATATTATTAAATTTAATAATTTTCTTTTTAATTCAGTAATGTTATAATGTTTATCTCAAAAGAACATTACTAAATGGCATCTATAGGATCGAAACTGCCTTTTAGTTATGGACTTTTTATTAACTGCTGCCAAAATTTTTCAATAAAGGAAGTTAATAACATTTGCAAACCAATAAAGCAGTTAATTATTTAGCGTCTCTTGAATATATAACTTAATATGCTCTTTCACTGATGCTTTACATGACAATAAAGTGACTATCAGCTTAAAACCGCCTTTTAGTTAAGTATATATTACATAACTTATTTGCTGTTGTTTTTTAACCACATTTTAATAAAACAAATCATAACTAAAACGCGGTTAAATTACAAACCATTTCTTATAATTGCTTTTTAGACAAGCTTTCCATGAGATAGATTTTTGAAAAAACTACTAAGTTTATGTGTAATTCTGCCGTCCTTTTTCTATAAAGCCGTTAAGTGACAAAACATAGTTTCGAGATATTAACAAAAAAGTTAGATTTAAAATCTTCGGGTGTTACCGATGTAGTGCATGCTTTGTTGATAGAGTATTGGATAGAGAACTAAATTTACTAACTTTGGGAGACAAAATAATTCCGAAATACTGAATAATAGTTTTTTTATTGCAAATTTTCTATTTTATTGTTGAACCATTAATTTTAATAACATCTAATACAATCCTAAAAAACGGCTAAGGTAAGCGCAGCCGTTATTTAGTGTTGTAAAAGTCCGTGACTGCAACGATATAAACTTTAGTCAGTAGTTACCTGTGTATTTACAACTCTAAAATACAGTTAAATCACTTAAACGTCTTATAGGATTGTTAATAAAGAGTGGACAATTTAAACATATATTGAAAAACGAGGCTAAAGGCTTTTTGCCCAGTTTTTGAATTTATTTTGTACTTGCATTAACATATTTGCCATTAGGAAATAAATGTTTTTTGAAAAACTTTTGTGTTTAACTGTGTTTTAGTATTGAGTTCCTGGAACTTAAGTTTTACTAATTTACATTAGTTACGACGGTTAACTGTAATTTTTTAAAGGGAAATTCTATCAGATATTATTAAAAAACTGTAACTACACAAAAATTATTATTATTAAAACTAATTAAAAAATACATCATTAGGGTACTTCTTACAGTTACAATATAAATGGCTTACGTACTAGCATAAAAATAAAAAAAATCATAAACAAAAATTTTAATAACAATTCTAAAACAATTTAAAAAAATACATTTTACAAATTTATATTATAAAAAAAATCACATTTAGTTAGGCAGCTACTAAAAGATAATAACTTTAATAACAACCTAGAAATTAAGAAGTAATAAAAAACAATATTGTATTTTAGTAATTATTTTTGTGAATATAACATTTAGAACGAAATCGATATACTCAGGTGCCTACCTAAATACTGTAGCTTTATAAGTATAAATTTAAAATAAAATTAGTCAAAACTAAAAGTAAATATTCATGCGAAATAGGTTTTACTGAAAAATCTTAAAGCTGGAATACCTAGGTAGTTGCCGATTAATAAAATCTGTTATTTTAAATAAACTACAAAAAAAATAAAAAACAATAATATTAATATATTCAAAAGGATTAATTTTTATAAAGTAGAACGTTTACCCTTAATAGGAACCTTTTCTTTTTCAGAGTATTCATGAATATTTTGCCAAAATTTCAATTTATGTCTATCAGTTATATTACATAGAACCTTAATTACAGCGTCTTTTCGTTCTTTTTCAATTCCTTTTGGTTCACTTTTAAACTCCGGAAGCAATTGTGTAGTTTGTTTTAAGTACTTTTCCGTCATAAATCGTAATATTTTATATTCTTCGTCTAAATCATTTTTGTATAACAGGTCGTAATTACTTTTTCAAAACAAACTTCAATGATATCTTTTAAATATACTCTTGGATTGGAACTTTGGATTCGTCTATCAGAGACAAAATTAGGAAAGTTGAAAAAGTTTGTAGGTTCCATACACTTCACTTCCACTCTAGATAAATTTGCAGAGGATACACAATCTGAAAAATCCTTAAAATCATAGATCTTACCTTTTTTTCTCATAGCTTGCTCGACCTGATGATGAAACTGATCACAAGACATGAAAGTATGTCCTGGTTCAAAATAATTAAATGTTATTTTCTTCGTCCCAATCAAATCACTATTAATCAAATATACCATAAGCGAGTATAAAAGCCAGTTTTTATTTTGCGCACTGCAATTATCCATCCAAATATGTATATGTTCGATATCACGATAATGTAATATAAACTGATAATAACAGCTTAAAATGTCTTCCTGTTTACGGCCTGAGATACCATCGTGCCATATGCAAGCGTATGGCTTGTAATCGGTAGTTATTCTGCCAATAGGTGCAAATGATAGACTAAAAGTAGCCAATCTTGGACAAAATATGATACTTTTGAAACAGTCGAGCCTTGGTAACATGATCACTTTCTGTAAGTCGACACTGAAATATATATTCTGTTCACTCTGAGAAAGGGTTTTATGGAATTCGTACAAGGTCCGTGCTTTTATGAATTTCTTTCTGTGTTCATCATAACCTAAACACGTTTCACAATTTTTCCGGTACATTGGTCTTTACGTCATGAGACGTAGCCTTAGAGTGTAAAATATAAGCTTCGCAAGTTTCGCACTCTTCGTTCCCGAGTTTAGTGAAGGAAATGTTCATATCCTTGACGATCTTTCTGTAGAACTCATACGACACTTTTTTATCTGGATGTTTCTTACAGAAATCCTCGTACATTAATTTTACAGAAATGTCACATGGTAAATATTTTCTATTTGGGGCATGTTCCCGACGATAATGTGGCTCTAAAGGATGAAATGATTCCACATGAGCTTTAAATATCTGCCTGTCGTATGATTGGGTTTTGGTATGCAATCCACGTTTATCTTCTTCCTCAACATTTTTAGTATGTATTGCATTGTATAATACAGTGTCATTATTTTTATTGAAACCCAATGTAGTCAAAAGAAATATTTTACACACCTCTACTACTTCTCCGTCATCTTTCTTTAAATGGAAAACACTTCTGGCACTTCTTTTTGGATGTGTTGTTACTTTTCTCTTTGGTAATGCTTTAGATGTGCTATTTTGTAAGAAAATACGTCTTTCTCGCCACGATAACTTCCAGAAACCTTTATTAATATTTTTCCCGTTCATCTGGGGAAAATTTTGCGAAACATTTTTTAATGCATTTTTCATTACATCCCAATTTCACCCTATATTTATCTTCAAATTTTTCATTTTTCTTGGCCTTTTTATCTTTTGAGCTAACACGTTTCTTTTTAGAAGTGAGAATATCAGACGTAGATGGACCTGGATTATCAATGGCATCAAATGATTGAAATTCTGGAAGTACGATCGCTTTATTTTCTGTATCAACAGATTGTGGTTGTGACTCTAGATTAACCGTTTCAGATGGAATAGATTTTGACCATTTAATATTCTCACTGCATTCACCAGATTCATCTGAGGACAAATCCTCATTCGGATCGTAATCTTTATCCTTAACAGAATCATCTGAATCTTCTAAATAATATGGTAAAGGAGAAATATTAGTATTAACATTAAAATTTCCATCTAATTCAGGTGATCTCAACGGCATCACTTCGTTACAAATTAACGATGGCTCAGGATTTACAAGGTCAACAAAAAAGGGGTTTACAAATAACGAATCTAAAAATTCCAGACCCAAGTCTTTTGATGTTTTTGTTTCATTAAATGTTTCAAAAAAAGTTGTGTTCATAGAGTATTCTCGTTGCATAAGTGCTTCAACGTGCGAATACTCATTCTGAGTAAAGTTTTGTAGAGTGCGCTTATTTCTGGAAATCAGTGGATCATTTGATTTTGTATTTTGCTCTGTTGGAGGTTCATTTTCTTTTTCATCATACTCGTGATTTTCTTTGCAACGATCTAATATTTTTAAGATCCTTGAGTTAGTAAACCTAAAATAAAAGACAAATAAAAATTAAGATAATATGTTATGGTTATTTTTTATTTTTTTTTCTTATTTAGTAGCTTATTTCCTGTTTTAATGTATAAGCTACTTATATTGTAAACTATCAAATTTCTATCGATGTTACTAATAGTAGGTAGGAAATAAAAAGAATTGTTTATATATCGGAAACGGTGCATGTAAAAAATACCCTTTACCAAAAATAATTAAGTTTGACACTTACCCTGTACATGGTCGTTTCGTTGTCATTTTTGGCGCCAACTCGATATAAAGCTAGGAATAATACGTGCACTCTATACGAAGTCCCACAAGAGAATGAACTAATTAAGGGATGCAAAATACTAGGCAAAATAAACCACGTTTCCACCTCCACTCTCACCCTTTTTTCGTCTGTAGTTAACGGTTTTCTAGTGTTGTTTTGTCACTTAACTGCGTTGTAGCATAGTAAAAATAGATCTTATTATTTTTTAAACAAACCTATAATACAGTCACGGTATTTTAGTGATGTTTCAAGGTAGTGGGCAATATTATTTTACCAATATTGATGGTAAAAGTAATTTAGCGCTTTTATAGGTTTGATTTATGTAACTGTCAGTAAATAATAATAAACACTTTAATATGGTTGAAGACACTTAGCCGTCCTTTAGGTCTTTATTTTTTCGTAACTGTGTTTAAGCTCTGTATAAATTTGAAATTTGTAATAATAACATTCGGTTAGCTACCTTTAGCCTTTTTAAAGTGTTGTAAATTCAAATAACTGTTATTTAACGTTGCAAACCGGCGAAATGGTGTACTTAGCCGTTTATCAGAGTCTCGTAAAAACTAAACTAACAGTGATAGCCATTTAAAACCCAGACAAAAAAACGCGCCATCTTCTCCGTTTTCTGGCGGTAAAGATAACTCAAAATTGACCAAATGTCACTTAACGGCTTTTTAGAGAAAGGACGGCAGAATTGAAATTCAGACAAAGCTTTGAAAGAAATAAATGCTTTATTTTTCTAAGAATACAAATGTTTAAAAACAAAAATCTCACTAAGATTTCAGACTGGCACTGTATGAAAATTAAAAACAATGGATTTTTTTACCTCTATTCATAAAATCAATAAAAAAATAACACTCTGTGTTTCATTAATCAACGTAAACATCTTAAAGTAATTTTATTCATCTAGTTAAAAAATATCAAAAATCAGTCTTCTTAACAATACATTTAGTGGTTTTAGAACCTTTTTATAAAAATCAAATTTTTGATAAATTTTGACAAAAATCCAAGCTATAGTCTTGCTTCTTTTTTCGGAAAAAAACTTTTTGCCTTAGAATTGCGTGAAATTATAGAAAACGGTGTTTTTTGTAACGCTGAATTGACTGGTGCAATCAGTTTCTCAAAAAAATGGATAGAACATCCTAAAATCAAGATTAGAAATAAACATGATGATTGGGTATACTCACAATCCAAAGTAGTGAACTTTTAATCAAATTATCGGTAATTTTGCATTTTTGACGCGATTTTTGTGTTCTGCAAGGTCGAATTAGTGGTTTTAGAACCTTTTTATGAAAATCAAATTTTTGATAAATTTTGACAAAAATCCAAGGCTATAGTCTTGCTTATTTTTTTCGGAAAAAAACTTTTTGCTTTAGAATTGCGTGAAATTATAGAAAACGGTGTTTTTTGTAACGCTGAATCGACTGGTGCAATCAGTTTCTCGATAAAATGTATAGAACATCCTTAAATCGAGATCCGAAAAAAACATGATGATTGGGTATACTCACAATCCAAAGTAGTGAACTTTTAATCAAATTATCGGTAATTTTGCATTTTTGACGCGATTTTCGTGTTCTGCGAGGTCGATTTAGTGGTTTTAGAACCTTTTTATAAAAATCAAATTTTTGATAAATTTTGACAAAAATCCAAGGCTATAGTCTTGCTTCTTTTTTTCGGAAAAAAACTTTTTGCTTTAGAATTGCGTGAAATTATAGAAAACGGTATTTTTTGTAACGCTGAATCGACTGGTGCAATCAGTTTTTCGATAAAATGTATAGAACATCCTTAAATTTAGATTCGAAATAAACATGATGATTGGGTATACTCACAATCCAAAGTAGTGAACTTTTAATCAAATTATCGGTAATTTTGCATTTCTGAGGCGATTTTCGTGTTCTGCGAGGTCGAATTAGTGGTTTTAGAACCTTTTTATGAAAATCAAATTTTCGATGAATTTTGACAAAAATCCAAGGCTTCTTTTTTTCGGAAAAAAAACTTTTTGCTTTAGAATTGCCTGAAATTATAGAAAACGGTATTTTTTGTAACGCTGAATCGACTGGTGCAATCAGTTTTTCGATAAAATGTATAGAACATCCTTAAATCAAGATTCGAAATAAACATGATGATTGGGTATACTCACAATCCAAAGTAGTGAACTATTAATCAAATTATCGGTAATTTTGCAATTTTGACGCGATTTTCGTGTTCTGCGAGGTCGATTTAGAGGTTTTAGAACCTTTTTATGAAAATCAAATTTTTGATGAATTTTGACAAAAATCCAAGGCTATAGTCTTGCTTATTTTTTTCGGAAAAAAACTTTTTGCTTTAGAATTGCGTGAAATTATAGAAAACGGTGTTTTTTGTAACGCTGAATCGACTGGTGCAATCAGTTTCTCGAAAAAATGTATAGAACATCCTTAAATCGAGATCCGAAATAAACATGATGATTGGGTATACTCACAATCCAAAGTAGTGAACTTTTAATCAAACTATCGATAGTTTTGCATTTTTGACGCGATTTTCGTGTTCTGCGAGGTCGAATTAGTGGTTTTAGAACCTTTTTATAAAAATCAAATTTTTGATAAATTTTGACAAAAATCCAAGGCTATAGTCTTGCTTCTTTTTTTCGGAAAAAAACTTTTTGCTTTAGAATTGCGTGAAATTATAGAAAACGGTGTTTTTTGTAACGCTGAATCGACTGGTGCAATCAGTTTTTCGATAAAATGTATAGAACATCCTTAAATCGAGATCCGAAATAAACATGATGATTGGGTATACTCACAATCCAAAGTAGTGAACTTTTAATCAAACTATCGTTAGTTTTGCATTTCTGAGGCGATTTTCGTGTTCTGCGAGGTCTTTTTAGTGGTTTTAGAACCTTTTTATGAAAATCAAATTTTTGATGAATTTTGACAAAAATCCAAGGCTATAGTCTTGCTTCTTTTTTTCGGAAAAAAACTTTTTGCTTTAGAATTGCGTGAAATTATAGAAAACGGTATTTTTTGTAACGCTGAATCGACTGGTGCAATCAGTTTCTCGATAAAATGTATAAAACATCCTTAAATCGAGATTCGAAATAAACATGATGATTGGGTATACTCACAATCCAAAGTAGTGAACTTTTAATCAAACTATCGATAGTTTTGCATTTTTGACGCGATTTTCGTGTTCTGCAAGGTCGATTTAGTGGTTTTAGAACCTTTTTATGAAAATCAAATTTTTGATGAATTTTGACAAAAATCCAAGGCTATAGTCTTGCTTCTTTTTTTCGGAAAAAAACTTTTTGCTTTAGAATTGCGTGAAATTATAGAAAACGGTGTTTTTTGTAACGCTGAATCGACTGGTGCAATCAGTTTTTCGATAAAATGTATAGAACATCCTTAAATTTAGATTCGAAATAAACATGATGATTGGGTATACTCACAATCCAAAGTAGTGAACTTTTAATCAAATTATCGGTAATTTTGCATTTCTGAGGCGATTTTCGTGTTCTGCGAGGTCGAATTAGTGGTTTTAGAACCTTTTTATGAAAATCAAATTTTCGATGAATTTTGACAAAAATCCAAGGCTTCTTTTTTTCGGAAAAAAAACTTTTTGCTTTAGAATTGCCTGAAATTATAGAAAACGGTATTTTTTGTAACGCTGAATCGACTGGTGCAATCAGTTTTTCGATAAAATGTATAGAACATCCTTAAATCAAGATTCGAAATAAACATGATGATTGGGTATACTCACAATCCAAAGTAGTGAACTATTAATCAAATTATCGGTAATTTTGCAATTTTGACGCGATTTTCGTGTTCTGCGAGGTCGATTTAGTGGTTTTAGAACCTTTTTATGAAAATCAAATTTTTGATGAATTTTGACAAAAATCCAAGGCTATAGTCTTGCTTATTTTTTTCGGAAAAAAACTTTTTGCTTTAGAATTGCGTGAAATTATAGAAAACGGTATTTTTTGTAACGCTGAATCGACTGGTGCAATCAGTTTCTCGATAAAATGTATAAAACATCCTTAAATCGAGATTCGAAATAAACATGATGATTGGGTATACTCACAATCCAAAGTAGTGAACTATTAATCAAATTATCGGTAATTTTGCAATTTTGACGCGATTTTCGTGTTCTGCGAGGTCGATTTAGTGGTTTTAGAACCTTTTTATGAAAATCAAATTTTTGATGAATTTTGACAAAAATCCAAGGCTATAGTCTTGCTTCTTTTTCGGAAAAAACTTTTTGCTTTAGAATTGCGTGAAATTATAGAAAACGGTATTTTTTGTAACGCTGAATCGACTGGTGCAATCAGTTTTTCGATAAAATGTATAGAACATCCTTAAATCAAGATTCGAAATAAACATGATGATTGGGTATACTCACAATCCAAAGTAGTGAACTTTTAATCAAACTATCGATAGTTTTGCATTTTTGACGCGATTTTCGTGTTCTGCAAGGTCGATTTAGTGGTTTTAGAACCTTTTTATGAAAATCAAATTTTTGATGAATTTTGACAAAAATCCAAGGCTATAGTCTTGCTTCTTTTTTTCGGAAAAAAACTTTTTGCTTTAGAATTGCGTGAAATTATAGAAAACGGTATTTTTTGTAACGCTGAATCGACTGGTGCAATCAGTTTTTCGATAAAATGTATAGAACATCCTTAAATCAAGATTCGAAATAAACATGATGATTGGGTATACTCACAATCCAAAGTAGTGAACTATTAATCAAATTATCGGTAATTTTGCAATTTTGACGCGATTTTCGTGTTCTGCAAGGTCGATTTAGTGGTTTTAGAACCTTTTTATGAAAATCAAATTTTTGATGAATTTTGACAAAAATCCAAGGCTATAGTCTTGCTTCTTTTTTTCGGAAAAAAACTTTTTGCTTTAGAATTGCGTGAAATTATAGAAAACGGTATTTTTTGTAACGCTGAATCGACTGGTGCAATCAGTTTCTCGATAAAATGTATAAAACATCCTTAAATCGAGATTCGAAATAAACATGATGATTGGGTATACTCACAATCCAAAGTAGTGAACTTTTAATCAAACTATCGATAGTTTTGCATTTTTGACGCGATTTTCGTGTTCTGCGATGTCGATTTAGTGGTTTTAGAACCTTTTTATAAAAATCAAATTTTTGATGAATTTTGACAAAAATCCAAGGCTATAGTCTTGCTTATTTTTTTCGGAAAAAAACTTTTTGCTTTAGAATTGCGTGAAATTATAGAAAACGGTGTTTTTTGTAACGCTGAATCGACTGGTGCAATCAGTTTTTCGATAAAATGTATAGAACATCCTTAAATCAAGATTCGAAATAAACATGATGATTGGGTATACTCACAATCCAAAGTAGTGAACTATTAATCAAATTATCGGTAATTTTGCAATTTTGACGCGATTTTCGTGTTCTGCAAGGTCGATTTAGTGGTTTTAGAACCTTTTTATGAAAATCAAATTTTTGATGAATTTTGACAAAAATCCAAGGCTATAGTCTTGCTTCTTTTTTTCGGAAAAAAACTTTTTGCTTTAGAATTGCGTGAAATTATAGAAAACGGTATTTTTTGTAACGCTGAATCGACTGGTGCAATCAGTTTTTCGATAAAATGTATAGAACATCCTTAAATCAAGATTCGAAATAAACATGATGATTGGGTATACTCACAATCCAAAGTAGTGAACTATTAATCAAATTATCGGTAATTTTGCAATTTTGACGCGATTTTCGTGTTCTGCAAGGTCGATTTAGTGGTTTTAGAACCTTTTTATGAAAATCAAATTTTTGATGAATTTTGACAAAAATCCAAGGCTATAATAGTCTTGCTTCTTTTTTTCGGAAAAAAACTTTTTGCTTTAGAATTGCGTGAAATTATAGAAAACGGTATTTTTTGTAACGCTGAATCGACTGGTGCAATCAGTTTCTCGATAAAATGTATAAAACATCCTTAAATCGAGATTCGAAATAAACATGATGATTGGGTATACTCACAATCCAAAGTAGTGAACTTTTAATCAAACTATCGATAGTTTTGCATTTTTGACGCGATTTTCGTGTTCTGCGATGTCGATTTAGTGGTTTTAGAACCTTTTTATGAAAATCAAATTTTTGATGAATTTTGACAAAAATCCAAGGCTATAGTCTTGCTTATTTTTTTCGGAAAAAAACTTTTTGCTTTAGAATTGCGTGAAATTATAGAAAACGGTGTTTTTTGTAACGCTGAATCGACTGGTGCAATCAGTTTCTCGAAAAAATGTATAGAACATCCTTAAATCGAGATCCGAAATAAACATGATGATTGGGTATACTCACAATCCAAAGTAGTAAACTATTAATCAAATTATCGGTAATTTTGCAATTTTGACGCGATTTTCGTGTTCTGCAAGGTCGATTTAGTGGTTTTAGAACCTTTTTATGAAAATTAAATTTTTGATGAATTTTGACAAAAATCCAAGGCTATAGTCTTGCTTCTTTTTTTCGGAAAAAAACTTTTTGCTTTAGAATTGCGTGAAATTATAGAAAACGGTGTTTTTTGTAACGCTGAATCGACTGGTGCAATCAGTTTCTCGAAAAAATGTATAGAACATCCTTAAATCGAGATCCGAAATAAACATGATGATTGGGTATACTCACAATCCAAAGTAGTGAACTTTTAATCAAACTATCGTTAGTTTTGCATTTCTGAGGCGATTTTCGTGTTCTGCGAGGTCGATTTAGTGGTTTTAGAACCTTTTTATGAAAAAAACTTTTTGCTTTAGAATTGCGTGAAATTATAGAAAACGGTATTTTTTGTAACGCTGAATCGACTGGTGCAATCAGTTTCTCGATAAAATGTATAAAACATCCTTAAATCGAGATTCGAAATAAACATGATGATTGGGTATACTCACAATCCAAAGTAGTGAACTTTTAATCAAACTATCGATAGTTTTGCATTTTTGACGCGATTTTCGTGTTCTGCGATGTCGATTTAGTGGTTTTAGAACCTTTTTATAAAAATCAAATTTTTGATGAATTTTGACAAAAATCCAAGGCTATAGTCTTGCTTATTTTTTTCGGAAAAAAACTTTTTGCTTTAGAATTGCGTGAAATTATAGAAAACGGTATTTTTTGTAACGCTGAATCAACTGGTGCAATCAGTTTTTCGATAAAATGTATAGAACATCCTTAAATCAAGATTCGAAATAAACATGATGATTGGGTATACTCACAATCCAAAGTAGTGAACTATTAATCAAATTATCGGTAATTTTGCAATTTTGACGCGATTTTCGTGTTCTGCAAGGTCGATTTAGTGGTTTTAGAACCTTTTTATGAAAATCAAATTTTTGATGAATTTTGACAAAAATCCAAGGCTATAGTCTTGCTTCTTTTTTTCGGAAAAAAACTGTTTGCTTTAGAATTGCGTGAAATTATAGAAAACGGTATTTTTTGTAACGCTGAATCGACTGGTGCAATCAGTTTTTCGATAAAATGTATAGAACATCCTTAAATCAAGATTCGAAATAAACATGATGATTGGGTATACTCACAATCCAAAGTAGTGAACTATTAATCAAATTATCGGTAATTTTGCAATTTTGACGCGATTTTCGTGTTCTGCAAGGTCGATTTAGTGGTTTTAGAACCTTTTTATGAAAATCAAATTTTTGATGAATTTTGACAAAAATCCAAGGCTATAATAGTCTTGCTTCTTTTTTTCGGAAAAAAACTTTTTGCTTTAGAATTGCGTGAAATTATAGAAAACGGTATTTTTTGTAACGCTGAATCGACTGGTGCAATCAGTTTCTCGATAAAATGTATAAAACATCCTTAAATCGAGATTCGAAATAAACATGATGATTGGGTATACTCACAATCCAAAGTAGTGAACTTTTAATCAAACTATCGATAGTTTTGCATTTTTGACGCGATTTTTCGTGTTCTGCGATGTCGATTTAGTGGTTTTAGAACCTTTTATGAAAATCAAATTTTTGATGAATTTTGACAAAAATCCAAGGCTATAGTCTTGCTTATTTTTTTCGGAAAAAAACTTTTTGCTTTAGAATTGCGTGAAATTATAGAAAACGGTGTTTTTTGTAACGCTGAATCGACTGGTGCAATCAGTTTCTCGAAAAAATGTATAGAACATCCTTAAATCGAGATCCGAAATAAACATGATGATTGGGTATACTCACAATCCAAAGTAGTGAACTTTTAATCAAACTATCGATAGTTTTGCATTTTTGACGCGATTTTCGTGTTCTGCGAGGTCGAATTAGTGGTTTTAGAACCTTTTTATAAAAATCAAATTTTTGATAAATTTTGACAAAAATCCAAGGCTATAGTCTTGCTTCTTTTTTTCGGAAAAAAACTTTTTGCTTTAGAATTGCGTGAAATTATAGAAAACGGTGTTTTTTGTAACGCTGAATCGACTGGTGCAATCAGTTTTTCGATAAAATGTATAGAACATCCTTAAATCGAGATCCGAAATAAACATGATGATTGGGTATACTCACAATCCAAAGTAGTGAACTTTTAATCAAACTATCGTTAGTTTTGCATTTCTGAGGCGATTTTCGTGTTCTGCGAGGTCTTTTTAGTGGTTTTAGAACCTTTTTATGAAAATCAAATTTTTGATGAATTTTGACAAAAATCCAAGGCTATAGTCTTGCTTATTTTTTCGGAAAAAAACTTTTTGCTTTAGAATTGCGTGAAATTATAGAAAACGGTGTTTTTTGTAACGCTGAATCGACTGGTGCAATCAGTTTCTCGAAAAAATGTATAGAACATCCTTAAATCGAGATCCGAAATAAACATGATGATTGGGTATACTCACAATCCAAAGTAGTGAACTTTTAATCAAACTATCGTTAGTTTTGCATTTCTGAGGCGATTTTCGTGTTCTGCGAGGTCGATTTAGTGGTTTTAGAACCTTTTTATGAAAATCAAATTTTTGATGAATTTTGACAAAAATCCAAGGCTATAGTCTTGCTTCTTTTTTTCGGAAAAAAACTTTTTGCTTTAGAATTGCGTGAAATTATAGAAAACGGTATTTTTTGTAAAGCGGAATCGACTGGTGCAATCAGTTTTTCGATAAAATGTATAGAACATCCTTAAATCGAGATCCGAAATAAACATGATGATTGGGTATACTCACAATCCAAAGTAGTGAACTTTTAATCAAACTATCGTTAGTTTTGCATTTTTGACGCGATTTTCGTGTTCTGCGATGTCGATTTAGTGGTTTTAGAACCTTTTTATGAAAATCAAATTTTTGATGAATTTTGACAAAAATCCAAGGCTATAGTCTTGCTTCTTTTTTTCGGAAAAAAACTTTTTGCTTTAGAATTGCGTGAAATTATAGAAAACGGTATTTTTTGTAACGCTGAATCGACTGGTGCAATCAGTTTTTCGATAAAATGTATAGAACATCCTTAAATCAAGATTCGAAATAAACATGATGATTGGGTATACTCACAATCCAAAGTAGTGAACTTTTAATCAAACTATCGTTAGTTTTGCATTTCTGAGGCGATTTTCGTGTTCTGCGAGGTCGATTTAGTGGTTTTAGAACCTTTTATGAAAAATCAAATTTTTGATGAATTTTTGACAAAAATCCAAGGCTTTAGTCTTGCTTCTTTTTTTCTGAAAAAACTTTTTGCTTTAGAATTGCGTGAAATTATAGAAAACGGTATTTTTTGTAACGCTGAATCGACTGGTGCAATCAGTTTTTCGATAAAATGTATAGAACATCCTTAAATCAAGATTCGAAATAAACATGATGATTGGGTATACTCACAATCCAAAGTAGTGAACTTTTAATCAAACTATCGTTAGTTTTGCATTTCTGAGGCGATTTTCGTGTTCTGCGAGGTCGATTTAGTGGTTTTAGAACCTTTTTATGAAAATCAAATTTTTGATGAATTTTGACAAAAATCCAAGGCTATAGTCTTGCTTCTTTTTTTCGGAAAAAAACTTTTTGCTTTAGAATTGCGTGAAATTATAGAAAACGGTATTTTTTGTAAAGCGGAATCGACTGGTGCAATCAGTTTTTCGATAAAATGTATAGAACATCCTTAAATCAAGATTCGAAATAAACATGATGATTGGGTATACTCACAATCCAAAGTAGTGAACTATTAATCAAATTATCGGTAATTTTGCAATTTTGACGCGATTTTCGTGTTCTGCAAGGTCGATTTAGTGGTTTTAGAACCTTTTTATAAAAATCAAATTTTTGATGAATTTTGACAAAAATCCAAGGCTGTCTTGCTTCTTTTTTTCGGAAAAAAACTTTTTGCTTTAGAATTGCGTGAAATTATAGAAAACGGTATTTTTTGTAACGCTGAATCGACTGGTGCAATCAGTTTTTCGATAAAATGTATAGAACATCCTTAAATCAAGATTCGAAATAAACATGATGATTGGGTATACTCACAATCCAAAGTAGTGAACTATTAATCAAATTATCGGTAATTTTGCAATTTTGACGCGATTTTCGTGTTCTGCAAGGTCGATTTAGTGGTTTTAGAACCTTTTTATGAAAATCAAATTTTTGATGAATTTTGACAAAAATCCAAGGCTATAATAGTCTTGCTTCTTTTTTTCGGAAAAAAACTTTTTGCTTTAGAATTGCGTGAAATTATAGAAAACGGTATTTTTTGTAACGCTGAATCGACTGGTGCAATCAGTTTCTCGATAAAATGTATAAAACATCCTTAAATCGAGATTCGAAATAAACATGATGATTGGGTATACTCACAATCCAAAGTAGTGAACTTTTAATCAAACTATCGATAGTTTTGCATTTTTGACGCGATTTTCGTGTTCTGCGATGTCGATTTAGTGGTTTTAGAACCTTTTTATGAAAATCAAATTTTTGATGAATTTTGACAAAAATCCAAGGCTATAGTCTTGCTTATTTTTTTCGGAAAAAACTTTTTGCTTTAGAATTGCGTGAAATTATAGAAAACGGTGTTTTTTGTAACGCTGAATCGACTGGTGCAATCAGTTTCTCGAAAAAATGTATAGAACATCCTTAAATCGAGATCCGAAATAAACATGATGATTGGGTATACTCACAATCCAAAGTAGTGAACTTTTAATCAAACTATCGATAGTTTTGCATTTTGAGGCGATTTTCGTGTTCTGCGAGGTCGAATTAGTGGTTTTAGAACCTTTTTATAAAAATCAAATTTTTGATAAATTTTGACAAAAATCCAAGGCTATAGTCTTGCTTCTTTTTTTCGGAAAAAAACTTTTTGCTTTAGAATTGCGTGAAATTATAGAAAACGGTGTTTTTTGTAACGCTGAATCGACTGGTGCAATCAGTTTTTCGATAAAATGTATAGAACATCCTTAAATCGAGATCCGAAATAAACATGATGATTGGGTATACTCACAATCCAAAGTAGTGAACTTTTAATCAAACTATCGTTAGTTTTGCATTTCTGAGGCGATTTTCGTGTTCTGCGAGGTCTTTTTAGTGGTTTTAGAACCTTTTTATGAAAATCAAATTTTTGATGAATTTTGACAAAATCCAAGGCTATAGTCTTGCTTATTTTTTTCGGAAAAAAACTTTTTGCTTTAGAATTGCGTGAAATTATAGAAAACGGTGTTTTTTGTAACGCTGAATCGACTGGTGCAATCAGTTTCTCGAAAAAATGTATAGAACATCCTTAAATCGAGATCCGAAATAAACATGATGATTGGGTATACTCACAATCCAAAGTAGTGAACTTTTAATCAAACTATCGTTAGTTTTGCATTTCTGAGGCGATTTTCGTGTTCTGCGAGGTCGATTTAGTGGTTTTAGAACCTTTTATGAAAATCAAATTTTTGATGAATTTTGACAAAAATCCAAGGCTATAGTCTTGCTTCTTTTTTTCGGAAAAAAACTTTTTGCTTTAGAATTGCGTGAAATTATAGAAAACGGTATTTTTTGTAAAGCGGAATCGACTGGTGCAATCAGTTTTTCGATAAAATGTATAGAACATCCTTAAATCGAGATCCGAAATAAACATGATGATTGGGTATACTCACAATCCAAAGTAGTGAACTTTTAATCAAACTATCGTTAGTTTTGCATTTTTGACGCGATTTTCGTGTTCTGCGATGTCGATTTAGTGGTTTTAGAACCTTTTTATGAAAATCAAATTTTTGATGAATTTTGACAAAAATCCAAGGCTATAGTCTTGCTTATTTTTTTCGGAAAAAAACTTTTTGCTTTAGAATTGCGTGAAATTATAGAAAACGGTATTTTTTGTAACGCGGAATCGACTGGTGCAATCAGTTTTTCGATAAAATGTATAGAACATCCTTAAATCGAGATCCGAAATAAACATGATGATTGGGTATACTCACAATCCAAAGTAGTGAACTTTTAATCAAACTATCGATAGTTTTGCATTTTTGACGCGATTTTCGTGTTCTGCGATGTCGATTTAGTGGTTTTAGAACCTTTTTATGAAAATCAAATTTTTGATGAATTTTGACAAAAATCCAAGGCTATAGTCTTGCTTATTTTTTTCGGAAAAAAACTTTTTGCTTTAGAATTGCGTGAAATTATAGAAAACGGTGTTTTTTGTAACGCTGAATCGACTGGTGCAATCAGTTTCTCGAAAAAATGTATAGAACATCCTTAAATCGAGATCCGAAATAAACATGATGATTGGGTATACTCACAATCCAAAGTAGTGAACTTTTAATCAAACTATCGTTAGTTTTGCATTTCTGAGGCGATTTTCGTGTTCTGCGAGGTCGATTTAGTGGTTTTAGAACCTTTTTATGAAAATCAAATTTTTGATGAATTTTGACAAAAATCCAAGGCTATAGTCTTGCTTCTTTTTTTCGGAAAAAAACTTTTTGCTTTAGAATTGCGTGAAATTATAGAAAACGGTATTTTTTGTAACGCTGAATCGACTGGTGCAATCAGTTTCTCGATAAAATGTATAAAACATCCTTAAATCGAGATTCGAAATAAACATGATGATTGGGTATACTCACAATCCAAAGTAGTGAACTTTTAATCAAACTATCGATAGTTTTGCATTTTTGACGCGATTTTCGTGTTCTGCGATGTCGATTTAGTGGTTTTAGAACCTTTTTATGAAAAATCAAATTTTTGATGAATTTTGACAAAAATCCAAGGCTATAGTCTTGCTTATTTTTTTCGGAAAAAACTTTTTGCTTTAGAATTGCGTGAAATTATAGAAAACGGTGTTTTTTGTAACGCTGAATCGACTGGTGCAATCAGTTTCTCGAAAAATGTATAGAACATCCTTTACTCGAGATCCGAAATAATCTTGATGATTGGGTATACTCACAATCCAAAGTAGTGAACTTTTAATCAAACTATCGATAGTTTTGCATTTTTGACGCGATTTTCGTGTTCTGCGAGGTCGAATTAGTGGTTTTAGAACCTTTTTATAAAAATCAAATTTTTGATAAATTTTGACAAAAATCCAAGGCTATAGTCTTGCTTCTTTTCGGAAAAAACTTTTTGCTTTAGAATTGCGTGAAATTATAGAAAACGGTGTTTTTTGTAACGCTGAATCGACTGGTGCAATCAGTTTTTCGATAAAATGTATAGAACATCCTTAAATCGAGATCCGAAATAAACATGATGATTGGGTATACTCACAATCCAAAGTAGTGAACTTTTAATCAAACTATCGTTAGTTTTGCATTTCTGAGGCGATTTTCGTGTTCTGCGAGGTCTTTTTAGTGGTTTTAGAACCTTTTTATGAAAATCAAATTTTTGATGAATTTTGACAAAAATCCAAGGCTATAGTCTTGCTTATTTTTTCGGAAAAAAACTTTTTGCTTTAGAATTGCGTGAAATTATAGAAAACGGTGTTTTTGTAACGCTGAATCGACTGGTGCAATCAGTTTCTCGAAAAATGTATAGAACATCCTTAAATCGAGATCCGAAATAAACATGATGATTGGGTATACTCACAATCCAAAGTAGTGAACTTTTAATCAAACTATCGTTAGTTTTGCATTTCTGAGGCGATTTTCGTGTTCTGCGAGGTCGATTTAGTGGTTTTAGAACCTTTTTATGAAAATCAAATTTTTGATGAATTTTGACAAAAATCCTGGGCTATAGTCTTGCTTCTTTTTTCGGAAAAAACTTTTTGCTTTAGAATTGCGTGAAATTATAGAAAACGGTATTTTTGTAAAGCGGAATCGACTGGTGCAATCAGTTTTTCGATAAAATGTATAGAACATCCTTAAATCGAGATCCGAAATAAACATGATGATTGGGTATACTCACAATCCAAAGTAGTGAACTTTTAATCAAACTATCGTTAGTTTTGCATTTTTGACGCGATTTTCGTGTTCTGCGATGTCGATTTAGTGGTTTTAGAACCTTTTTATGAAAATCAAATTTTTGATGAATTTCGACAAAAATCCAAGGCTATAGTCTTGCTTATTTTTTCGGAAAAAAACTTTTTGCTTTAGAATTGCGTGAAATTATAGAAAACGGTATTTTTTGTAACGCGGAATCGACTGGTGCAATCAGTTTTTCGATAAAATGTATAGAACATCCTTAAATCGAGATCCGAAATAAACATGATGATTGGGTATACTCACAATCCAAAGTAGTGAACTTTTAATCAAACTATCGTTAGTTTTGCATTTCTGAGGCGATTTTCGTGTTCTGCGAGGTCGAATTAGTGGTTTTAGAACCTTTTTATAAAAATCAAATTTTTGATAAATTTTGACAAAAATCCAAGGCTATAGTCTTGCTTCTTTTTTTCGGAAAAAAACTTTTTGCTTTAGAATTGCGTGAAATTATAGAAAACGGTGTTTTTTGTAACGCTGAATCGACTGGTGCAATCAGTTTTTCGATAAAATGTATAGAACATCCTTAAATCGAGATCCGAAATAAACATGATGATTGGGTATACTCACAATCCAAAGTAGTGAACTTTTAATCAAACTATCGTTAGTTTTGCATTTCTGAGGCGATTTTCGTGTTCTGCGAGGTCTTTTTAGTGGTTTTAGAACCTTTTTATGAAAATCAAATTTTGATGAATTTTGACAAAAATCCAAGGCTATAGCCTTGCTTATTTTCGGAAAAAAACTTTTTGCTTTAGAATTGCGTGAAATTATAGAAAACGGTATTTTTGTAACGCTGAATCGACTGGTGCAATCAGTTTCTCGAAAAAATGTATAGAACATCCTTAAATCGAGATCCGAAATAAACATGATGATTGGGTATACTCACAATCCAAAGTAGTGAACTTTTAATCAAACTATCGTTAGTTTTGCATTTCTGAGGCGATTTTCGTGTTCTGCGAGGTCGATTTAGTGGTTTTAGAACCTTTTTATGAAAATCAAATTTTTGATGAATTTTGACAAAAATCCAAGGCTATAGTCTTGCTTCTTTTTTTCGGAAAAAAACTTTTTGCTTTAGAATTGCGTGAAATTATAGAAAACGGTATTTTTTGTAAAGCGGAATCGACTGGTGCAATCAGTTTTTCGATAAAATGTATAGAACATCCTTAAATCGAGATCCGAAATAAACATGATGATTGGGTATACTCACAATCCAAAGTAGTGAACTTTTAATCAAACTATCGTTAGTTTTGCATTTTTGACGCGATTTTCGTGTTCTGCGATGTCGATTTAGTGGTTTTAGAACCTTTTTATGAAAATCAAATTTTTGATGAATTTTGACAAAAATCCAAGGCTATAGTCTTGCTTATTTTTTTCGGAAAAAAACTTTTTGCTTTAGAATTGCGTGAAATTATAGAAAACGGTATTTTTTGTAACGCGGAATCGACTGGTGCAATCAGTTTTTCGATAAAATGTATAGAACATCCTTAAATCGAGATCCGAAATAAACATGATGATTGGGTATACTCACAATCCAAAGTAGTGAACTTTTAATCAAACTATCGTTAGTTTTGCATTTCTGAGGCGATTTTCGTGTTCTGCGAGGTCGATTAAGTGGTTTTAGAACCTTTTTATGAAAATCAAATTTTTGATGAATTTTGACAAAATTCCAAGGCTATAGTCTTGCTTATTTTTTTCGGAAAAAAACTTTTTGCTTTAGAATTGCGTGAAATTATAGAAAACGGTGTTTTTTGTAACGCTGAATCGACTGGTGCAATCAGTTTCTCGATAAAATGTATAGAACATCCTTAAATCGAGATCCGAAATAAACATGATGATTGGGTATACTCACAATCCAAAGTAGTGAACTTTTAATCAAACTATCGAGAGTTTTGCATTTTTGACGCGATTTTCGTGTTCTGCGATGTCGATTTAGTGGTTTTAGAACCTTTTTATGAAAATCAAATTTTTGATGAATTTTGACAAAAATCCTAGGCTATAGTCTTGCTTATTTTTTCGGAAAAAAACTTTTTGCTTTAGAATTGCGTGAAATTATAGAAAACGGTGTTTTTTGTAACGCTGAATCGACTGGTGCAATCAGTTTCTCGATAAAATGTATAGAACATCCTTAAATCGAGATCCGAAATAAACATGATGATTGGGTATACTCACAATCCAAAGTAGTGAACTTTTAATCAAACTATCGATAGTTTTTGCATTTCTTGGAAGCGATTTTCGTGTTCTGCGATGTCGATTTAGTGGTTTTAGAACCTTTTTATGAAAATCAAATTTTTGATGAATTTTGACAAAAATCCAAGGAAAAAAACTTTTTGCTTTAGAATTGCGTGAAATTATAGAAAACGGTGTTTTTTGTAACGCTGAATCGACTGGTGCAATCAGTTTCTCGAAAAAATGTATAGAACATCCTTAAATCGAGATCCGAAATAAACATGATGATTGGGTATACTCACAAACCAAAGTAGTGAACTTTTAATCAAACTATCGATAGTTTTGCATTTTTGACGCGATTTTCGTGTTCTGCGATGTCGATTTAGTGGTTTTAGAACCTTTTTATGAAAATCAAATTTTTGATGAATTTTGACAAAAATCCAAGGCTATAGTCTTGCTTATTTTTTTCGGAAAAAAACTTTTTGCTTTAGAATTGCGTGAAATTATAGAAAACGGTGTTTTTTGTAACGCTGAATCATTACTGAATTGCAATCAGTTTCTCGATAAAATGTATAGAACATCCTTAAATCGAGATCCGAAATAAACATGATGATTTGGTATACTCACAATCCAAAGTAGTGAACTTTTAATCAAACTATCGTTAGTTTTGTGGTATTTCTGAGGCGATTTTTCGTGTTCTGCGAGGTCTTTTTAGTGGTTTTAGAACCTTTTTTATGAAAAATCAAATTTTTGATGAATTTTGACAAAAAATCCAAGGACTATAGTCTTGCTTATTTTTTCGGAAAAAAACTTTTGCTTTAGAATTGCGTGAAATTATAGAAAACGGTGTTTTTTGTAACGCTGAATCGACTGGTGCAATCAGTTTCTCGAAAAAATGTATAGAAGACATCCTTAAATCGAAGATCCGAAGCCAATAAAACATGATGATTGGGTATACTCACAATCCAAAGTAGTGACACTTTTAATCAAACTATCGATAGTTTTGCATTTTTGACCGCGATTTTCGTGTTCCCTGCGATGTCGATTTAGTGGTTTTAGAACCTTTTTATGAAAATCAAATTTTTGTGATGAATTTTGACAAAAATCCAAGGCTATAGTCTTGCTTATTTTTTTTCGGAAAAAAACTTTTTTGCTTTAGAATTGCGTGAAATTATAGAAAACGGTATTTTTGTTACGCTATTGAATCGACTGGTGCAATCAGTTTTTCGATAAAATGTATAGAACATCGCTTAAATCGAGATCCGAAATAAAACATGATTGATTGGGTATACTCACAATCCAAAGTAGTGAACTTCTTTAATCAAACTATCGATAAGTTTTGCATTTTTTGACGCGATTTTCGTGTTCTGCGATGTCGATTTAAGTGGTTTTAGAACAACTTTTTATGAAAAATCAAATTTTTGATGAATTTTTTGGACAAAAATCCAAGGAAAAAACTTTTTGCTTTAGAATTGCGTGAAATTATAGAAAACGGTGCTTTTTGTAACGCTGAATCGACTGGTGCAATCAGTTTCTCGAAAAAATGTATAGAACATCCTTAAATCGAGATCCAGAAATAAAACATGATGATTTAGAATTTATACTCACAATCCAAAGTAGTGAACTTTTAATCAAACTATCGATAGTTTTGCATTTTTGACGCGATTTTCGTGTTCTGCGATGTCGATTTAGTGGTTTTAAGGTATTTTATGAAAATCAAATTTTGACAGATTTTGACAAAAATCCAAGGCTATAGTCTTGCTTATTTTTTCAAGGAAAAAAACTTTGCTTTTAAATTGCGTGAAATTATAGAAAACGGTGTTTTTGTAACGCTATAGATGTTGAACAATCAGTTTCTCGATCATCTGTAGACATCCTTAAATCAAAGTCAAAATAAACATGATGATTTGGTATACTACAATCCAAAGTATTTGTTTTTAATCAAACTATCGATAGTTTTGCATTTTTTAAAAACGATTTTCGTATTCCTTGCGATGTCGATTCAGTGGTTTTAGAACCTTTTTATGAAAATCAAATTTTTGATGAATTTTGACAAAAATCCAAGGCTATAGTCTTGCTTATTTTTTTTCGGAAAAAAACTTTTGCTTTAGAATTGCGTGAAATTACAGAAAACGTTGTGTGTTTTTGTAACGCTGAATCGACTGGTGCGAATCAGTTTCTCGATAAAAATGTATAGAACATCCTTAAATCGAGATCCGAAATCCCGTCAGCATGATGATTTGGTATACTCACCAATCCAAAGTAACGTGAACTTTTTAATCAAACTATCGATAAATGGTTGCATTTTTGAACGCGATTTTCGTGTTCTGCGATGTCGATTTAGTGGTTTTAGAACCTTTTTGATAAAATCAAATTTTTGATGAATTTTGACAAAAATCCAAGGCTATAGTCTTGCTTATTTTTTTCGGAAAAAAACTTTTTGCTTTAGAATTGCGTGAAATTATAGAAAACATTTTTAAGTGAACGCTGAATCGACTGGTGCATTTTATCAGTTTTTAAAATCATGTATAGAACATCCTTAAATCGAGATCCGAAAATAAACATGAGTGATTGGGTGAGTACTCACAATCCAAAGTAGTGGATTAACTTTTAATCAAACTATCGTCAATTTTGCATTTTTGCAAACGCGATTTTTCGTGACATTCTGCGATGTCGATTTAGTGGTTTTAGAACCTTTTTATAAAAAATCAAATTTTTGAGTAAATTTTGACAAAAATCCAAGGCTATAAGTCTTGCTTATTTTTTTTCAGGAAAAAAACTTTTGCTTTTAGAAATTGCGTGAAATTATAGAAAACGGTATTTTTTGCAACGCTGAATCGACTAAATTTAATCGTTTTTTGAATAAAATCGGTATGGTAACATCCTAATAAATCAAAGATTCAGAAATAAAACATGATGATTGTGGTATACTACAATCCAAAGTAGTGAACTATTAATCTAAATTATCGATTATTTTGCATTTTTGACGCGATTTTCGTGTTCTGCGATGGTCGATTTAGTGGTTTTAGAACCTTTTTTTATGAAAATCAGAATTTTTGATGAATTTTGACAAAAATCCAAGGCTATAGTCTTGCTTCTTTTTTCGGAAAATATAACTTTTTGCTTTTAGAATTGCGTGAAGGAAATTATAGAGGTAAGCAGTAATTTTTTGTAACGCTACGAATCGACTGGTGCAAAATCAGTTTCTCGATAAAATGTATAGAACATCCTTAAAATCGAAGGAATTCGAAATAAAACATGATGATTGGTGTATACGTTCACAATCAGTGAAAGTAGTGAACTATTAATCAAATTATCGATAATTTTGCATTTTTGACGCGATGATTTTTGTGTTCTTCTGCAAGGGTCGATTTAGTGGTTTTAGAACCGTTCTTATAAAAAATCACGCAATTTTTGATAAAGTTTTTTGACAAAAATCCAAGGCTATAGTCTTGTTTTATTTTTTTCGGAAAACTTTTTTGCTTTAGGAATTGCGTGAAATTATAGAAAACGGTATTTTTTGTAACGCTGAATCGACTGGTGCAATCGCTCTCGATAAAATGTATAGAACATCCTTAAATCGAGATTCGAAGTTAACTACATGATGGATTGTGAGTATACCACAATCATCAAAGTTTAGTTTGAACTTTTAATCAAGGATTATCGGTACATTTTGCATTTTTGACGCGAAACTGATTGCACCAGTCGATTCAGCGTTACAAAAAACACCGTTTTCTATAATTTCACGCAATTCTAAAAGCAAAAAGTTTTTTTTCCGAAAAAAGAAGCAAGACTATAGCCTTGGATTTTGTCAAAATTCATCAAAAATTTGATTTTCATAAAAAGGTTCTAAAACCACTAAATCGACATGCAGAACACGAAATCGCGTCAAAATGCAAAACTATCGATGGTTTGATTAAAAGTTCACTACTTTGGATTGTGAGTATACCCAATCATCATGTTGATTTCGGATCTCGATTTAAGAATGTTCTATACATTTTATCGAAGAAACTGATTGCACCAGTCGATTCAGCGTTACAAAAAACACCGTTTTCTATAATTTCACGCAATTCTAAAGCAAAAAGTTTTTCCGAAAAAAGAAGCAAGACTATAGCCTTGGATTTTTGTCAAAATTCATCAAAATTTGATTTTCATAAAAAGGTTCTAAAACCACTAAATCGACATCGCAGAACACGAAAATCGCGTCAAAAATGCAAAACTATCGATAGTTTGATTAAAGTTCACTACTTTGGATTGTGAGTATACCCAATCATCATGTTTATTTCGGATCTCGATTTAAGGATGTTCTATACATTTATCGAAACTGATTGCACCAGTCGATTCAGCGTTACAAAAACACCGTTTTCTATAATTTCACGCAATTCTAAAGCAAAAAGTTTTTTTCCGAAAAAAGAGCAAGACTATAGCCTTGGATTTTGTCAAAATTCATCAAAAATTTGATTTTCATAAAGGTTCTAAAACCACTAAATCGACATCGCAGAACACGAAAATCGCGTCAAAATGCAAAACTAACGATAGTTTGATTAAAAGTTCACTACTTTGGATTGTGGTATACCCAATCATCATGTTTATTTCGGATCTCGATTTAAGGATGTTCTATACATTTTATCGAGAAACTGATTGCACCAGTCGATTCAGCGTTACAAAAAACGCCGTTTTCTATAATTTCACGCAATTCTAAAGCAAAAAGTTTTTTCCGAAAAAATAAGCAAGACTATAGCCTTGGATTTTGTCAAAATTCATCAAAAATTTGATTTTCATAAAGGTTCTAAAACCACTAAATCGACATCGCAGAACACGAAAATCGCGTCAAAAATGCAAAACTAACGATAGTTTGATTAAAAGTTCACTACTTTGGATTGTGAGTATACCCAATCATCATGTTTATTTCGGATCTCGATTTAAGGATGTTCTATACATTTTATCGAAAAACTGATTGCACCAGTCGATTCAGCGTTACAAAAATACACCGTTTTCTATAATTTCACGCAATTCTAAAGCAAAAAGTTTTTTTCCGAAAAAAGAACAAGACTATAGCCTTGGATTTTTGTCAAAATTCATCAAAAATTTGATTTTTCATAAAAAGGTTCTAAAACCACTAAATCGACATCGCAGAACACGAAAATCGCGTCAAAAATGCAAAACTATCGATAGTTTGATTAAAAGTTCACTACTTTTGGATTGTGAGTATACCCAATCATCATGTTTATTTCGGATCTCGATTTAAGGATGTTCTATACATTTTATCGAGAAACTGATTGCACCAGTCGATTCAGCGTTACAAAAAACACCGTTTTCTATAATTTCACGCAATTCTAAAGCAAAAAGTTTTTCGAAAAAAGCAAGACTATAGCCTTGGATTTTTGTCAAAATTCATCAAAAATTTGATTTTCATAAAGGTTCTAAAACCACTAAATCGACCTCGCAGAACACGAAAATCGCGTCAAAATGCAAAAATTACCGATAGTTTGATTAAAGTTCACTACTTTGGATTGTGAGTATACCCAATCATCATGTTTATTTCGAATCTCGATTTAAGGATGTTCTATACATTTTATCGAAAAACTGTTACCAGTCGATTCAGCGTTACAAAAAACACCGTTTTCTATAATTTCACGCAATTCTAAAGCAAAAGTTTTTTCGAAAAAATAAGCAAGACTATAGCCTTGGATTTTGTCAAAATTCATCAAAAATTTGATTTTATAAAAAGGTTCTAAAACCACTAAATCGACCTCGCAGAACACGAAAATCGCCTCAAAATGCAAAACTAACGATAGTTTGATTAAAAGTTCACTACTTTGGATTGTGAGTATACCCAATCATCATGTTTATTTCGGATCTCGATTTAAGGATGTTCTATACATTTATCGAAAAACTGATTGCACCAGTCGATTCAGCGTTACAAAAAACACCGTTTTCTATAATTTCACGCAATTCTAAAGCAAAAGTTTTTTCGAAAAAAATAAGCAAGACTATAGCCTTGGATTTTGTCAAAATTCATCAAAAATTTGATTTTCATAAAGGTTCTAAAACCACTAAATCGACATCGCAGAACGAAATCGCGTCAAAATGCAAAAATTACCGATAATTTGATTAAAGTTCACTACTTTAGTTGTGAGTATACCCAATCATCATGTTTATTTCGGATCTCGATTTAAGGATGTTCTATACATTTTATCGAAAAACTGATTGCACCAGTCGATTCAGCGTTACAAAAATACCGTTTTCTATAATTTCACGCAATTCTAAAGCAAAAGTTTTTTTCCGAAAAAAGCAAGACTATAGCCTTGGATTTTTGTCAAAATTCATCAAAAATTTGATTTTTCATAAAAGGTTCTAAAACCACTAAATCGACCTCGCAGAACACGAAAATCGCGTCAAAAATGCAAAACTACCGATAATTTGATTAAAAGTTCACTACTTTAGTTGTGAGTATACCCAATCATCATGTTTATTTCGGATCTCGATTTAAGGATGTTCTATACATTTTATCGAGAAACTGATTGCACCAGTCGATTCAGCGTTACAAAAACACCGTTTTCTATAATTTCACGCAATTCTAAAGCAAAGTTTTTTCCGAAAAAGAAGCAAGACTATAGCCGATTTTGTCAAAATTCATCAAGAAATTTGATTTTCATAAAAGGTTCTAAAACCACTAAATCGACCTCGCAGAACACGAAAATCGCGTCAAAAATGCAAAATTACCGATAATTTGATTAAAAGCTCACTACTTTAGTTGTGAGTATACCCAATCATCATGTTTATTTCGGATCTCGATTTAAGGATGTTCTATACATTTTATCGAAAAACTGATTGCACCAGTCGATTCAGCGTTACAAAAACACCGTTTTCTATAATTTCACGCAATTCTAAAGCAAAAAGTTTTTTTCCGAAAAAATAAGCAGACTATAGCCTTGGATTTTTGTCAAAATTCATCAAAAAATTTGATTTTTCATAAAAAGGTTCTAAAACCACTAAATCGACCTCGCAGAACACGAAAATCGCGTCAAAATGCAAAATTACCGATAATTTGATTAAAGTTCACTACTTTAGTTGTGAGTATACCCAATCATCATGTTTATTTCGGAATCTCGATTTAAGGATGTTCTATACATTTTATCGAAAAACTGATTGCACCAGTCGATTCAGCGTTACAAAAATGCCGTTTTCTATAATTTCACGCAATTCTAAAGCAAAAAGTTTTTTCCGAAAAAAGAGCAAGACTATAGCCTTGGATTTTTTGTCAAATTCATCAAAAATTTGATTTTCATAAAAAGGTTCTAAAACCACTAAATCGACATCGCAGAACACGAAAATCGCGTCAAAAAATGCAAAACTATCGATAGTTTGATTAAAAAGTTCACTACTTTAGATTGTGAGTATACCCAATCATCATGTTTATTTCGGATCTCGATTTAAGGATGTTCTATACATTTTATCGAGAAACTGATTGCACCAGTCGATTCAGCGTTACAAAAAATACCGTTTTCTATAATTTCACGCAATTCTAAAGGCAAAAAGTTTTTCCGAAAAAAAAGCAAGACTATAGCCTTGGATTTTGTCAAAATTCATCAAAAATTTGATTTTCATAAAGGTTCTAAAACCACTAAATCGACCTTCGCAGAACACGAAAATCGCGTCAAAAATGCAAAATTACCGATAATTTGATTAAAAGTTCACTACTTTGGATTGTGAGTATACCCAATCATCATGTTTATTTCGGATCTCGATTTAAGGATGTTCTATACATTTTATCGAAAACTGATTGCACCAGTCGATTCAGCGTTACAAAAAACACCGTTTTCTATAATTTCACGCAATTCTAAAAGCAAAAGTTTTTTCCGAAAAATAAGCAAGACTATAGCCTTGGATTTTTGTCAAAATTCATCAAAAATTTGATTTTCATAAGGTTCTAAAACCACTAAATCGACCTCGCAGAACACGAAAATCGCGTCAAAATGCAAAATTACCGATAATTTGATTAAAAAGTTCACTACTTTGGATTGTGAGTATACCCAATCATCATGTTTATTTCGGATCTCGATTTAAGGATGTTCTATACATTTTATCGAAAAACTGATTGCACCAGTCGATTCAGCGTTACAAAAACACCGTTTTCTATAATTTCACGCAATTCTAAAGCAAAAGTTTTTTCCGAAAAAAAAAGCAAGACTATAGCCTTGGATTTTGTCAAATTCATCAAAATTTGATTTTCATAAAGGTTCTAAAACCACTAAATCGACATCGCAGAACACGAAAATCGCGTCAAAAATGCAAAACTATCGATAGTTTGATTAAAAGTTCACTACTTTAGTTGTGAGTATACCCAATCATCATGTTTATTTCGGATCTCGATTTAAGGATGTTCTATACATTTTATCAGAAAACTGATTGCACCAGTCGATTCAGCGTTACAAAAAACACCGTTTTCTATAATTTCACGCAATTCTAAAGTAAAAAGTTTTTTTCCGAAAAAAGAGCAAGACTATAACCTTGGATTTTGTCAAAATTCATCAAAAATTTGATTTTCATAAAGGTTCTAAAACCACTAAATCGACCTCGCAGAACACGAAAATCGCGTCAAAAATGCAAAATTACCGATAGTTTGATTAAAAGTTCACTACTTTGGAGTTGTGAGTATACCCAATCATCATGTTTATTTCGGATCTCGATTTAAGGATGTTCTATACATTTTATCGAAACTGATTGCACCAGTCGATTCAGCGTTACAAAAACACCGTTTTCTATAATTTCACGCAATTCTAAAGCAAAGTTTTTTCGAAAAAAAAGCAAGACTATAGCCTTGGATTTTTGTCAAAATTCATCAAAAATTTGATTTTCATAAAAGGTTCTAAAACCACTAAATCGACCTCATGAACACGAAAATCGCGTCAAAATGCAAAATTACCGATAGTTTGATTAAAAGTTCACTACTTTAGTTGTGAGTATACCCAATCATCATGTTTATTTCGGATCTCGATTTAAGGATGTTCTATACATTTATCGAAAACTGATTGCACCAGTCGATTCAGCGTTACAAAACACCGTTTTCTATAATTTCACGCAATTCTAAAACGAAAAGTTTTTTCGAAAAAAACAGAGACTATAGCCTTGGATTTTTGTCAAAATTCATCAAAATTTGATTTTATAAAAAGGTTCTAAAACCACTAAATCGACCTCGCAGAACACGAAAATCGCGTCAAAAAATGCAAAATTATCGATAATTTGATTAAAAGTTCACTACTTTGGATTGTGAGTATACCCAATCATCATGTTTATTTCGAATCTCGATTTAAGGATGTTCTATACATTTTATCGAGAAACTGATTGCACCAGTCGATTCAGCGTTACAAAAACACCGTTTTCTATAATTTCACGCAATTCTAAAGCAAAAGTTTTTTCCGAAAAAAGAAGCAAGACTATAGCCTTGGATTTTGTCAAAATTCATCAAAAATTTGATTTTCATAAAAAGATTCTAAAACCACTAAATCGACATCGCAGAACACGAAAATCGCGTCAAAAATGCAAAATTACCGATAGTTTGATTAAAAGTTCACTACTTTTAGTTGTGAGTATACCCAATCATCATGTTTATTTCGAATCTCGATTTAAGGATGTTCTATACATTTTATCGAGAAACTGATTGCACCAGTCGATTCAGCGTTACAAAAAACACCGTTTTCTATAATTTCACGCAATTCTAAAGCAAAAGTTTTTTTCCGAAAAAAAGCAAGACTATAGCCTTGGATTTTGTCAAAATTCATCAAAAATTTGATTTTCATAAAAGGTTCTAAAACCACTAAATCGACCTCGCAGAACACGAAAATCGCGTCAAAATGCAAAATTACCGATAATTTGATTAAAAGTTCACTACTTTAGTTGTGAGTATACCCAATCATCATGTTTATTTCGAATCTCGATTTAAGGATGTTCTATACATTTTATCGAAAAACTGATTACCAGTCGATTCAGCGTTACAAAAAATACCGTTTTCTATAATTTCACGCAATTCTAAAAGCAAAGTTTTTTCCGAAAAAAAAACAAGACTATAGCCTTGGATTTTGTCAAAATTCATCAAAATTTGATTTTTATAAAAAGGTTCTAAAACCACTAAATCGACCTCGCAGAACACGAAAATCGCGTCAAAAATGCAAAATTACCGATAATTTGATTAAAAGTTCACTACTTTTAGTTGTGAGTATACCCAATCATCATGTTTATTTCGAATCTCGATTTAAGGATGTTCTATACATTTATCGAAAAACTGATTGCACCAGTCGATTCAGCGTTACAAAAAACACCGTTTTCTATAATTTCACGCAATTCTAAAGCAAAAAGTTTTTTTCCGAGAAAAATAAGCAAGACTATAGCCTTGGATTTTTCTCAAAATTCATCAAAAATTTGATTTTCATAAAAAGGTTCTAAAACTACTAAATCGACCTTGCAGAACACGAAAATTGCGTCAAAAATGCAAAACTATCGATAATTTGATTAATAGTTCACTACTTTGGATTGTGAGTATACCCAATCATCATGTTTATTTCGAATCTCGATTTACGGATGTTCTATACATTTTATCGAGAAACTGATTGCACCAGTCGATTCAGCGTTACAAAAAATACCGTTTTCTATAATTTCACGCAATTCTAAAGCAAAAAGTTTTTTTTCGAAAAAAAGAAGCAAGACTATAGCCTTGGATTTTTGTCAAAATTCATCAACATTTGGTTTTTATAAAAAGGTTCTAAAACTACTAAATCGACATCGCAGAACACGAAAATCGCGTCAAAAATGCAAAATTACCGATAATTAGATTAAAATTTCACTACTTTGGATTGTGAGTATACCCAATCATCATGTTTATTTCGGATCTCGATTTAAGGATGTTCTATACATTTTATCGAGAAACTGATTGCACCAGTCGATTCAGCGTTACAAAAAACACCGTTTTCTATAATTTCACGCAATTCTAAAGCAAAAAGTTTTTTCCGAAAAAAGAAGCAAGACTATAGCCTTGGATTTTGTCAAAATTCATCAAAATTTGATTTTCATAAAAAGGTTCTAAAACCACTAAATCGACCTCGCAGAACACGAAAATCGCGTCAAAATGCAAAATTAACGATAATTTGATTAAAGTTCACTACTTTATTGTGGTATACCCAATCATCATGTTTATTTCGAATCTCGATTTAAGGATGTTCTATACATTTTATCGAAAAACTGATTTGCACCAGTCGATTCAGCGTTACAAAAATACCGTTTTCTATAATTTCACGCAATTCTAAAGCAAAAGTTTTTTCCGAAAAAGAAGCAAGACTATAGCCTTGGATTTTGTCAAAATTCATCAAAAATTTGATTTTCATAAAAGGTTCTAAAACCACTAAATCGACCTCGCAGAACACGAAAATCGCGTCAAAATGCAAAATTAACCGATAATTTGATTAAAGTTCACTACTTTGGATTGTGAGTATACCCAATCATCATGTTTATTTCGGATCTCGATTTAAGGATGTTCTATACATTTTATCGAGAAACTGATTGCACCAGTCGATTCAGCGTTACAAAAACACCGTTTTCTATAATTTCGCAATTCTAAAGCAAAAAGTTTTTTTCCGAAAAATAAAGCAAGACTATAGCCTTTAGTTTTGTCAAAATTCATCAAAAATTTGATTTTCATAAAGGTTCTAAAACCACTAAATCGACCTCGCAGAACACGAAAATCGCGTCAAAAATGCAAAATTAACGATAATTTGATTAAAGTTCACTACTTTGGATTGTGAGTATACCCAATCATCATGTTTATTTCGAATCTCGATTTAAGGATGTTCTATACATTTTATCGAAAAACTGATTGCACCAGTCGATTCAGCGTTACAAAAACACCGTTTTCTATAATTTCACGCAATTCTAAAGCAAAAAGTTTTTCCGAAAAAAAAGCAAGACTATAGCCTTGGATTTTGTCAAAATTCATCAAAATTTGATTTTATAAAGGTTCTAAAACCACTAAATCGCAGAACACGAAAATCGCGTCAAAAATGCAAAATTACCGATAATTTGATTAAAAGTTCACTACTTTGGATTGTGAGTATACCCAATCATCATGTTTATTTCGGATCTCGATTTAAGGATGTTCTATACATTTTATCGAGAAACTGATTGCACCAGTCGATTCAGCGTTACAAAAAACCGTTTTCTATAATTTCACGCAATTCTAAAAAAAGTTTTTTCGAAAAATAAGACTATAGCCTTGGATTTTGTCAAAATTCATCAAATTTGATTTTCATAAAAGGTTCTAAAACCACTAAATCGACCTGCAGAACACGAAAATCGCGTCAAAATGCAAAATACGATATTTGATTAAAAGTTCACTACTTTGGATTGTAATCATCATCATGTTTATTTCGAATCTCATTTAAGGATGTTCTATACATTTTATCGAAAACTGATTGCAGTCGATTCAGCGTTACAAAAACCGTTTTCTATAATTTCACCAATTCTAAAGCAAAAAGTTTTTTCCGAAAAAGAACTATAGCCTTGGATTTTTGTCAAAATTCATCAAAAATTTGATTTTCATAAAGGTTCTAAAACCACTAAATCGACCTTGCAGAACACGAAAATCGCGTCAAATTGCAAAATTACCGATAATTTGATTAAAGTTCACTACTTTTGTGTGAGTATACCCAATCATCATGTTTATTTCGAATCTCGATTTAAGGATGTTCTATACATTTTATCGAGAACTGATTGCACCAGTCGATTCAGCGTTACAAAAAAGCCGTTTTCGCACGCAATTCTAAAGCAAAAGTTTTTCCGAAAGAGCAAGACTATAGCCTTGGATTTTGTCAAAATTCATCAAAATTTGATTTTCATAAAGGTTCTAAAACCAATAAATCGAAAATCGCGTCAAAAATTAAATAATTTGATTAAAAGTTCACTACTTTGGATTGTGGTATACCCAATCATCATGTTTATTTCGAATCTCGATTTAAGGATGTTCTATACATTTTATCGAAAACTGATTAACCAGTCGATTCAGCGTTACAAAAATACCGTTTTCTATAATTTCACGCAATTCAAAGTTTTTCCGAAAAAACTATAGCCTTGGATTTTTGTCAAAATTCATCAAAAATTTGATTTTTATAAAAGGTTCTAAAACCACTAAATCGACATCGCAGAACACGAAAATCGCGTCAAAATGCAAAATTACGATAATTTGATTAAAGTTCACTACTTTAGATTGTGAGTATACCCAATCATCATGTTTATTTCGAATCTCGATTTAAGGATGTTCTATACATTTTATCGAGAAACTGATTATCGATTCAGCGTTAAAATACCGTTTTCTATAATTTCACGCAATTCTAAAGCAAAAGTTTTTCCGAAAAAAAGCAAGACTATAGCCTTGGATTTTTGTCAAAATTATCAAAAATTTGATTTTCATAAAAGGTTCTAAAACCACTAAATCGACCTCGCAGAACGAAAATCGCGTCAAAATGCAAAATTACCGATAATTTGATTAAAGTTCACTACTTTTATTGTGAGTATACCCAATCATCATGTTTATTTCGGATCTCGATTTAAGGATGTTCTATACATTTATCGAAGAACTGATTACAAACGCCGTTTTCTATAATTTCACGCAATTCTAAAGCAAAAGTTTTTTCCGAAAAAGAAGCAAGACTATAGCCTTGGATTTTGTCAAAATTCATCAAAATTTGATTTTCATAAAAGGTTCTAAAACTAAATCGACCTTGCGAACACGAAAATCGCGTCAAAATGCAAAATTACCGATAATTTGATTAAAAGTTCACTACTTTAGTTACCAATCATCATGTTTATTTCGGATCTCGATTTAAGGATGTTCTATACATTTTATCGAAACTGATTGCTCGATTCAGCGTTACAAAATGCCGTTTTCTATAATTTCACGCAATTCTAAAGCAAAAGTTTTTTCCGAAAAAAACGACTATAGCCTTGGATTTTTGTCAAAAATCAAAAAGCGACCTTCGTCGACCTCGCAGAACACGAAAATCGATGCAAATAACGATAGTTGATTAAAAGTTCACTACTTTGGATTGTGAGTATACCCAATCATCATGTTTATTTCGATCTCGATTTAAGGATGTTCTACATTTTATCGAGCTGATTGCACCAGTCGATTCAGCGTTACAAAAACCGTTTTCTATAATTTCACGCAATTCTAAAGCAAAGTTTTTTCCGAAAAACAAGACTATAGCCTTGGATTTTGTCAAATTCATCAAAAATTTGATTTTCATAAAATAAAACCACTAATCGATGAGAACACGAAAATCGCGTCAAAAATGCAATTACGATAATTTGAACTAGATTGTGGTATACCCAATCATCATGTTTATTTCGATCTTTTAAGGATGTTCTATACATTTTAGCTGATTGCACCAGTCGATTCAGCGTTACAAAACACCGTTTTCTATAATTTCACGCAATTCTAAAGCAAAGTTTTTTCCGAAAAGAGCAAGACTATAGCCTTGGATTTTGTCAAAATTCATCAAAATTTGATTTTCATAAAAGGTTCTAAAACCACTAAATCGACCTTGCACGAAATCACGAAATCGCGTCAAAATTACCGATAATTTGATTAATGGTTCACTACTTTAGTTGTGAGTATACCCAATCATCATGTTTATTTCGAATCTTTAAGGATGTTCTATACATTTTATCGAAAACTGATTGCACCAGTCGATTCAGCGTTACAAAACCCGTTTTCTATAATTTCACGCAATTCTAAAGCAAAGTTTTTCGAAAAAAAAAAGCAAGACTATAGCTTGGATTTTGTCAAATTCATCAAAATTTGATTTTTATAAAAGGTTCTAAAACCACTAAATCGACATCGCAGACACGAAAATCGCGTCAAAATGCAAAACTATGGATTGTGAGTATACCCAATCATCATGTTTATTTCGAATCTCGATTTAGATGTTCTATACATTTTATCGAGAACTGATTGCACCAGTCGATTCAGCGTCAAAATACCGTTTTCTATAATTTCACGCAATTCTAAAAACAAGTTTTTTCGAAAAAAGCAAGACTATAGCCTTGGATTTTGTCAAAATTCATCAAAATTTGATTTTCATAAAGGTTCTAAAACTCGACCGCAGAACACGAAATCGCGTCAAAATGCAAAATTACCGATAATTTGATTAAGTTCACTACTTTAGTTGTGAGTATACCCAATCATCATGTTTATTTCGAATCTCATTTAGGTACATTTTATCGAAAACTGATTGCACCAGTCGATTCAGCGTTACAAAAATACGTTTTTCACGCAATTCTAAAGCAAAGTTTTTCCGAAAGAGCAAGACCTTGGATTTTGTCAATTCAACTGATTTTCATAGGTTCTAAAACCACTTCGACGAGAACACGAAAATCGCGTCAAAATGCAATTACCGATAATTTGATTAAAAGTTCACTACTTTTGTGAGTATACCCAATCATCATGTTTATTTCGAATCTCGATTTAAGGATATTCTATACATTTTATCGAAAACTGATTGCCAGTCGATTCAGCGTTACAAAATACCGTTTTCTATAATTTCACGCAATTCTAAACAAAGTTTTTTCGAAAACAGACTATAGCCTTGGATTTTGTCAAAATTCATCAAAATTTGATTTTCATGGTTCTTCTAAATCGGCCTCGCGAACACGAAAATGCAAAATTACCGATAATTTGATTAAATTCACTACTTTAGTTGTGGTATACCCAATCATCATGTTTATTTCGAATCTCGATTTAAGGATGTTCTATTTTATCGAAACTGATTGCGCCAGTCATTCAGCGTTACAAAATACCGTTTTCTATAATTTCAATTCTAAACAAAGTTTTTCGAAAAAAACCACTTAGTTTTGTCAAAATTCATCAAAATTTGATTTTCATAAAAGGTTCTACCATCGAAAGAGAAAATCGTCAAAAAAATTACCGATGAAATGTTCACTACTTTAGTTGTGAGTATACAATCATCATGTTTATTTCGAATCTCGATTTAATGTTCTATACATTTTATCGAAAACTGATTGCACCAGTCGATTCAGCGTTACAAAATACCGTTTTTCTATAATTTCACGCAATTCTAAAGCAAAGTTTTTCCGAAAAAGAAGCCTTGGATTTTGTCAAAATTCATCAAAATTTGATTTTCCTCGGTTCTAAACCACTAAATCGACCTCGGAACACGAAATCGTCTGCAAAATTACCGATAATTTGATTAAAGTTCACTTTATTGTGAGTATACCCAATCATCATGTTTATTTCGAATCTCGATTTAAGGATGTTCTATACATTTATCGAGAAACTGATTGCACCAGTCGATTCAGCGTTACAAAAACCGTTTTCTATAATTTCACGCAATTCTAAAAAAGTTTTTCCGAAAAAAGAACTATAGCCTTGGATTTTGTCAAAATTCATCAAAATTTGATTTTCATAAAGGTTCTAAAACCACTAAATCGACTCGCAGAACACGAAAATCGCGTCAAAATGCAAAACTATCGATAGTTTGATTAAAGTTCACTACTTTTGTGAGTATACCCAATCATCATGTTTATTTCGAATCTCGATTTAGGATGTTCTATACATTTTATCGAAACTGATTCAGTCGATTTATTACATACCGTTTTCTATAATTTCACGCAATTCTAAAGCAAAGTTTTTCGAAAAACAAGACTATAGCCTTGGATTTTTGTCAAAATTCATCAAAATTTGATTTTCATAAAAGGTTCTAAAACCACTAAATCATAGAACACGAAAATCATCAAAATGCAAAAATTAACGATAGTTGATTAAAGTTCACTACTTTAGTTGTGATTATAAATGTTTATTTCGAATCTCGATTTAAGGATGTTCTATACATTTTATCGAAGACTGATTGCACCAGTCGATTCAGCGTTACAAAAGTTTTCTATAATTTCACGCAATTCTAAAGCAAAAGTTTTTCCGAAAAAAAGAGAACGTCAAATTCATCAAAAATTTGATTTTCAAAAGGTTCTAAAACCACTAAATCGACCTCGCAGAACACGAAAATCGCGTCAAAAATAAATTATCGATAGTTTGATTAAAGTTCACTACTTTGGTGATACCCAATCATCATGTTTATTTCGGATCTCGATTTAAGGATGTTCTATACATTTTTCGAAACTGATTGCACCAGTCGATTCAGCGTTACCGTTTCTATAATTTCACGCATTCTAAAGCAAAGTTTTTCCGAAAAAACAGACCTTGGATTTTGTCAAAATTCATCAAAAATTTGATTTTCATAAAGGAAAAATCGACACTAGAATGAAAATCGTCAAATAAAAATTACCGATAATTTGATTATTCACTACTTTAGTGTATTACTCATCATGTTTATTTCGAATCTCGATTTGGATGTTCTATACATTTTATCGAACTGATTGCACCAGTCGATTCAGCGTTACAAACAAGTTTCTATAATTTCGCAATTCTAAAAAAAAGTTTTTTCCGAAAAAAGAGCCTTGGATTTTGTCAAAAATCGATTTTCATAAAGGTTCTAAAACCACTAATCGATCGCAGAAATCGCCTCAGAAATGAATTACCATAATTTGATTAAAGTTCACTACTTTGGATTGTGAGTATACCCAATCATCATGTTTTCTCGAATCTATTTAAGGATGTTCTATACATTTTATCGAAACTGATTGCACAGTCGATTCAGCGTTACAATACCGTTTTCTATAATTTCACGCAATTAAAGCAAAAAGTTTTTCCGAAAAACACTATAGCCTTGGATTTTTATCAAAATTCATCAAAATTTGATTTTTATAAAGGTTCTAAAACCACTAAATCGACTTTGCAGAACACGAAAATCGCGTCAAAATGCAAAATTACCGATAATTTGATTAAAGTTCACTACTTTGATTGTGATACCCAATCATCATGTTTATTTCGGATCTCGATTTAAGGATGTTCTATACATTTTTAAAACTGATTGCACCAGTCGATTCAGCGTTACAAAAAACACCGTTTTCTATAATTTCACGCAATTCTAAAGCAAAAGTTTTTTCCGAAAAAATGAGCAAGACTATAGCCTTGGATTCAAAAATCAAAAATTTGATTTTCATAAAGGTTCTAAAACCACTAAATCGACCTTGCAACGAAATCGCGTCAAAATGCAAATTACCGATAATTTGATTAAAAGTTCACTACTTTTAGTTGTAATGCAATCATCATGTTTATTTCGAATCTTGATTTAGGATGTTCTATACATTTTATCGAAACTGATTATATTCAGCGTTACAAAAACACCGTTTTCTATAATTTCACGCAATTCTAAAGCAAAAGTTTTTTTCGAAAAAAGCAAGACTATAGCCTTGGAGTTTTGTCAAAATTTATCAAAAATTTGATTTTATAAAAAGGTTCTAAAACCACTAAATCGATTGAAGAGAAACGAAATTAAAATGCAAAATTACTTTAGATATTATATTAATAAATACTACTTTTTCATTGATTTTAAATAAATCATCCATTGTTTATTTCGAATTTTGATTCGATGAAGTCTTACATTAATTTCGTTTTTAAACTGATTCTTCAGTCGATTCAGCGTTTCAAACAATATGATATAATTCTGCCGTCAATTCTAAAAGCGTTAAGTGACATTTTTGCAAAATGCAACTATAGCCTTTTTTTGTCAAAATTTATCAACGTTTTGATTTTTACACTCTAAACCACTAATTACCATTTCGCCGGTTCACAATCGTCAAATAACAGTTATTTGAATTTCACATTTAAAGGCTGAGTAAGGCCAGTATTTTACGTTTCAGATTTATGCACAAACACATTTTATCGAAAAGGACCTACAGGATAGTCGATTCAGCGTTTCAAATTAAAGTTTTATTATTATTTCTGCAGTTATAAATCAAATAAAGAAAGTAATCTCCCATCAATGGAAATTTCATAACAAGTTCACTACATTGACTATAATATCATTTCTAAAATATCAAGACATTTTTTACTATGCTACAACCGCGAAAAATGACAAAAAATATTTTCAAATAAAGATAACTAAAAAAAGTGAAATAAACAAGTTTATTTTTGGTCAAATCATCATTGTTTATTTCTTGTGGATTCATCAGTGCATCATACATTGCATCAGTTGAAAAATGACAACAAAACGTTTTCTATAATTTCACGCAGTCAAAGCAATTTTTAAAAAGTATGATTTCCGATATATAAAATTCAACATTTTTGTCACATCGATCAAAAATTGATTTTATAAAGTAGCTTATACTAAGACAAAAACATAAAATGAGAAAAATAACATCGATGTTCTTATTTTGTCTTTTTTATTTCTCAATCAAAAATATTGATCTCAAAGAAACTATACAAAAATGAAATAAACGAGCAAAATTAATCAAAGTCACTTTTCCAGAAATAATTCATCAAATATTTCGTTTTAGCTTAAAATCTATACACCACTGAAATCGATTCAAAAACAATAAACAATCCGGATCTCGATTTATGTTCTATACATTTTTTGATTAAAAATCTCACTCGTTAATTGTAACTATACCTTAATTTCACCTGATTCTAAGGAAATTTTAATGTTAATACTAATATTTCTCCTTTACATTTTTTAGAAATTCAGATGATTTTTAAAAGGTTACGATCCGAAATGAAAATTTGCACTCAATTCTAAATGCGTGAGAATTTGATGTACATTCTCGAAACGGTTAGAGTATACCACAATCTGTTGATTCTACTTTCCAGAATTTCACATTTGATTTGATAAAGTCATTATTTTCTAAAAAACGAAACAAGAATAAAAGGCAAAAATGCAAAATTCGAAGATAAATATAAATTTAGTTATAATAAAATACATTAAAATGATTGCAAATTTTCGATGAACGAAAATGTTAAATTTCTGAAGTTATCGTCGATAAGGATTTTCTTACTCTGATTGCGGTATAACAACACAATCAAATCAAGTTTTTCATTTAAAAGATAAGTATGTTTTCTTTTGACACATTGATTCAGTAAAAAAATGACTGATTTGCAATACATCTAAAAATGTTGAAGAAGATAAACGGATTTTAAATCAACGACAAACGAAGATATTAAAGTCACAGAATCATTTTCCTTGAACATTATCGTCAAAATGCTATGAAATTTTATGTATTATTTCAGAGAAATTCATCTGTAGTATCCAGAATATCATCTAAAGATTTAAGGATATACATTTCTATCGATACTGCAGAATTGCAGTTGCGAAAAGCCCATTTTCTATAATTTCATGACAAGCAATTCTAAAGTGAAGTTTTTATGAAAGAAAGAAATTCATGACATTAAATGAACTTTCTCAAATTAACAAAAATTTCAGTGTCGACCAGAAATGATCATACCAATTGACTGTTCAAAATCTGCGAAAATACTTTAAAATGCACCTATGGCAGTATACCATTCAAAATACGTTCATATATTTCAATCTCAGGCCATGCAATTTTAAGCTTTGATATCAAATACATTATCTATCGAACATATTTTTGGATAATTTTTCAAAAAAAACAGCTTTTTAAAGTCATCTAAAGCAAAAAGTTTTTCCGAAGAAAATAACATTAGAAAGGCATCATAAACGATTTTCAAAATTGTCAGCAATATAAGAAACGATTATTTGGATTTTTGATTAAAATCTCATTTTGATTATATTTCTAACATTATACTTTTGATGAATCAAGTTCCTCTATATTTTAAGTCCGTTTTTCGAAAAATGATGTTTTCATGATTCAGCGTTAAAAAGATACGTTTTCATAAAATTTCACAACAAACTAAAAGCAGTTTAAAATGATAAAAATGAAAAACAGAATTATATTTTTTTCAAAATTAACTTAAAAATTTGATTTTATAAAACATGTTTCTAAATTCCTTGCAGTAGTTCGCGTTTAAAATGAAACGATAATTAGATTTTGTAATTAAAATGATTTTCATCAAAGATTCACAATTATTCAGCTGAATTTTTCAAAAACTTTCGCATCTCTTTTCATTTTGACAAAGTTTTAACTGCTTAAATAAGACTATAGCCTAGATTCGATTTGTCAAAATTTATCAAGTACAGTATTTGACTCAAAAAACGTATACTAGAAACGCACTAAATCATGATTTTTTATAATACTAATGTAGAACATTCAAAATACATTAAAATGTTTATATTTTCTATACCATCATTGTGAAGCATGATTGATTAAGAAAAATGAATTATTTTGATTGTTTTAATGTCAATGATTTTTTGTAACAATATCAAATCATTTTTAAAAATTCAGTCAAACCGAATTGTCAAAATTATAAAGGATAATCAAAACACTAAAAGTTCTAAAAATCACAGAACAATTTGATCAGTCAAAATTCGAAAAATTATGTCATTTGATATGTTTAGGTTCACTACTTTGATTGTGGTATACCCAATCATCATGATTTTATTTCTCGATTTAATGTATACATATCGAGAAGAATTGCGTCGATTCAGCGTAAAGACTATAGCCGTTTTTAATTTGAAAATTTTTTTCAAAATGAAAAAGAGCAAGATTAGTGGATTTTGTCATGATCAAAAGTTATAAAATGGTTCTAAAAACTCATCATAAACTGCAAAACTAATCGCGATTTTAAATCTAATTTGAATATCCGATATTGCAACTACTTTTTGAGTATTACCCAATCATCATGTTTTCAAATCTATCTTAAGGATGTTCTATACATTTTATAAGAAACTGATTGCACCAGTCGATTCAGCGTTACAAAAAAGGTTATAAACACAACGTAAATCATAAATTATGGCAATACTTTATACTAAAAAATAAGCTATAGCACTAATTGTCAATACTCATAAAAATTTGATTTTCGAGAAAAGACTCTATAACCAAATAACTACCAGAACACGAAAATAAAAATGCAAAACTAAAGGATCAATTTGCATTAAAAGTTCTTTGGATTGTGATAACTGCATCAATTTTATTAAATTCTAATAACACTTTAAGGTTTAGACAATATCGATTGAAATACGAAAAAAATTACCTTAATTCAGTAAAATCATTAAAAATGCAATTCTAAGAGATGAACATCATTTTTTCTCGAAACTAAATTTGCATTTTATCAGCCTATATTGGATTTTTCAAAATTCATCAAAAATTGATTTTCATAAAAAGGTTCTAAACCTTCGACATCGCAGAACGAAAATCGCGTCAAAAATGCAAAATTATCGATATTTGATTAAAAGTTCACTACTTGGATTGTGAGTATACCCAATCATCATGTTTATTTCGGATCTCGATTTAAGGATGTTCTATACATTTTATCGAGAAACTGATTGCACCAGTCGATTCAGCGTTACAAAAACACCGTTTTCTATAATTTCACGCAATTCTAAAGCAAAAGTTTTTCGAAAATAGCAAGACTATAGCCTTGGATTTTGTCAAAATTCATCAAAAATTTGATTTTCATAAAGGTTCTAAAACCACTAAATCGACCTTGCAGAACACGAAAATCACGTCAAAATGCAATCGATAATTGAAAGTTCACTACTTTGGATTGTGAGTATACCCAATCATCATGTTTATTTCGGATCTCGATTTAAGGATGTTCTATACATTTTATCGAGAAACTGATTGCGCCAGTCGATTCAGCGTTACAAAAAACACCGTTTTCTATAATTTCACGCAATTCTAAAGCAAAAAGTTTTTTTTCGAAAAAAAGCAAGACTATAGCCTTGGATTTTTGTCAAAATTCATCAAAAATTTGATTTTTATAAAAAGGTTCTAAACCACTAAATCGACCTCGCAGAACACGAAAATCGCGTCAAAAATGCAAAATTACCGATAATTTGATTGAAAGTTCACTACTTTGGTGTGGTATACCCAATCATCAATGTTTATTTCGGATCTCGATTTAAGGATGTTCTATACATTTTATCGAGAAACTGATTGCACCAGTCGATTCAGCGTTACAAAAATACCGTTTTCTATAATTTCACGCAATTCTAAAAGCAAAGTTTTTTCCGAAAAAAGCAAGACTATAGCCTTGGATTTTTGTCAAAATTATCAGAAAATTTGATTTTTATAAAAGGTTCTAAAACCACTAAATCGACCTCAGAACACGAAAATCGCGTCAAAAATGCAAAATTACCGATAATTTGATTAAAAAGTTCACTACTTTGGATTGTGAGTATACCCAATCATCATGTTTATTTCGGATCTCGATTTAAGGATGTTCTATACATTTTATCGAGAAACTGATTGCACCAGTCGATTCAGCGTTACAAAAAATACCGTTTTCTATAATTTCACGCAATTCTAAAGCAAAAAAGTTTTTTTCCGAAAAAAGAAGCAAGACTATAGCCTTGGATTTTTGTCAAAATTCACCATCAAAAATTTGATTTTCATAAAGCTTCTAAAACCACTAAATCGACCTTGCAGAACACGAAAATCGCGTCAAAAATGCAAAATTACCGATAATTTGATTATTAAAAGTTCACTACTTTGGATTGTGAGTATACCCAATCATCATGTTTATTTCGAATCTCGATTTAAGGATGTTCTATACATTTTATCGAGAAACTGATTGCACCAGTCGATTCAGCGTTACAAAAAACACCGTTTTCTATAATTTCACGCAATTCTAAAGGCAAAAAGTTTTTTTCCGAAAAAGAAGCAAGACTATAGCCTTGGATTTTTGTCAAAATTCATCAAAAATTTGATTTTCATAAAAAGGTTCTAAAACCACTAAATTCGACCTCAAGAACACGAAAATCGCGTCAAAAATGCAAAACTAACGATAGTTTGATTAAAGTTCACTACTTTGGATTGTGAGTATACCCAATCATCATGTTTATTTCGGAATCTCGATTTAGGATGTTCTATACATTTTATCGAGAAACTGATTGCACCAGTCGATTCAGCGTTACAAAAAACACCGTTTTCTATAATTTCACGCAATTCTAAAGCAAAAGTTTTTTCGAAAAAGAAGCAAGACTATAGCCCGGATTTTGTCAAAATTCATCAAAAATTTGATTTTTCATAAAAGGTTCTAAAACTACTAAATCGACCTTGCAGAAACACGAAAATCGCGTCAAAATTGCAAAATTACCGATAATTTGATTAAAAGTTCACTACTTTGGATTGTGAGTATACCCAATCATCATGTTTATTTCGAATCTCGATTTAAGGATGTTCTATACATTTTATCGAAAAACTGATTGCACCAGTCGATTCAGCGTTACAAAAAATACCGTTTTCTATAATTTCACGCAATTCTAAAGCAAAAAGTTTTTTTCCGAAAAAAAGAAGCAAGACTATAGCCTTGGATTTTTGTCAAAATTCATCAAAAATTTGATTTTCATAAAAAGGTTCTAAAACCACTAAATCGACATCGCAGAACACGAAAATCGCGTCAAAAATGCAAAACTATCGATAGTTTGATTAAAAGTTCACTACTTTGGATTGTGAGTATACCCAATCATCATAGTTTATTTCGGATCTCGATTTAAGGATGTTCTATACATTTTATCGAGAAACTGATTGCACCAGTCGATTCAGCGTTACAAAAAACACCGTTTCTATAATTTTACGCAATTCTAAAGCAAAAAGTTTTTTCCGAAAAAATAAGCAAGACTATAGCCTTGGATTTTTGTCAAAATTTATCAAAAATTTGATTTTCATAAAAAGGTTCTAAAACCACTAAATTCGACCTTGCAGAACACGAAAATCGCGTCAAAAATGCAAAATTACCGATAATTTGATTAAAGTTCACTACTTTGGATTGTGAGTATACCCAATCATCATGTTTATTTCGAATCTCGATTTAAGGATGTTCTATACATTTTATCGAAAAACTGATTGCCAGTCGATTCAGCGTTACAAAAAATACCGTTTTCTATAATTTCACGCAATTCTAAAGCAAAAAGTTTTTTCCGAAAAAAAAGCAAGACTATAGCCTTGGATTTTTGTCAAAATTTATCAAAAATTTGATTTTTATAAAAAGGTTCTAAAACCACTAAATCGACCTTGCAGAACACGAAAATCGCGTCAAAATATGCAAAATTACCGATAATTTGATTAATAGTTCACTACTTTGGATTGTGAGTATACCCAATCATCATGTTTATTTCGAATCTCGATTTAAGGATGTTCTATACATTTTATTGAAAAACTGATTGCTCCAGTCGATTCAGCGTTACAAAAAATACCGTTTTCTATAATTTCACGCAATTCTAAAGCAAAAAGTTTTTCCGAAAAAAAAAGCAAGACTATAGCCTTGGATTTTTGTCAAAATTTATCAAAAATTATGATTTTCATAAAAAGGTTCTAAAACCACTAAATCGACATCGCAGAACACGAAAATCGCGTCAAAAATGCAAAACTATCGATAGTTTGATTAAAGTTCACTACTTTGGATTGTGAGTATACCCAATCATCATAGTTGTTTCGGATCTCGATTTAAGGATGTTCTATGTTTATCGAGAAACTGATTGCACCAGTCGATTCAGCGTTACAAAAAACACCGTTTTCTATAATTTCACGCAATTCTAAAGCAACAAGTTTTTTTCCGAAAAAAATAAGCAAGACTATAGCCTTGGATTTTTGTCAAAATTTATCAAAAACTTGATTTTTCATAAAAGGTTCTAAAACCACTAATTCGACCTTGCAGAACACGAAAATTGCGTCAAAAATGCAAAATTACCGATAATTTGATTAAAGTTCACTACTTTGGATTGTGAGTATACCCAATCATCATGTTTATTTCGAATCTAGATTTAAGGATGTTCTATACATTTTATCCGAAAAACTGATTGCACCAGTCGATTCAGCGTTACAAAAAATACCGTTTTCTATAATTTCACGCAATTCTAAAGCAAAAAGTTTTTTCCGAAAAAAGAAGCAAGACTATAGCCTTGGATTTTGTCAAAATTCATCAAAAATTTGATTTTTATAAAAAGGTTCTAAAACCACTAAATCGACCTAGCAGAACACGAAAATCGCGTCAAAATTGCAAAATTACCGATAATTTGATTCACTACTTTCGATTTTGAGTATACCCAATAAACATGTTTATTTCGAATCTCGATTTAAGGATGTTCTATACATTTTATCGAAAAACTGATTGCACCAGTCGATTCAGCGTTACAAAAAAAAAATAGCGTTTTCTATAATTTCACGCAATTCTAAAGCAAAAGTTTTTTCCGAAAAAAGAAGCAAGACTATAGCCTTGGATTTTTGTCAAAATTCATCAAAAATTTGATTTTCATAAAAGGTTCTAAAACCACTAAATCGACATCGCAGAACACGAAAATCGCGTCAAAAATGCAAAACTATCGATAATTTGATTAATAGTTCACTACTTTGGATTGTGAGTATACCCAATCATCATGTTGATTTCGGATCTCGATTTAAGGATGTTCTATGTTTATCGAGAAACTGATTGCACCAGTCGATTCAGCGTTACAAAAAACACCGTTTTCTATAATTTCATGCAATTCTAAAGCAAAAAGTTTTTTTCCGAAAAAAATAAGCAAGACTATAGCCTTGGATTTTTGTCAAAATTCATCAAAAATTTGATTTTTCATAAAAGGTTCTAAAACCACTAAATTCGACCTTGCAGAACACGAAAATTCGCGTCAAAAATGCAAAACTATACCGATAGTTTGATTAAAAGTTCACTACTTTGGATTGTGAGTATACCCAATCATCATGTTTATTTCGAATCTCGATTTAAGGATGTTCTATACATTTTATCGAAAACTGATTGCACCAGTCGATTCAGCGTTACAAAAAATACACCGTTTTCTATAATTTCACGCAATTCTAAAGCAAAAAGTTTTTTTCCGAAAAAAGAAGCAAGACTATAGCCTTGGATTTTTGTCAAAATTTATCAAAAATTTGATTTTCATAAAAAGGTTCTAAAACTACTAAATCGACCTTGCAGAACACGAAAATCGCGTCAAAAATGCAAAATTACCGATAATTTGATTAAAAGTTCACTACTTTGGATTGTGAGTATACCCAATCATCATGTTTATTTTGAATCTCGATTTAAGGATGTTCTATACATTTTATCGAAAAACTGATTGCACCAGTCGATTCAGCGTTACAAAAAATACCGTTTTCTATAATTTCACGCAATTCTAAAGCAAAAAGTTTTTTTCCGAAAAAAAGAAGCAAGACTATAGCCTTGGATTTTTGTCAAAATTCATCAAAAATTTGATTTTCATAAAAAGGTTCTAAAACCACTAAATCGACATCGCAGAACACGAAAATCGCGTCAAAAATGCAAAACTATCGATAGTTTGATTAAAAGTTCACTACTTTGGATTGTGAGTATACCCAATCATCATAGTTGTTTCGGATCTCGATTTAAGGATGTTCTATGTTTATCGAACTGATTGCACCAGTCGATTCAGCGTTACAAAAAACACCGTTTTCTATAATTTCACGCAATTCTAAAGCAAAAAGTTTTTTCCGAAA